>JAOTON010001931.1:0-551444 GCA_034440635.1 Lepas anatifera | reverse complement strand
GCAGTGGTTAGAAAGTGAGGAAAACATGAAAAAGCACTGACCCCAATAGCCACAGAGATACCCCAAAATAAGGCTAAAGAAGGAACTATTACCATTTTTAAGTGGAGTTTGTAGAGTTCATCACAAAAAATTTTGCCCTGGTGAAGAAAAAAGTCTGTCTAATTGAGGCAGGATTTGAGCACCCACCACCTCCCTCAACAAGAAGTAAGCACATTCTGAATACTAGGGAACAGTGTTTCAATGTACATGGAAAATCTTCATAATTTTCCATGTAGTTGAGTTTCTCACCTGGACAAACGAGCTGGAAGGTGCAAGGATGGCAAGACACCTGGCTTTAGACACTGCTTGTCTTTAAATCCTATTGCTATGGCCATCTTGCGCACATATCAGTTGTCCAGGTCAGTTTCCGAAAAGTGCAGGGAGCAAATGTGCGCATATTTGACGTTAAAGGGACATTGTCGCAAAAATTTTTATTGGCTAGATCAAAAGGTTACAAAAAGTTGTTTCAGAAGTCATATTCTCATTTTTGCAAATTCAGGCTCAAAATGCCTGAAAATCGGCCTCAAAGTCAACATTTATAGACGACTTTACCGAGTCCTTATGGTAACGATAAAGTGACGTAGACCCGGCTATAGCTATCAATTTATATATGAAAAAATGTCAAACATTTCTTTTAAAGCAATTGAGTAGCTAAAACCTATAACATCAAAAATTATTCTATAAAAATATATTTCCAAAACGCTTTTAAAAGAGAAATATAGGACTTTAAAGAAATACCATCAACCAATCAGAAGCCCAGTCCTTATAGGATCTGGTCACGTGGGCTTATCTTACATCAATGTGATGTCATCATGGCTACCAATGTACTATCGATATTCACCATTTCAAAAACCGCGGCAAACGCGAAGATATGAATACAAATTCTATAACACTAATTAGCGCTGCGGTCAGGCCCGAATACCCTAAAGATTATAATTAATAATTGTTCGTTATTGCATGATTGCATTGCAGCTAAAATGATACAATAAAAAGATACGGGTAGCGCGATCCAGAAGAGCCTCCTTTGAGGCATGAAGAAAGCTTTGGGTGGTTTTTCGGACGAGGAGATTGTCGCCTCTCCGGTCTCGTGGATCAACATATCGTCGGTAATCTGCACGTAGAATATTTTGAGCCTTTGATGTGGTCAATTGAGATTTTCTTAGAGGTAAAAAATCTATGCGTGAAAAGTTAATGAAATAATTTGAATTTTTGTCATCCATCTTTGCTGGCCACCAATGCTTATTGAGGTTTTGTTTAGTGAGTGTAGTGAGTTAGTCAAACACTAATCCTATCAAGTATGGGCAATGCATTTAATGTTTCTGTTCTGCATTAATTAGGTTCATGAAGGTGCCAAAAAGCAAATTGTATGCTTAATTGATAACTATTCATTTTGGCCCAATGTTATAGCTGTGGTCTCGTTTCGTCTGTCAACACCAATCAGCGAGCAGCATTGAGTCCCAGTCTGCAAAGTATGGCAGCAGGCTAGACGAGTCACACCAGCCACCTAAAATCATTGCACTGCCAGACACCAAAAATTCACACCAAACTGCTATATACCATAGAGAAAAATGCACCCTTTCCTACCCACACAATGCAATGCTACCTCTTGTATTAGTTAGTTAAATACTTGTTATAAGGTCCCGTCCTGTGTCTTTATAACCATTCAGCCATTATTTGTTTGGTTTTCAGTGTCACCTTCCTTGCACCAGTCTGGGAAATTCACACCAGGTTGATGAACTTCACACCACTCACTCTTGTCTCCTAGGGCACTCACCCTGACGAGATCTCGTTGAAAATGCCATACTTTGCACACTGGATTGAGTCTATGTCACATGGCTATAGCCTCTCCCTGAGAACCAATCTTAGAACCAATCTTAGATTTATAGGCTGGCTACCTGCTGTGGTGCTGCTGGAAAAACAGTAACAGCACAACAGTGGTAGCATACTTTTTTCTGATTGGTAGATAAGTATTCTGGTTCATTTTTGTCTGATTAGCCATAGCACATACTAGAGACAGTTGTGGTATTTCTTTTCTAGAGGAGAGGCTCGAGTGCTTGCGGACAAGGCTGTGCTGGCAGATGGAACAAGGCTTATGAGCAGTGTCAATGCCAAAAAGTCCTCATTTTATTGTTGCACAGGTGAACTTGTGTACCAAAATAGGTGAAAATTATTTGGTGATGGCAATTCTCCAATGATTATTTAAGCATATTATTTTTGAATTGCCCATATTCCCTCTCTTTTTGGTCTAACTTTATATTTACAATATTTGTGCACTCTAGTAAAAGTCTATATCAAGCTTGTAATTTGAATTACAAATTTCTACCTGTTACAAATACTGGCTCTGCACAATGTGTGCATGCTAGTGCATTTGCTGCTTAGCTTACCTTCTTTTAAGTATAAAAATGTTTTTGATTAATTTTACAGATTGAAACAGATTTTCCATTTATTTTGGTACCATACAGTACATAGTAGTCAGTGTACTCCTATCTACTTATCAGATCCATTTACTCATATTTCAAGTGCTACTGTTTGTTTCCAGACATGAAAGTGACTGTAGCATGAATTCATCCATCTGCCCTCGGAAAATGCCCATCTGCATTCATGCCCATCTGCAGATGAATTCATCCATCTGCCCTCTGAAAATGCCCATCTGCATGCTTTTTATAATTGATATTAAAAATGAACTGAAGGAAAACTAGGATAAGATGTATTATGATTTGAAACACTAGGAGTGTACCCAATACAACAATATAATTGTGAACAAAGAGTATGGATAGTCATGTAGGAATGACAGGGGGCAGTCTTGGGTGATGCAATTTTTTGTGTTTTCCTGGAAGAATATATGAAAGATTAGGCGGGTCGCTTCAAAGAGAAAATTTGTTTACTAGAAAACCTGTCTTTTGGAGCTGCTGTGTATCATCAAGCTATCGTCCCAATGGACCAGCTTGTGTATGATCATTTTGTTTGTTAGTTTGAATGGGATGAACCCAATCAGACCGATTCTCCCATAGACCTGAAATTTGGAATATTTGTTTCCTATTGTGGGCCAGTGTTGAAATAATGTATTGTAATTTATAAAAAAACATGAATTTGCATGGTTCCACCTGACCCCTCCACAAACCCATGATCTAGACTATAGATCGTCTTTGGGGATGTCTTTGTTCTTGAATATATATATATATATATATATATATATATATATATATATATATATATATATATGCATATGTTTAAAACAAGATTCAGTGATATCTTGTTTGCTTTCATTGTGGGCTTGTGATATTTTATTTGTACCCTTTATTTGGTCCCATTTGTTCCTGCTGTGAAAATATCTTCTAATTTAAGAAGAGCCTACCCCAGCAAGCTGAACGCAAAACAGAAATAATCAGGTGCTGCCCCTCGACAGTGACTATCGCAAATTACGCCTGCTGCTGGAAGACAAGCTTCAGAGGACGAGCAATGGAATCCCAGAGTTGGCAGAGTACCACAGCCAGCAGTTTTTTGCATTGAACACGAACCTGTCTGAGTACACCTCGGTCGTCTGCCTGTGTGCCCGCAGTATACGTTCATGTATGTGCGTAAGTGGTGTTTATCGCGGTATATTAAGGCAAATCCTCTGAGGACCTCAGTAAAACATGCCATTAAAAGTATTTTTTAGCCTAAAGGTAAGAAAACTAGTAATGCAAAGGGTCTTTATAGTAAAAAACCAAGTGGTCAGATTTTGTTGGTGGTCGTACGTGCGAAAGTCGGCGAAAATAATAAGTGACACCTCTGTGCTCAGACTATTGCGGTGAACATTTTATCAAACCGTGTAGCACTTATTGTGGACAGATGCAAAATCTGTTATGCTTTTGATGTACACTCAGTATTTGGTTCGCTCCCAGCCTTCTTAGAGTGCACTTCAAGAACTGGAAGCTAGGAGCTGCATACCCACTGGAGGGTTCAGGGAAAATTTACTTTCCTCCCAAACTCTGCGATTTTCACCGACCTTTAAAAAAATGTGTATTCACGATTTTGGACCCTGTTCTCCCCTCCCCCCACAAAAAACATTGGCCTGGATCCGTCACTGACGTACTGAGTTCTATCCTCTAGTCCACGTTGCACTCGGAAGACTGTTCGTTGGGGACTCGCAGACCTGATTGTTGCACGCGTTTCTCACCTGCCGAGGGTTATCACTCGCTTGTAATTTCCTGGTAGGTTATATTTTCTCATGTTTTTGTGAGATTGAATATAAGCCTCATTGATCAACTGATATCTGTTGGTTTTTAAAAGTAGATGAATTTTGCATTGCGTAGCCGAGGAGCATGATTATAAATTGGTAAGATGTTTCATGGCTTTGCCTCTCGAATTCTTGACGCAAAATGGAGCCTGTGATCACACTGTGATCACATATTCGGGCACAGCCCCTCGTCAGAATCCTCATAATACAATAAGCGAAAACTTTTGGTCTTAGTGTGACCAAGGCTTGAAATTTAGATCTGATTTGGAAATCGAATGCTGGAATAATGCAGTTCAGTACTAGAATATTCAAATATTGGAACTCGATTCTAGGTTATCCTAGCACTCTGACTAAACATGTATGTGTTTACCTATTATATTATGAGAATTTTGGTGAAGGGATGTACCTGAATATTTATCAGTGTATTAGCCCCATTTTGGAACTATGGTTCGAGGAGGCTGGTCATGAAATATCTTATCAACGTAGATAATCTAATAAACAATCTAATAAAATTAACGGTTAATATACTATTTTATATAATGATATGATGTTATATGAAGAGCTTCTGGAATTGTTTGTTCTATTATGAGAAAGGACCGTTTCCGAACTCCGAAGTATTAAAAATAAACGCTTATCATTTCAATAAACAAATGTCACTCATGAGGCTAGCAGCTTGCTTGTCTTAAAGCTGCGATGCGTCTTCTTAGGTTTAGACTCTGTGACTACCAATGTTAAGATTAATTATAGAATCCTTTTTATTTAATACGAACTGTTCCAGGCTATAATTTTGAGGTATATTTCCTTGATGTGCCCTGATCAGAAACTAACTCAACTTGAAGTAAAAAACGATGTATTCTTAAATCTTGTATATCTATATACGAAAAAAATTAGAAAGAGCTACCACCACAGACAGAGGAGTGAGGTGGCCAGTCCATCTCCAACCTGCAACACACAACAAACGTTCCCCCTGAAACAAAAAGTGATCAGGTTTGGGTTCGTGGTGCGTTCCACACTTTTGTTAGTTCATCCAAGGATCGTGGTGGCTGCTCTCTGGTTCCCCAGTTCTGACGCATATCAAGAGTTATTCTTCCGTATCACATTCAGCTATTCTCCGGTTCTCTAGACTACGTGTTTTTATATTCTCCGGAGACCAAAGAATTACAATTATATCAAAGATTTAGATGTCGACGGACACATTTAATCTGATTGATTGATTGAGTGTTCCGGCCATATGGGAGGGGGGGCGCCCCTGCAGGCGCCCCAACCGCCGCAGGAACATCGCCAGCCGTCGTGGGTCCGCCAGCGCTTCCCGGATGGGCGGGTCGTCCCGTCCAAATATGTCCCAGCGCAGGTCAGCGCACGCAGGGCACCGGGTCAGAAGGTGGTGGAGGATCTCGTCCTCTCCATCGTCGCATTCCTGTAACGTGGCCTCCGGGTTCAGGCCGATCCTCTTTCGGTAGCTGCACAGGAGAAGGGAGTGGCCAATGCGCAGGCGCTCCACCTCCACACTCTCCTGCCGTGAAAGGCCCAGGCAGTCTTTCAGGGTGGTCCGCCCTGGGAGACCGCCACATTTAATCTCGAACACGTTTTATCTCGTACGGATTAACGTTTTATCTCCTTGTTTTACCAGATTAACACGCGCATTGACGGGGCTCTGAGCCACCTTCGCTTTGACAGGGGGCGCGGGTACCCCCTAAAATCTCCAGAACCACGGTAGGTAGTGAAAAATGGTAAACGGCTTTGGGTAGCCCATACGCTTCTCCATCGAAATATTTTAACCATTTTGTCAGGTCACTTCAATCGGATGAGTTCACTTTGTTCCGACTTATGTCGTCTTAAACTTTGAGGTCAGGTCACTGGACCTGTACTGGTAACCTGACCTGAGATGACCTAACCTTAAAATTTTGACAAAAGTTGTAAAAATGATGAGAGAAGGTATATCAAGTTTTTTTAACCCGAGTTTATTTTTAACCCGAGTGTGTTAAGTACCTACCTAATAAATGTGTGATGGCTTAAATTCCGTGGCGGTGCCCCTGCCTAGTTTTCTTTGCCTAGTGTTAGGAGTGTATGTTTTACCATGTACTGCGTTTTTACTGTTAATATACGCGGATGGATACAAGTGCGGCGGCGCTACGCGCCGCCGTTTTTATGTTCTATCCGAAAAACCAGACAGGGGGGCGGGTACCCGCCTCCTGTCAATGCGTGTGTTAACCCGCGCCCCACCGGGGGTCCGGCGCCACCTTCGCCCCACTGGGGGGCCATCGATAGCCCCCCCTCTAACTCCGAAAATATGGGCGTTAGCGCAAATCTGCAAAGTGCACTAGAAAGCTCGCGTGAATTCAGTAAGAAATTACCTCACATGTTTTAGTGTTCAGGTCAATGGTTTGACCTCCAGAGGTCAAATTAGGTCAAGATCGGCTATTTTCACTCAAATATGCAATGCTTAAGCAATTTGGGCATAACTCTTAGAGCTATTGAGGTGTGGGAAAGTATATTTGATAGGAAATTGCCAGTACTTTTCTGCTATGGAAACGTAAAGACCTCCCGCCAGTAGTTTGACCTCCAGAGGTCACCTCGTGACCTAGTATGACCTGAGGTCACGAAAGGTCAGAAAGTGACCTTGCCGTATATCAAATGAAAGCCAATGACGAGACAAGCACGATGGTGTTTGTTTCAGCGCTCTAGCTTATACAGGTCAAAGTTATTGTCAAAATACTGTTTTTGACCCCTGGTGACCTTGGATGACCTTGGGGATGTCAAAGGGCAAATATGGCCCCTGGAATCCGTGAAAGGGTGTCCAAAAACGCTTTTCTGATCAAGCTGAGCATTTTCAATCGTTTTTGTGACTTTTAGATCATAAGACAGCTTTTCCCATGCTTTTTCAATGGGAGAGGTCACCTCGTGACCTGACCTCAGGGCACGAAATCGAAAAATCCCGGATATACACCTTGTAGACCCTGGAGGGGTCTTAAAGTGTAGGAAGTTTCAAATCGATCGACTCCGAAATGTAGCTCTTACAGAGCTCTAAAGCTGAAGTGAGGTGACCTTGGTTGAACTCGTCTGGTGACCTGACCTTGGGTGACCCGGGGTAAAAAATTTCAGGGATGGTGGGAAAATGATGCAGTGAGAGGTAGAGCCCTCAACCACGGTGCTGCGCCTCATCGTCTTTCTGCTATCCCGGAAAAACCTTAGGGGGGCCATCGATGACCCCCGGTGGGGCGAGGGTTAAACGATTAATTAATCCCGACATGCGCGTCGGAAAAGGGGGGCCAGGGGGCCAGGCCCCCCCCACTTTTTGGCCAAAAATTTCCTGATCTCAGTCAAAATAAGAGAAAGCCGGACATTCTTATATCCAGCCGCTGCGGAAGGCAAAGAGGAGCCCAAATTCGAACAGTTTTTGGTACTGATGTTGAAAATTTTTTGTCAGCGTCAGGTTGAAGTTTGGCTGGCCCCCCCCCCACTTTTTTGCCGGTGGCGACACTTATGAATCTCGAGACACATTAATCTCGAGATTAACCCGCGCCCCACCGGGGGTCCGGCGCCACCTTCGCCCCACCGGGGGGCCATCGATGGCCCCCCTCTAACTCCGAGAATATGGCCGTTAGCGCAAATCTGCAAAGTGCAATAGAAAGCTCGCGTGAATTCAGTAAGAAATTACTTCACATGTTTTAGTGCTCAGGTCAATGGTTTGACCTCCAGAGGTCAAATTAGGTCAAGATCGGCTATTTTCACTCAAATATGCAATGATTAAGCAAACTGGGCATAACTCTTATGTCATTAGAGCTATTGAGGCCTGGTAAAGTACATTTGATAGCAAACTGCCAGTACTTTTTCCGCTATGTGGAACGTAAAGACCTCCCGCCAGTGGTTTGACCGCCAGAGGTCACCTCGTGACCTAATATGACCCGAGGTCACGAAAGGTCAAAAAGTGACCTTGCCGTATATCAAATGAAAGCCAGTGACAAGACAAACACGATGGTGTTTGTTTCATCGCTCTAGCTCAATTAGGTCAAAAGTTATTGTCAAAATACTGTTTTTGACCTCTGGTGACCTTGGATGACCTTGGAAAAGTCAAAGGGCAAATATGACCCCTGGGATCCGTGAAAGGGTGTCCAAAAACGTTGTTCTGAGCAGTCTGAGTATTTGCAATCATTTTTGTGGCTTTTATATCATGAAATAGCTTTTCCCATGCTTTTCCAATGGGAGAGGTCGCCTCGTGACCTGACCTCAGGGCACGAAATCGAAAAATCCCGGATATACACCTTGTAGACCCTGGAGGGGTCATGAAGTGTAGGAAGTTTCAAATCGATCGACTTTGAAATGTAGCTCTTACAGAGCTCTAAAGGTGAAGTGAGGTGACCTTGGTTGACCTCGTCTGGTGACCTGACCTTGAGTGACCCGGGGTAAAAAATTTCAGGGATGATGGGAAAATGATGCAGTGAGAGGTAGAGCCCTCAACCGCGGTGCTGCGCCTCGTCGTTTTTCTGCTATCCCGGAAAAACCTTAGGGGGGCCATCGATGGCCCCCCGGTGGGGCGAGGGTTAACACATATAATCTCAAAGAGCCACCCCTGCTTTTTATTGGGCCGGTTTCTGGTTCTTGGTTTGCACGAAAACCGGTCAGCCTTCAAGAATGGACTTCAGCAAAGGACACAAAAGACATTTTCGAACGGCGAACAGCGTGTCCCGCTGGTCAGAAAACAGGGGAACTGGTCTCCAATAGAGGGAAATCCGACGGATTGAGAACCATTGCAGGGAGCTGGAGACAAGCCGGTTCCAGTTTGGTACGCCGGTCAGATTAGAAAAATATTTGGGGCTAATATTCCCTTTCCCTCAACTACCCAGACGGAGGGATAACCAGAAGAAATTGTCCTTAGAATATTTACTTCATCCCATAGGAGGATCCAGGAGGGCAAAGGGGGCACGTGCCCCCCTCCCCTCTCTGATCAACTCTCGGTGAACCCTAAAATGTCGCGTCCCATCCCCTCCCCCAGGATGCGAAAATCGGCGCACACTGATAGGATTTAGCGTCCATCTGATAGGTTTTGCCGGTCAAAGGTGGCACCCCCCTGGTCCGGATGGTGCCCTCCCCGGAAGTTACCCCCCTCCCGATCGGCAATCATGGATCCGACTATGCTTCATCCATTAGTACGCATGAACAAAGAAGAAGAAAATCAGAAAAATTGTTTTTACAGTAAAAACTTCCACGCCCTAGATTCGAACCTGTATTAACCGTGTGAGAGTCGGAAATGGAGGCCACTATACCATCCCAGCCGTACGACACCTGCCCGATTTTAAAACTTTCCTGATTAGTTTTCGCAAGCCGAATGTTTTGGACAAACTAATCTAATATTTGTATTTTTAAGGGTTAATAAAATAAATTGAATACGAAAACAGCATAAAAACATTTTCTAGTCCCAAAAAATCATTTATAGAACTTAAAACTTTGATTGATAGAATAGAGGTGAAGAGCAGGTTACAGCCTATTATTGGTATTGTTAGCAAATTTGAATAATTGTTGAGTGGCCTCCAAAAATTTAGCTGAAGATAAAGAAATGATTGATAGTACCAGAATCAGGATTTTTCAAATATTAAGAAACCACAATAAAAATTTTTGCGACAATGTCCCTTTAAATCTACCCTCCCTTGCACACCTGTCTCCACTCCTCACACTGCTCTATGCCTTTGGTTGGAAACGAAAAATAGGATAAGCTCGCACATTCTGGTTTTCTTGGGCACGAGGAGCACCCCGCAACAGCACAAATAACCATAGTTTTTTTTATTGTATCATTGTCGCTGCAATGCAATCGTGCAATAACGAAAAATTATTAATTATAATCTTTAGGGTGATCGGGCCTGACCGAGGCGCTAATAAGTCTTATAGAATATGTATTCATATCTCCGTGTTTGCCGCGGCCTTTGAAATAGTATATATCGATAACTCAGCGAGAGCCGTAATGACATCACATTGATGTAAGATAAGCCCACGTGACCAGATCCTATAAGGACTGGGCTTCTGATTTTTTTTATCCTCATTTATTGTTTTTTTCTGGAACACTTTTTTTTTAAACAGAGGGTCTAGATATTATGGATCAGAGCCAGGAGCGTAAAGGTGAACAAGACCTTGTCTCTAACCCCCCAGCCCGTCTATTTTTGCATGTTATTCCCCTCAATAATTATGTGTAACCTATTCATTATCAAGAAAAAACAGATACAATATTTCTAGCATATTGCAAAAATGTGTCAGGTGATTATTCTTGCGGCGAGAGGAATCTAGCACACTGATGCATTGCGCTTTTACTAAAGCATATGTTGGAGAAACCACAAACAAAATTTGCACAATTCCTAATAGTCCTGGATCAAAATTTACTTGATAGTGTTTTTGAAGCCTTCCTTTGACGATGGGACCTCATGCAGCAGTGGTATGTGAGGGACTACAATGTCATTCCAGGTTTTCGGTATTGTAATTGAGAAAGCGAACGTCCTATAGAGTGTTTCAGCCTGTTGTTGTTGAAAGTGTCGGTTCTGTCTTGTTAGTCTGTGGCGCTCATGATAGTGGAAGTGCCTTGCATACACGTCTGGTAGCGTTTTGTTTATGAAATTGTGTAAGATTATTAATTTCTGCTCTTTAATTATGTCTTGTAATTTGAGCAGGTTCAATCTCTTGAAAATCGGGGAACTTGGGGTCATGTAATGCACTCCTTCAATGAGTCTCACAACTCTCTTTTGCATTTTGAATAACTTTGCTATGTTTCCGTCAAAGTTGCTTCCATAGATGAAAGCACAGTAGCTCAAGTAGGGCCGAATCAGAGCGTGGTATAACATAAGGAGGTGCTGTTTTCCCAGAAAATGTTTTGCTCTTGCAATTAATCCAATGTTTCGGCAGAGAGTGTTGAACGTTTTTTGTATGTGCGTTTTAAACTTAAGGTTCTCGTCTAGATGTACGCCAAGATATTTGACAGTTTCTGCCCTTGAAATAGCGTTAGAATTTATTACGATGTCAATGTCTTGAATTTGTTCGGTGATTGAGTATATTTGGTAATAAGTTTTAGATGTATTTAAAGACAGTTTGTTTGCACAGAGCCATTCAAAGATTCTGGGCATTGCTTCATCCATGGTAGACTTAACTTTACTTAATGTTGGACCGGAGAACAGTAGTGCAGTATCATCTGCAAACATGTAAAATTTTGCAGTGTCTGTGCATCTTACAATGTCGTTAACATAAATATTGAATAGGAGGGGGCCAAGCAAAGATCCTTGAGGGACACCGATTGTTACTTGTGCCGGTTTTGAAAATGCTTGTTTAAACCTAGTGATTTGGGATCTATTTTGCAGGTATGATTTAAATAAGTCAAGAGCACCATCCCGAACACCATATTTCACCATCTTTCCTAACAAAATTTTGTGATCTACCGTATCAAATGCCTTTTTCAAATCTAAGTATAGACCTACAGGTACCTGGTTAGTTTAGTTCATAGTATTCCCATCACAATAATCATAAGGCAAAAGAGACACTGGGAAAATAGAATTAAAAGAACAAGCACCACATTCTTGATCACACTGCCTCGACTACCTTGTAATCAAATATCTCAACTATCCGGATTGTTTTTCTGATACTTGAATTGTTGCGCTTCTATTAGGCGCCGCAATAGCCGCAGATGCGCAGATCCCGCGCAGAGGCGTGACGTCAACAGTGATCAAGATGGCGCCGGGTGACACACTGGGAGATAGGCAATGACATACCCCTGAACAGAATCCGTCGGGTCGTCCGCCGTCGTCCTCCAACCTGAACCAAGCGCCCCACGCCACACCACGCCACACACGCGTGGTGATTGTCAGCGTTAGGATTGGCGTAAGGCTACGGAACGTTTGAGATATTTGTTTAAGGTGAGCTTTCAGAAATGCAAACCTGCTAGCACGCCTTTTCGATTAGCTAATGTAAAGTGTTCCCGTTTTGACCTGTGAATTTAACGAATCAAAGATAACAAAACCCTCCGAATGAAGCAGAAGCGAAGCACAGTTATTACCAGAGAAAAATTGCTCAGGCGTTTTTACAGCAGCTCCAAATTTCCTCTGTTTAGAGCCCTTTGCATGGGAGCCTGCAGAGTGCAATAGCGCAGCTGATGAGAGGCCGAACTTTCAATCCCCCTACCCAGGGGCGTAGCCATAGGCGGATCCAGGGGGGCAAAGGAGGGCACGTGCCCCTCGATCGACCCTCGGCGCCCCCTGAAAGGTCGATGGCGCCCCCCCCAAAATGTCGCTTCCCACCCCCACGATGCGAAAATCTGCGCCCACCGATAGGATTTGACACCCACTTGATAGGTTTTTCGGGTCAAAAGTGGCGACCCCTAGTCCGGATGGCGCCCCCCGGCAAGGTGCCCCCCCCGATCAGCAATCCTGGATCCGCGTATCGTCAAGGGGGGCGGCAGGGACAGCCGCCCCTCCCTGAGGGCCCGAAGGGCCCCCAAAGCGCGGCTCGCCCGCACTATGCTCTATGGCCAAATTTGGCATTTTATACCAGACAGGGCCCTCTTAACACGCGCATTGACGGGGGGCGGGTACCCGCCCCCTTCGGGTTTTTCGGAGACAGCAGAAAAACGGCGGCGCGTAGCGCCGCTGTACTTAGCATACATTTTCCCTCTTCATTTTTACAACTTCTGTTAAAATTGTAAGGTTAGGTCGTCTCAGGTTAGGTCAGCAGTACAGGTCAAGTGATCCGACCTAAAAAAAGTTTAAGATAGCATAAGTCGGAGCAGGGTGAACTTATCCGATTGAAACTCATATCACATAATGACCCCATCGAGTTCTCTAAAATATTTTTCAGTATTTTTGATATCGATGACCTAAGGTCAGGTACGAGGTATGACTTCTCCATTGGAAATACATGGGAAAAATGATTTTTTTACGAAATAACTCAGTAACGGATGGTGATAGAGCATTTATTTTAGCTGCATTAGACTCGCCTGGGCTTTGCAGTTCTAATGATATGTATTTTCTATAATTTGACCCTGACCTGACCTCAGGTCAGGTCAAATCCTTAATTTGACCTAGCAAGGTCAAATTATATATCATTCGATTCGGCTTGCTGAGAGAATTCATATAGTTCAAGTCGTTTTGCTCTCTCTTTATTTGTTCAGATGTAATGGCCGAAAAACAGAATTTAAATGTTATCCCTATGACGGCATGTTTTGACCTCCCGTGACCTTAAATGTGAACTGACAAAAAAATGGTTCAAATGTTTTCGATGGAGAAGTGGATGGGCTATTTAATACCGTTTACCGTTTTTTTCGCTACCTACCGTGGTTCTCGAGATCTTAGGGGGCGGATACCCGCCCCCGTCAATGAGAAGGTGGCTCAAATCCCCGTCAATGCGCGTGTTAACCCTCACCCCACCGGGGGGCATCGATGGCCCCCCTAAGGTTTTTCCGGGATAGCAGAAAAACAACGAGGCGCAGCACCGCGGTTGAGGGCTCTACCTCTCACTGCATCATTTTCCCATCATCCCTGAAATTTTTACCCCGGGTCACCCAAGGTCAGGTCACCAGACGAGGTCAACCAAGGTCACCTCACTTCAACTTTAGAGCTCTGTAAGAGCTACATTTCAAAGTCGATCGATTTGAAACTTCCTACACTTTATGACCTCTCCAGGGTCTACAAGGTGTATATCCGGGATTTTTCGATTTCGTGCCCTGAGGTCAGGTCACGAGGTGACCTCTCCCATTGGAAAAGCATGGGGAAAGCTGTTTCATGATATAAAAGCCACAAAAATAATTTCAAATACTCAGACTGCTCAGAACAGCGTTTTTGGACACCCTTTCACGGATCCCAGGGGTCATATTTGCCTTTTGACTTTTCCAAGATCATCCAAGGTCACCAGAGGTCAAAAACAGTATTTTGACAATAACTTTTGACCTAATTAAGCTAGGGCGGTGAAACAAACACCATCGTGTTTGTCTTGTCACTGGCTTTCATTTGATATACGGCAAGGTCACTTTTTGACCTTTCGTGACCTCAGGTCATATTAGGTCACGAGGTGACCTCTGGAGGTCAAACCACTGGCGGGAGGTCTTAACGTTCCACATACCGGAAAAAGTACTGGCAATTTGCTATCAAATGCATTTTATCAGGCCTCAATAGCTCTAATGTCGTAAGAGTTATGCCCAGTTTGCTTAATCATTGCATATTTGAGTGAAAATAGCCGATCTTGACATAATTTGACCTCTGGAGGTCAAACCATTGACCTGAGCACTAAAACATGCGAAGTAATTTCTTACTGAATTCACGCGAGCTTTCTATTACACTTTGCAGATTTGCGCTAACGCCCATATTTTCGGAGTTAGAGGGGGCCATCAATGGCCCCCGGTGGGGCGAAGGTGGCGCCGGACCCCCGGTGGGGCGCGGGTTAAGCCCTCTTCAGTGCTCTATTCTGTAACAAGCAGGGCCCTTTTACCCATCAGGGCCCTTTTGGAGCTGTCCGAGGGGCCCTTTTCGGGGCGGCGCCCCTCCCTGAGCGAAATCCCGGCTACGCCCCTGCCCCTACCCTCGCAAGTGTTGCTACACTTCGCGACCGATTCCTTGAAATATGCTTCGCCCCTTTGTTCTGCGACAATCACTCCTTCCGCAAAATTCTTCTACACACTGAAGAGGCGGGTAAAGCTAGGTGTCTTGCACAGCATGCCTTATAAAAAGCATTTCTCTAACTCTTTTTATAATGCATTTCCAGTAGCGGCACTTCCATAGAAGTGCATTAGGCACTGCCAAGCCATTTTTAACCCTTCCCCGGTGGGGGGTGTT
Source organism: Lepas anatifera (assembly GCA_034440635.1). Taxonomy (NCBI): domain Eukaryota; kingdom Metazoa; phylum Arthropoda; class Thecostraca; family Lepadidae; genus Lepas; species Lepas anatifera. The sequence goes on along the minus strand of JAOTON010001931.1, from coordinate 536,393 downwards.
TGAACACCCCTTTCGGGTTTTCCGCCGAACTTGTCACACCTTATTCCTTGATCAATTCCGCAACTTTCCTTAAAATTTTAAGGTTAGGTCATATTAGGTCAAGTCGCCAGTGCAGGTCAAGTGACCTCACCTCCAAAAAATGTTTAACACGCGCATTGACAAGTGTGTGAGTGTGACGCCTGCAGCCGGCTATGCCATTTCGCCACCGGCAGGACTGACGTGCCACCGACCGGTCAGCCAATAGGCGGCCGAGTCGGAGTGTGTGGCCCGGCCGGGGTCAAGGTGCGTTCACCCCGGGTCGGTGCACTGTCAGTGTTCGACCCTTGGGGATGAGGTGGCTTTAGTGGATAGCACCCTTGTCTTCTAAGCCACCAGTACCGGGTTCAAGTCCCGGCGGAGCCTCTGGAATAAGTCGATCTGATCCCCAAAATCCCTTCCAACATGGTGAGAGTTGGCGACGCCGTATGATCCTGGCAGTTGGTGCGTCGTTAAACCCCAAAAATTATTAACCCTCGCCCCACCGGGGGCCATCGATGGCCCCCCTAAGGTTTTTCCGGGATAGCAGAAAAACGACGAGGCGCAGCACCGCGGTTGAGGGCTCTACCTCTCACTGCATTATTTTCCTATCATCCCTGAAATTTTTTACCCCGGGTCACCCAAGGTCAGGTCATCAGACGAGGTCAACCAAGGTCACCTCACTTCACTTTAGAGCTCTGTAAGAGCTACATTTCAAAGTCGATCGATTTGAAACTTCCTACACTTCATGACCCCTCCAGGGTCTACAAGGTGTATATCCGGGATTTTTCGATTTCGTGCCCTGAGGTCAGGTCACGAGGCGACCTCTCCCATTGGAAAAGCATGGGAAAAGCTATTTCATGATATAAAAGCCACAAAAATGATTGCAAATACTCAGACTGCTCAGAACAACGTTTTTGGACACCCTTTCACGGATTCCAGGGGTCATATTTGCCCTTTGACTTTTCCAAGGTCATCCAAGGTCACCGGAGGTCAAAAACAGTATTTTGACAATAACTTTTGACCTAATTGAGCTAGATCGGTGACACAAACACCATCGTGTTTGTCTTGTCACTGGCTTTCATTTGATATACGGCAAGGTCACTTTTTGACCTTTCGTGACCTCAGGTCATATTAGGTCACGAGGTGACCTGTGGCGGTCAAACCACTGGCGGGAGGTCTTTACGTTCCACATAGCGGAAAAAGTACAGGCAATTTGCTATCAAATGTACTTTACCAGTTCTCAATAGCTCTAATGACATAAGAGTTATGCCCAGTTTGCTTAATCATTGCATATTTGAGTGAGAATAGCCGATCTTGACCTAATTTGACCTCTGGAGGTCAAACCATTGACCTGAGCACTAAAACATGTGAAGTAATTTCTTACTGAATTCACGCGGGCTTTCTATTGCACTTCGCAGATTTGCGCTAACGCCCATATTTTCAGAGTTAGAGGGGGCGCATCGATGGCCCCCGGTGGGGCGAAGGTGGCGCCGGACCCCGGTGGGGCGCGGGTTAATTAGTGTTCGACCGGCTGGTACGGGTGTCGGGCATCCGCGTGCAAACTGGTATCGCAGAATACACCCTCAGAAGAGCGTCCACTCTTTGGAGACGCGAACAACAAGGGTCTGAGGGTGACCTTGGTGACCTTGGTGACCTTAGTGACCTTGATCAAGTGAGGTGACCTTGGTTGACCTCGCCTGGTGACCTTACCTTAAGTGACCCGGGGTAAAAATTTCAGGGAGTGTGGGAAAATGATGGGTTGAGACGAAGAGCTCTCAACTGCGGTGCTACGCCTCGTCGTTTTTCTGATATCCTGAAAAAACCTTAGGGGGGACATTGATGGCCCCCCGGTGGGGCGAGGGTTAATGTAGCATAAGTAAGAAACAGGTGAATTTATCCAGGGGCGTAGCCAGGATTTCGCTCAGGGAGGGGTGGCGCCTCGAAAAGGGCCCCCTGCGACAGCTCCAAAAGGGCCCTGATGGGTAAAAAGGGCCCTGCTTGTTACAGAATAGAGTGCTGAAGAGGGCTTAAGAGGGCCCTGTCTGTTATAAAATGCCAAATTTGGCCACAGAGCATAGGTGCGGGCGAGCCGCGCTTCGCACGGCTCGTGTCCTCAGGGGGTCCTTCGGGCCCTCAGGGAAGGGCGGCTGTCCCTGCCGCCCCCCTTGGCTACGTCCCTGAATTCATCGGATTGAAACTTATGCCACAGAATAGGCCAATTGACCGCTAGAGAATATATTCCGCGATTTTTCATATCGCTGACCTAGGGTCAGGTACGGATATTTACCTTTCTTTTGGAAATGCATAGGGAAAACAGGAATTGGGCTGTACTTGTGTAAATACAGCTGATGATACCTTCGTTTTCTTTAAGTCGTAACATCCTGGGTCCCTTTCCAAGTTCATGTTGCTATTTTTGACCCGTGACCTCTGAAATGTCGTCTGGAACTACTTAAGCAGTTTTTTTTACACTTGGGCCAATACCTTTGCACGAAATGATGATACAACTTTAATTTTGATACCATTACGTTTGGATTGCTATTTGGAGTCGATTGGTAGGTATGCATATTGACTGTTAGGTTGGATAGTGACCTGACCTGAGGTCACGTCATTTTTGTGTTTTGACCAAGCATGGTCATATCATACATCATTCGATTTGCCGTGACGAGAGTAAGCGAATGGTGCCTAAAAATTATTATCATTCGACTTTGTCAGCCGCTAGAGCCCAAAACTCTACTCTAACATGCAACATTCTTTGACTTGTCATGACCTCAATATTGACCTAAGTAAAAAAGTGACGACCTATTTCTGCATGAATTATGCGCTGTCCAACGGCGTTCGCCTTTTTCGCTATCCCGCATAGGACCCGAGTTTGAGTTGGGGGTGTTTGAACACCCCCCCCCCACCAGGGCGAAGGTGGCTCGGATGCCTACCGGGGCGGGTGTTTAAGGTCGAATTAGGTATGTTCTTATGTTGAATGAATATAATGACTCCATGTTTAAGTTACAGAGAATGCTCCATTTCGGATTACTGGGTCGGTCAAAGAGCCGGTGATTTGCATCGCCGACAATCTACGCTCACCTGCCACAAATGCGAGGTGAAGGAGGTGAGGCCTTGGAGATGGGCCCTCCTGGACGAGTCCGCCTTCATGTGGTGGGAGGCGTGAGTCTCTCACCTGCCTCCTCTGGCCACCAGCGAGGGTCTACCGAACGGGCTCCGAGCGTCCTCTCCGGAGGGCACCTGGCGGCGGTTCCTCCCACCGCCGAGTCGCTGCATCGCATCTCCTCCATTCACCGGATTGTACTTCCTCTGGGCAGCGGATGCCCATCGGCGAGCTCGGGAGCCGCGCGCGCAGTGCGCTGCGACCCCAGCCCGCTAAACGAGTAGTCGGCCGGCCGCGCCCCCTCCGTAGGCGACGACGACGGAGGGAGCAGCCGCCGAGAGGAGGGACCAGAGAATCAGCGACGGAGGACCAAGAACCGACGCTTCAGACGCAACCGGGCTAGGAGAAGCCCACGACCGTCGTGTCGTGAAACCCGGATGGGCTCCGAACCCAAATCGGCGAGTTCCAACGCTGGCTACCCGCGGTGAAAGCGGACGTTTGTGCGGTGCTGCCCTTTATACTTCGAGCCAGTGTATGCTCTGCTTCCTAGATTGTCTCCGTCGCTGTCGGTCTTCGCCTGTCCCTAGCCGAGATCTGCCTTTGATCTCGTATCTTCTGTTTTATTGTCTTAGCCATGGTAATTGACACAAATATTTTTCTCGGCAATGGTGTGTATAGTGTATAGTTGTGGGATTGGGTTCATTGGGGGAGGGGGACAATAAAATAACCGCCTAACCCCGCGCCCCAGTGGGTCTCCGAGCCACCTTCGCCCTGGTAGGGGTGTTTTAACACGCCCCCCTTAAACTCGGCCCCTATGCAGGATACTGAAAAACGCGAACGCTGGTGTAAAGCTCATACAAAATCATGAAGAAACTATATCAGTCAATTTTGGGCTAATGTCAATAATGAGGCCATGACAAGTCAAAGAAGGTGGCATTTTGAGTAGAGTTTTTGGGCTCTAGCATTTGGCAGATTTGAGTTATAATTATTTTAGGCACCATTCGCTTCCTCTCATCACGGCGAATCGAATGCAGTATAATATGACCGTACTAGGTCAAAACACAAAAATGATCTGACCTCAGGCCAGGTCAGGGGCACTTTTTTAACTAGCATAGCCAATATGCATAACAATCGACTCGCCATAGGGCGTTCCAGGACAAGCACCACCTGGATTGCACATAGCATAGTCTCAGATTTTGTTCTAACTTCGTATCAGAGGCGTAGAATTCCAGATTTGAGAATATTTCTTTCCTCAAAATTAGGATTTCGGAGTTAGAGCTTGCTGAAAGTCGTGAAAATCCGTGTTTTTAGCAAAACATGGTGACATACAATCATTATTTTCTGTGTAGTCCTTCTTTATGGATGCTCATCTAAAACGTGATTGTATTTAAAATTCTATTATCCAACTTTGAGAATTTTTTTAATGATTATTTCTAAGTTTTGGAAATTTGTATTCAATTTTTAAAACAATTTTTGTAAGTGTGGCTAATAATTTACCTTAAAATGACCCACAAAAATGTTTTCCTGTGCCTGTGCTTTCTAAACACATCAATTAAAATTTTCGTTCCTGAATTTATTGACGTCTAATCACCCAAACAGTGACGCCATGCGCGCGAAAATCGGCCGCCCGGCGCATCTCGCCGATAGCCGACTGGCACTTTGGTCAAACGACGACACGCACGCGTGTGGTGCTTAGTGGAGACTATGGGTTAAATGTGTGTTGCTAAGGAATCATGCATCTACGTTAGGGTGCGCGTTACAACACTTTTTCGAAATTAAAACTTTTTTCACGTGGTTTTAGACAGTAGACACAAATATAAGGACAGTCCTGCAAAAATCGTCATTTTCCCGAATTTCAGCAACGGACATTCACTTTTTAACCCTCCTCCAGTGGGGCGGAATGGTGCTCCTGACTAACCCCCTACAGATGTTTCGTCGTCGCGGAGAAACGGCGGCGCCAAGCGCCACCGTACTTGGCACACCTTATCATTTATCAATTCTGCAACTTCCCCTACAAATTTTAACCCATTGATACCCAGTGGCAACTTCAGTTGCCATGGCACTTATATGTATGATCGGGTCATCTCGGGTCAGGTCACCAGGCCAGGTCAAGTGACATCACTTCAAAAAATGTTTGGGATTGCACAACTCGGAGTACGGTTATTTATGAATGTGAAACCTATATCATATAATGGCTCACCGGGGGCAACAAACTATGATTCGGTATTTTGTATATTGCTGACCTAAGGTCAGGTGCGAGTCATGACCTCTCCATTGAAATGCATGGGCAAAGCGGAAATTTGCCGAACAATGTTTCTTTTTCTGTATATAAAGCTTATAGGGACTTCCCATTCTCGGGATCGTAGTATCACAGGCCATCCGCAAGGTTCTTTTTGCAACTTTTGACCTGTGACCTCTGAGAGGTCATTTGGGTCTACCTAAGCACGGTTTGGGACTTATGTCAATATATGCGCAATAAATTTCAATAGGTCTCTCATTTGGATGTCACTATGTATGATTTGTCATTACGAGTCGAGTGACATTCATATTAACTATGTCTAGTCAGATGATGACCTTGACCTGACCCTAGGTCATGTCATTTTTATACTTTGATCTAGTACGGTCATATTGTACATCATTCGAATCGCTATAAAGCGAGGAATCGAATGGCGTTTACATTTTGGCTCTAACTTCACTCAGCCAAATGTTAGAGTAAAACGTGTTCTAAAGTATAGTATTTTGACCTTTAATGACCTCAATATTACTCGGAGCTAAAACGTTATGGTAAGGGTTTCTTAACCGGTTCAATGGTCTATCAAATCATTCTTGCGCTTTTTCACCACCCTGCGGGGTAGAGAAAAAGCGGGGCCCCGCTCAGGAGCCGAGTTGCCGCCCCGGTAGCTCAGTTGGTAGAGCGTTGGGCTCCGGCTCGCTGCTCAGAAGCATGCAGTGACAGCGCATGTCCAAGCTTGGGATCGGTTCCCATTGAGACGTTCCGGTGTTCAAAAGTTAACCCGACGTAGGTCGCATGGCAACTGACTCGTGACATGGTAACCTGAGCGGGGCGGCCGTCCCTGTGTTTTGTGGGACGTTAAACTTTGGCTTCTAAATTAGCCCTTCATTGTAGGAGCTGCTCGTTCGGATGGTGGGGTTGGGGTCTCTGTGACAAATCCCTTGATGACTTTAGTGAGACTCCGACTCCAACAGCCGCACTGGGAATAACTTGGACAAAGTAAAAAAATCGAGAGGGGGATGACAGCACCAGCCCAGCTTCCCAAAATTGGTTCCGATGTCGCTTTGCTTTTCAGCCTTAATGATGGAGTGCACCCTGGTTTCTTTATTTGTATTGTAATAATTTAATATTGCAACCGATTCGTAGTTTGCGTTTTGGCAGAACAGGAATATGATCTTTACGTGTTAAACAATTTACAAGCTACTAAGTGAAACACATGTACCTATATACATAAGTAGGAAGTTTATTGTCATGTTTTATCCAACAGCACATCACACTGTTTGCGTGGCACCGCGCCCTCCACGTTCAGCAGTCTCAGAGCCATCCGGACCGGCCCCTCAAACTCACGTCTGCGGCATTTATTTCTGAAGAATATAAATGCCGCAGACGGGAGTCTGAGGGGCCGGTCCGGATGACTCTGAGACTGCTGCACGTGGAGAGCGTGGTGCCACGCAAACAGTGTGATGTGCTGTTGGATAAAACATAAAAATAATCTTCCAACTTATGTATATACATGTGTTTCACTTTATAGCTTGAAAATTGTTTAACACGTAAAGCTTCATATTCCTGTTCTGCCAAAACGCAAACTACGAGTCTGTTGCAATGTTAAATTATTACAATACAAATAAAGAAACCAGAAGGCACTCCATCACTAAGGCTGAAAAGCAAAGCGACATCGGAACCAACATCGGAACCAAGCGACATCGGAACCAAAAGTGACATCGGAACCAAGCTGGGCTAGTGCTGCCATCCCCCCTCTCGATTTTCTTTACTTTGTCCATTTTTTTTTTCCAGTGCGGCTGTTGGAGTCGGAGTCTCACTAATGTCCTCAAGGGACTTGTCACGGAGACCCCAACCCCACCACCCGAACGAGTAGCTCCCAAAATGAAGGGCTAATGTAGAAGCCAAAGTTTAACGTCCCACAAAGCACGGGGATGGCCGCCCCGCTCAGGTCACCAGAGGGTCAGTTGCCAGCCGACCTACGTCGGATAAACTATCGAGCGCCGGAGTGTCTCAATGGGAACCGATCCCAAACCTGAACAGGACATGCACTGCCACTGCATGTTTCTGAGCAGCGAGCCGGAGCCCAACGCTCTACCAACTGAGCTACCGGTGCGGCAATTTGGCTCCTGAGTGGGGTAGTGAAAAAGTGCAAGAAAGATTTGATAGACCATTGAACCGATTAAGAAACCCTTCCCATAATGTTTTAGCTCCGTGTAATATTGAGGTCATTACAGGTCAAAATAGTACAATTTAGAAGACGTTTTACTCTAGCGCTTGGCTGAGTGAAGTTAGAGCCAACATTTAAACGTCATTCGATTCCTCTCTTTATAGCGTTTCGAATGATGTACAATATGACTATACTAGATCAAAGTATAAAAATGGCATAACCTAGGGTCAGGTCAAGGTCATCATCTAACCAAAAAATAGTCAATACGAATATCACTCGACTCGTAATGACAAATCAAATATAGTGGTATCCAAATGAGAGCTCTATTGCAATTTACTGCGCAAATATTGACATAATTCTCAAAACGTGCTTAGGTAGACCCAAATGACCTCTCAGAGGGCACAGGTCACAACTTGCAAAATGGGCCTGCGAGTGGTGTGATACTACGATCCCGAGATAAGAAGTCCCTATAAGCTTTATATACAGAAAAAGAAACATTGTTTGGCAAATTTGCGCTTTCCCCATGCATTTCCAATGAAGAGGTCATGACTCGTACCTGACCTTAGGTCAAAAATATACAAAACACCGAAACATGGTTTGTAGCTTTGTAGCCCCCGGTGAGCCCATTATATGAGATAGTTGTCACATTGATAAATTAACTCTACTCCGAGTTGTGCAATCCCAAACATTTTTTGATGTGAGGTCACTTGACCTGGGCTGGTGACCTGACCCGAGATGACTCGATCTTAATTTGTAGAGAAAGTTGCTGAATTGATTAATGATAAACTTTTGCCAAGTACGGTGGCGCTTGGCGTCGCCGTTTCTCCGCGACGACGAAAAATCTGTAGGGGGTTAGCCAGCACCCTTACCCCTCACTGGGGGAGGGTGAAAAAGTGAAAATCCGCTGCTTAAATTCGGGAAATTGATGATTTTTGCAGGATTGTCCTTATATTTGTTTCTACCGTCTAAAACCGCGTGAAGAAGTTTTGATTTCGAAAAAGTGTTGTAACGCACACCCTAATCTACTTAAGCACATGGTATTGTGGAAATCTTCGTAAGGTAAGGGTGTGCTGTTGAAAAAATATTTTCTACACTTTCTTTTTCTTTCATCTTTTTGCGGTTCCAGTTAAGCTTCATTAAGAGTAAAGAACCTAAACAACATACTGTATAAAGTATGTGTTTTGAAGCAAGGTGGAATCAATATCATTCAGGTCTTGGGTGGAAGCGAATTCATAGTTAAAGAGCTGTGTTATGACAGTAGTGTATTAGATTTAGGGGCATTTGATTCGGTTCACCAGCAGAGGAGGCAGAGGAGGCTGAATCAATGTACCAAAACACAGTTTTAATTTCTATTGTGACATGAAAGTGAACAACTTTGGTTCCCAATGGTAATAAGAAATTGAAAGCACACAGTAAAACCAACTTCATAAATAAACCAACTTCAAAGGATCAGTCCAACTAAAAGCCTATTTGTTATGACGGTAGTCCCGTCCAGCAGCGGCAATAAATGGGAAACATCGACTTCGACTGAACTGTTGGAGCGCCCAGTGAGTCAGTCGATGATGCTTGTGTCTCTGCAGCGAGCAGCTCTTCAGTAACTGCCTCCGGCTGCTGTCTGGCTCTTTTTTAGAAATTGTGACGTTTTCTTAATTTAATTTTACTCTGTTTTGTAAGTAGGCGTCTTTTGCGGAGAACACTCAACGGGGTCAGAACCAGAGGTCTATTTTTGGTCCCGGCGTCGCGGAGCCGGGACCGGATGCTGGGCTCGGCCGGGACTTTGCCGGGATCAACTGGGTCTGTACCGGGACCGTGCCGAGGCCTCTGAGGATTGGAGAATGTAATAATCTTAACTAGGGCCTGTGTTCCTTGGGGCCCATATCAGATCGAGATTAGTTAATTTCTAACCAATTAAGTTAGTTTTCCCTTGGAATTTGACGAATAAATAACCCAATATGGCTAACTACGCACCCAAAATGGTCTTACTTAAGCCTATATGGCGTTGTTCATAAATGACGTCATGGGGGGGTGCGGGCCGAAAAGTGAAAAACCATGGCCCGAGCTGGAGATCTCTTCTTGATCCAGGGGGTTTTGGGTGGGTTAACGGCACGGGCAATAGAAGCCATAATTTAGTTGTAATAAGCTCCATTCGAAAATGGAATGAAATACCACAATTGCATCATAATCATTTTTATTTCATTTTACACACTGATAGGGAACAGAAGTAAGGGAACAGAACAGCAAAAGAAGACATGAGCAGAGCAAAGCAATAAGGAGCAACAAAAGAAAGACATAGGTATAGAGCATCGAACAAAAGGAAGCAGGCGAGCACATAGTTAGATTATTGCAGATGATCAACATAGGTAGAAAAAGAAAACAAACCGCCAACAAAGAAGCAACACTCATAGAAACAGCAAAAAGGCAAATGAAAACGGAAACGCAATAACAAACAAAGAAAGACAGAGCATAACAAAAAACGAGAACAGCCGATACAAAAACAAACGAAACAGAACAAACGAACGGAGCAGAAAATATAATGCCAAAACACACTTGCAAGCAAGTGAAAGTTAAGCACAAACAAAACAGACAGGAACAAATACAAATCAATGCAGTTAAATTATTAATAGATAAACACAGTAGATAACTAGTGGACCCACATAGGTTGAGTTTTTAGTCTAACAAAACCACAACTAAGTTAAATTAAGGAGGAACAAACATAAGAAAATATAGGCAAGCACTTAAAAGCACTTAATTCATGGTTGAAATAGAAAATCAAAGTCACTGGAAGCAACGTATAAGACAAGGCTGCAAATTTGTTCCTATTAACCCAACTTTTTTGCCGGGACCAATGCCAGGACCACGTTGAGTCTTGCCGGGACCAGTCGAGGCCTGCCGGCGCCGGGACTGGCGTCGGGACCAGGAATCTATAAAAACTAAATCATCTAGTCAGCACAATAAGCCCTCTTATTCATTCTACCATTCTACCATTCCTACGTCGCACAAAAGTTTGAACGCCAACACCGACAGCAGAAAACTGGAGTCCGAAATGAAGTAGCTACCTTGAAGCCATGCCTTATCTCCATTTGACACACAACTGCCCCAGTAACAATGTCATACTATCTGTGGAGGATGTGCTTCCAGCTTCATGAGCTGCGCACAGGATATCTGACACCTCGCGCGTGTCATAAAGGCACTGGCGCACGAACCGGGGTGGAGACCGCACAACTGCGGCCAGGGTTCATCCGTGTTGGATACGATATCGTTTCAACACCCAAAACAGACCAAGCTTGCACAAATGCACAAGTCTCTTTATTTTCATAATCCAAATGTATGACTCAAATCCGTCATCGATTTTATTGGTAACGGTAAGATATGGCGAGTCGTACACCTTTGACCGAATTAAAATTGCAGCGATTTTACTCTTTTGTTGAACATGTGTATTTCTGTTTTTGTTTCCCACATTTAATCATAATTGCAAGAGTTCACACGCTCCCGAGTCAATCTACTGCCCGTGCCCACGCACCGGCAGCCGCGCCGACGACGGCCGGGCGCGCCGGGCGGCCGATTTTTTGCACGCATGGCGTCATTCTATGGCAAATTACACATTGATAAAGTCTAGAACGCAAAAATTATTGAGTTCACTAAACAGGGGAGATATGGGTGGGCATTAGGGTGTTTCATTGTTCCAAAATGCAATATTTCGACGCATATCGATGTTCCCCTCAAACCTCATCTGCTTACAAGCTTCTGTGTGAAATTTCCATGTATTTCGATGATATTTAGAGGTCGCGCACTTTTGCAGCTTTTTTATCAAATGTATTCAAATGTACACATAAGCGTAGGAACGTCCGGAATATTCGGGAGGCAAGGTTGCATTTGGAAGTAATTTCTTTCCAGCCAGCGCCATAGGGTTAAGGGTTAAGAATCAAGAATATTGGGTGGGGGCTATGACCCCCTGCCCCCCTGTTCCTACGCCTATGAATGTACACATTTCCACACTGATACTGGTGCTGGTTTTCTTTTGCTTGGTTTTCTATTTCACATCTGAAATATTCTTCAAATTAAGTAAAACATTTATTACTGCACAATGACTAGCCTGAGTATAAAACCCGACCGATTTCTGGAGCATCCCGGCCCCGTTTTCAAGGGAGATGAAGATAACACTATGACATGAACTAACTAAGCGAAAAACACGAAGATAGGGTACACTTTGAAAGAACAATCTTAGCTATGAACGTGACGAATCATTGTATAATTATTAGCTCTAAACACGTGTTATTTTTCAATTCAATCTCTTGTTTGGCTGGCGTTTTAAGAGGTCCAAAAATCCAGAGAAGATGGTAACTTTGCCGATATTTCTATTCATTTTTGGTTCCGTGGTGGTTTGGATGTCAATTGTCTCTTTTATTCCCCGCTGTTTTTGTCTTGAGTCCAAAGTTAAAGTTGTTATGGCATCCCATTTGATACAATGATCCTTCTTAAATGCATGTTCCGCTGTGGCCTCCGCTGCTCTCTCGTCAATTGACCCTCGGATTAGTTTTTGTCGAGATTTTCGGTGTTCGTCTTGTCGGACTTCCATCATCCTTTTGCTTTCTCAAGTGTATATTTTTGGACAGTCATTACATTCCATCTTGTATACTAGGCCTGGTTTTTTCCGGTTGTCTATCCTGTCCTTTGGTTTGACCAGTAATTGTTTGATCGTTTGATGTGGCTTAAAATATGTTCTTACGTTGAATTTAGAACATATGCGTCAAATCTGTTGCGATACTCCTTCTACATATGGGAAGGATAATTATATCACATGGGACGCCACACCGACTTTAACTTTCGACTCAAGACAAAAACAGCGGGAAAGGGAGATCGCCCTCATCAAGAGATTCAACGGATTCGTCAAGGACGATAAGCAGAAGCAGTACCTGCTCCAGGTGGTGGAACTCCATCGGAGGGCTCTACCCAAGCGCACCAAGAAAGAATGCGCCTCTTTCAAGTGTAATGGTTTTTGGTGATAAAAGTGCGCGACCTCTAAATGTCCTTTTATTTTGCTTTTAAGGGTGTCAATCGATTCAGTTTTACGTATAGAGCTGGGGGAAAGTCGATATGACTTCGTTCCAAACAAACAAAATTTTACTATAGTGGGCTGAAACACCCTAGTGGGCATTTTTCAACGAACACCTTTAACGTGAATTACTGGGCACACCGAAAAAATCGTTGGAAAAAGTGGTCGAAACATTTCTAAAAATTTTGAAAATTTCGAATAAGAAAAGAGATGCTTTAACCTTAGCTGTTACATGCTCAATCTAATCCCTTGTCATTTGAAGCTAAGAAATGGAAGTTAAGGCTGAAAATAATCGCTGCATATCACCATTTTTGGACGAAATCGGCGATTTTCACGATTTTCTTCCAGTTATAACTCCGAAACCGTACCTCTGAGGAAAGAAATAATCTCAGATAAGGATTTCACGCCCCTGGTAACCCTGCAGATGAAATTGGAACGAAATCCGAGACTATGCTATGTAGGGGCCTGGTCAATATTTGCTGGAACGCCCCAAATTTAGCAATCCAAACAAAATGGTATCAAAATAAAAGCTGTATCATCATTTTATGCAAGGTTATTGACCTAAGTCTGAAAACTGCTTAAGTAGCCCCAGATGACCTCTCAGAGGTCACAGGACAAGAATTGGAACATAAACCTGGAATGGGGCCCAGGATACTACGATTTGGAGAATATGAAGGTATTCTCAGCTGTATCTACACAAATACAACCCAAACTGTTTTTCCCATGTATTTCTAATGGAGAGGTCATGCTCCGTACTTGACCTTAGGTCACCGATATGAAAAAAATCCCGGAATATGTTTTGTAGCACTTGGTGAGCACATTATGTGGCATAAGTTTATATTCGATGGATTCACCCATTTCTTAATTATGCCACCTTAAATATTTTTGGAGGTGAGATCAATTGACCTGCACTGGTGACCTGACCTGCGATGACCCAAACTTAAAAGTTTAGGTAAAGTTGCGGAATTGATCAAGGATAAGGTGTCCCAAGTACAGCAGCGCGAAGCACCGCCGTTTTCTCGTACCGCCAGAAAAATCCGAGAGGGGTGTTTAAACACCCCCCACTGGGGCGAGGGATAAGTGGGAACAGTCGAAAACGTCGCTATTCAGGAGGCACAGCTCTCCAAGACAGTTTTCAGGATTGCCGGCTTCCCACCCCCAATGGTCGTGCGTAGGATACGAGGTAGACTGGTGGGCGCAGCAACCGTAAAGGGAGGCGACGCCGCCATCTTTGTGAGGGCGGTCTTACACCCGCCCCCGGCCCTGGACGGTCGGCTGACGGCAGCGGCTGACCACACCACGGAGCTCTGCGGTGTCTGCCTACTCGGTAATCAATCTCTCAACGTCATAAATATCTATAGGCCGCCAATTTGGGCGACGGGCGACGATAGACAGGACCAATTCTCACCTGACTCACTCCTGCTCGACGCGAGAAACCTGCTGATCAGTGACATCAACGCTCACCACCCCCTCTGGGACACTAACTGCAATTGGATCAAGTAGGGGAAATAATAGCTGATTAGCTGGACAGGGGAGCTGGACTGCCCTTAAACACGGCTCCCTAACCTTCGCCAGCTATCGGTTTGGTGGCCAGACTGCCCTCGACATCGCCGCCTGTGTATCCTCACTTGCAAGGCGGGCGTCCTGGAGGATAGGACCCGACTTGGGCAGTAACCACCTGCACCTGCCCATGGTGGTTGAGGTCAGACCTACCACCCGGGACCCACAGAGGCTCAGGAAGACCAGATGGGCGCACCAGAAGGCGAACTGGCGGGCCTCTCAGGATGAGTGCGAGTCGGCCCTCTCCCTGGCGGAGCCTCTTCTAAGATATTAAAATGTGTACCTTTTGGGCGTCCAAAATATTCATATTTTGCACGCCCTTACCAACAGTTCTCGAAATCTATATTTTTAGATGGGGTCAGTGGCGGATCCAGGGGGGCAAAAAGGCAATCGCCCCCCAAACGGAAAAGCTCGGGGCAAAACTATGTTTTTGCCCCCCCAAAGCGATCGACCTCCTTTTTCCCCGACTCCTTTTTAGCTTGTGAGCAATATTTTGGTGCTTCAACTCTCAACTTCAAACAGAATTAGTGATGTTCAGTGTAAATATTGGGGCTTGGATAGGAAAAAAGTATCTTGAGCCCATATTTTTCACCCCGTGGCGTTTTTTTTGCTTTTCGTCTCCAGTTCGCAAAATCCTGAAAAGGCATATTGTAACGCAACTTTTCACTGCGTGACTTTTTTTTGCTTTTCGACTTTGGTTTGCCCCTCCCAAACCAACTGGCTAGATCCGCCACTGGATGGGGTCCAATGTGAGACAAATCAATCCAACTTTGATTTATTTTTAATCACACGGGTAGATTTTGAGCTTTGGAGGGCCCCTGGCAGTAATATGGGTAGCCCCAGGATCCTGACAGGAATAGGGTTAAATAGTCATAAAATGTATGGCATATCCCGTTTGTTAACACAAACCCCGCTGGGGTCCCTGGCATGACGCGCCACGCTAGGGGCGTATTTCGCCTCCCCCTCCGTATCTCGTATCTCATTTCCCAGGAAAGGTAGATAAAAATTACGGATGACGTTCGAAAGCTCTGGACGAAACGAAGGGAAATTATACTACGTATGTTTATGTCAGGTCAATATTCAGTTCAACATATGTCAAAGAAGGTTCCATAGTCTTACAGCAGGGCAGTGTACGTTTCCCCCTCTAGATGTTTACTTAGCAGAGCTAGAGAGAAAAGATTCATGCATGATTGGATTCCTCTCATCGTGGCAAATCGAATGATATATAATATGACCTTGCTAGGTCAAATTGGGAAAATGACCTGACATCGAGCTAGGTAAGGGTCACAGGGTAACCTGGTAGGGTCATGTTACATATTAATCGTCCTCCCGTGCCCATATAAGCACAATGGAAGCAAAATAGGAGCTTTATCTTGATTAAGTGAGAAGCTAATGGTAAAACAATCACTGCATGCTCCTGTGCTGTGACTTGACATGACCTTTGAGAGGTCAGGTGGTCAAAAACACAACTTTATGGTCAAGATCGTGGTAAGAATACAGGGTTTGACGATTTTCAGCGTTATCTATCCAGTATTTACTGCAAGAGAGCCCTTTCTATTTTTTAGCATAGACTTATATTGGGTGACCAAGAAATTGACCCCACCAATATCGAACTTTATCAACAATATCGAAATTCTGAGATTACATTTTTAGACCCTAATTATTGCATAATATTGTGAAAGTTTCAAACTGATCGGTTGGCCGATGTTGCTTAGGCGCCGCTTCAAACTCGTGGTTTTAGGTTTTGAGGTCGGGTCACTTGACCTTGGATAGCTCCTTGACCTGGTATGACCTGATCTAAGAAAATTGGTCAGGCTGCATAAAATTGATAAGCAATTAAGTAATGCAAATTTCGTTGTTCTGGGTTTCCTTGTTTTTTTCGTTAACTGGGAAACACCAGGAGGGGGCCGACTTCGCCCCCCAGCGGATCGCGTGTTAAATTGTACTAACTTTTTACCCGTTGCTGTACTTGCACCCATCTGATTTACCTATACGCATAACTGAGGGCAAGCTGAACACCTTTGCCTCACCAAGCCAAAGCCATTTGGTGCTTCAGGTGTACTGAACAGTCAACACGGCAAAGGGACTCCATCAATATTTTATCTAGAAAAAGCCGCAGTCCTTGGAAAACTGTGTTACTGTTAAGGCTTCAAGCCTCGTATTAGTCATATTGAATCCCTACGATCACCATCAGCTATAGAATACGCACCTGCTGACGATATATTCCTCCAGTGCTATATTTCACCAGTGTCGACAGTCTCGACAAGAACAGGTCGCTCACCAGTGATCAGTAATTCAGGGCGTTTGACAAGGTGGCCCTGACGGCCCACATCTGCTGCGCCGGTGGCATCGGTCGGGGACACGGCGTGGGACGGTGATGAGTGACCGCAAGCTGACTTTGCCGATTTGGCCGCCGGAGAATTCAGTCCACCACTCAAATTCAAAATATGTGAAGGTGGCGACGTATTCTCATCCAGCAGCGGATTGGCCGAAATCTGCGACACATTCGTCTGCGCTCAAACTGACGCAATGAGTTTTGCATTGTCACAGTGTCTCACCACTAAATCTGTGACATGCAGTGGTGGGTTCTCAATAATTATACCCCGACTTCGATAACGGTAACTCGGGGATGGTTGGCTTAGTGGATAACATTCCTGTCTTCTCAGCCACTGGCCCCGGGTTCAAGTCCCGGCGTAGCCTCGGAATAACTTTATCTGATCTCCCAAATCGCTCCCAGCAGGGAAATAGTTGGCGATGCCGTATGACCCTGGCAGTTGATGCGTCGTTAAACCCCAAAAAATGCTATACCGATAACTCGATAGCATTATCCGAGGACGGTGACTTCGATAACATGAACGCGACAATGAGATGGGAAAACGAAAACGATGGGATTCGAAAACGCAAAAACGAGATGGGCTCAGCTGGAGGAATTTTTCCAGCAGATCTAAGAATTTCTCTTGGCTCCTCTCACTTGGATACTTCCAGGCAAGGATCCGTTCTTCCTCTTTTGCAACTCGAGATGGTGCGGGTACGGGTAGCCATTCAGCAACCAAAAGATATCGAAGGTCGTGGATGTAATGGTGCTACTCTTGAGCTTCAACATCTTTTAGCCCATTGAATCCAGCCTTTCAATGGCGGCTTAACTGCGGATGGTGTTTTGCAGCGCTTGAACCAGGGCCCCATTTCATAAAAGGCGTAATTTATGCTTATAGCGTAGAAGTAGCATAATGCAGCGTAGAAAGTGAATAATACACCACAATCTTGTTTCACAAAAATGCAGCGTAAAATACAACTACTTGCAAAGTTACGCTGCTCTAAACTACGCTGTACTGGAATTCAGGGTAGATTATTGCCAATATTGTTTCATATAGCAGACAACATGTACGTTGAATATGTAAAACAGTCCTGAAAAGCTATGCAAGATATAGCAGCGTAACATTTATCAGACAATGAAGCAAAACATGAAAAATATATAATTTCTTATGAAATTCTGAATCTGAGGCAAAATTAGGTAGTGTAGTGAAGGACAAAAAGAGTCATGAATGTAAAATAAACTTAAATAAAAAGGTGTGCAAGTTATTCCTTGCACAGGTATGAAGTGCAAGTTGCACATGCCAAATTGAGCTGATATGTAGAGTTCTATGGCCATTTGATATGCCAAAAATGATGATAGGTATTGATGCAAATACACAGGAAAGCTGACAATGATTTTTACTTTAGTCTTTCTGCCGTTACTGTTATTTCATAGTCTAGTGAGGACATAACCCTAGATAGGCTGACATTGACGAAGTGTTATATGGAGTCTATGGAGGGTAAAAATTCAATTTAAGGTATCTGTCACCAACAAAATCCAAGTATCTCTACTGAGGCCTCTGGCGAAAATGATGATATACCTAGGTACCTAGGTACCAGCATCTTGATCTAGTTATTCTTCAAAGATGTTTACTCACTATTCCTTTCCCAGCTTCACGAAATTATAGGGTGCACAGACCTTTCACAGTTCACTCTTGATTAGTAAACACAATTCACCTCAAATTCCACTTAAATACACTCGCACAACAATACAATAACCTTTTCTTGACAGTAACTAACTAAAAAATTGGGGTACGGCCAAAAACAAATACGTCATATTTTTATTTTAGTGCATCTTCTTCTGCAGTATTTGTAAAAGTGCATTAGAAACTTAAAAAGCGAATAACAGCAAATAAGTACAATAATTTTCATTCAAATAATTTATTAAAGAATAAATATGCCCTTTTGAATGTTAATAAAGCAGTTATATGCCATATTTGAAAGGGGTAATTCCATTCTGGAATTGGGCGTAATTCACGCTGCATTTGATATCTACGCCGCTTTCGCGTGAATGTCACCGCTCTTTGTGAAACGTGATTCTGAGTACGGCGTAACTTTGCAGGTGAATGTGGTGTAAAACACGCCGCATTTCTACAACTTTTATGAAACGGGGCCCAGGTCGGGAACACATTTCTATCGCGGCTGTACAGTATTTTTTTTTTACAGCGCTTGAACACGACTGTGAATACCTCACTGATGCTCGCAGGAAAGAGGCTCTTGTACAGGGCTCGCTTGGGCATTCCACCGAACAACCATATATCGAACTCTTTGAACATCGCGTGAATTCACATATCTGTAGTCCTTCTGCTTCGTTATTTTCACTGGCGCTAGCACGGGCAAAAAAACTGCTTTTAGTCATTCTAAACGAATTAGGAGCCGGGGTAAGTATAGAAGGTAGTCGAGCCGGGGAACCCGGGGACTGTGTTTAAGTGAATCCGTTCGGATTCGTTGGAGGCAGACTTGATGCGACCACGCGCGGAGCTCGGTCCATACCTACTAGTTTCATATAATTCCAGTTATTTTTCCAGAACCTTTAAAAAGTGGGGCCTGGGGTGGACTCTTTCAACTGGGTATTGACTGACCAATGCTTAAAATGGTGACAGATCATGATAAAATGATTTATAAGACATTTTGTAACATCCCAAGGTAAGCATGCATTACTTCAGGTACCTACCTACCTTCCTGTAAGTAAGACTTGCTTTGATAGCTTAAATTTTTCAATGGACACAGTTGTAACTTTTACAGTCAGCATCTCATGCTGTGTGTAGGAACTGGCTGTATAGCTAAATTTTCCATGGTCTTTCACTCACCATTTATCATCAAGCTGAAGCTGTTAAACTTATAAACCATCCATTGTAGTTCTATGATTTGGAAAAATAAACCTAACATTGCAATTGAACAATATGTTTGAAAGAAATTAATGATTCGTTCTTACTCTTGCGGGACGGGACGACACATTTTATATACCTATAATTTTTTTAATCATTAAGGGATTTGATTTTTTATGTTTGAATTTGTTTTAGACCACCTCTGAAATTATTGGATCAAAACAAAATTTTGAAACAATATTGTCTTTTCATTTTCAAGTTTCTTTTTCAAATTTATATTTCATTCATAGACATCGAATGCAAATGTCAGAAAACATGTAAATACAAATTTTGAAAGAAATTGAGGATAAGTTATGAGAGATATAGGGTTATAAATGAAGGCCTTTACGAGTGCGTAGAACATTTATATGCCCATAACTTTTGAAATTGCCAACGTATTTCAAATTCGTTTTGAAATAAGTCTCCCATGTTACTTAGGAATATGTATATACAAAAAATATTCAAACCCCAGGAATGTAAAAACATTATAAAATGTTGGATTATATTACACTTAAAACATATTTTTCATGGCCTGAAGACCATCTTAACTAATTTTGAATAATATCCCCTAGTAAATACTATAATTGTATTACCTGAATGTAACAAATAAAGGCCATGTGCTCAGGCTTCTGCTCCACAAGCTATAATTGCCTCTAGGAATATTGCTCTCATCTCGGGGCATCAGCTGGTCTGCATTGGGAACCAAATTACTTTTTCTGAACTCTGTTAAAGGCGATGGATCGCTCTGTCGAAATTCTAAAAAAATAATTTAAGAACACGAGAGGTCTGGTAATCAGGAAACAACATTCCCCCACTTCCATATGCTAAAAATACTATGCCAAAAACACTTCCCAAAAAACTTTCATATGCCATATCCTCTTTTCTGACAATAGGTGGTGTCATCATATTAACAGTTTAAATAATCAGCGAAATCCCAATTATTGATAACAGACTTTCTGTAAAAGGCCGTTCACAGCGCTTCTGCATGACAAGAATTACATGCGGGGGCGATCCAAATACAGGGTGAAATAATCGAAGGACCATCAACCGAGTTTCCTCTGAGGATCTCCGCTCTCATCATCAGCATCATATTTTTCACTTGCCACCAATGGCGGTTTTAGGGAGGGGGCAAAAAGGCATTTGCTCCCCCCCAACGGAAAAGCTCCCCCAAAGCGGTCGACCTCCTTTATGCCCCGACTCCCTTTTAGTTTATACGCAAGATTTTGGTGCTTCAGCCCTCAACTTCAAACATAGCCAGTTAAGTTCAATGTAAATATTAGGTTTTGGGTAGGAAAAAAGTATATTGAGCACATATTTTTCACCCCGTGACGTTTTGTTTTTTGCTTTTCAGCTCTAATACGCGAAATTCTACCGTCAAGTCATAAGGCTGTAGCACTATTTTTCACTGCGTGACGTTTTTTTTGCTTTACGACTTTGGTTTACCCCTCCCAAACCGACTGGCTAGATCCCCCACTGCTTGCCACGACAATCGTACTCTCGGTCCGCCCGTTCATTCTCGGTCTTGTTCAGCACAGTCGCAAAAAATGAACGGCAGATGTCGTTACGGCGGCCGAGTATATTCAGTGGTGGAAAGACTATGCATATGTCTGATATAAAGAAACAATTTCAGAGTTGGATTTTGACAAAAAAATTGTCCTTGTTTTGGCAAGTACGGGGTAGGGAGGATGTGATGTGTGTGGCGGCCATTGGGCCCATTTCGGCCCCATGACGCTCTGCAAAGGAAGACTACTCGCCCGACGTTTTCGGTCGATAGGCAGTTGCATGCTGGTTCACTTGCTAGCATGGTATTTTCAGCGAGTGAACCAGACTTAACACGCGCATTGACGGGGGTCTGAGCCACCTTTGCCTTGAAGGGGGTGGGTACCCCCGAAGATCTCGAGAACCGTGCTAGCTAGCGAAAAACGGTAAACGGCGCTGGATAACCCATCCACTTTTGTATCGAAAATATTTGAACCATTCTTTTCAGGTCACATTTTAGGTCACTAGAGGTCAAAACATGCCGTAATAGGGATAACATGTAAATTAAGTTTTTCGGTCAATACATCTAAACAAGTAAAGATAGAGTAAAACAATTTGAACTATATGAATCCCCGCAGCAAGCCGAATCGAATGATATATATGATCTTGCTAGGTCATATCAAGGATTTGACCTGACCTGAGGTCCGCTCAAGATAAAATTGGTCAAAATTCAAATCATTAGAACTGCAATGAAGGGGAAAATCTAATGCAGTTGAAATAAATGCTCTATCTTTATTCATTACTAAGATATTCAGTAAAACCATTTTCCCATGTATTTCCAATGGAGAGGTCATGGCTCGTATCTGACCTTAGGTCATCGATATAAGAAATACCGGAACACATTTTAGAGAACCCGCTGGGGCCATTATGTGATATGAGTTTCAATCGGATAAGTTTACCCTGTTCCGACTTATGCTATCTTAAACTTTTTGGGTCAGGTCACTTGACCTGTACTGGTGACCTGACCTAAAGCGACCTAATCTTAAAATTTTGACAAAATTGGTAAAATAATGAGGGGAAAGATATGGCAAGTACGGCGGAGCTACGCACCGCCGTTTTTATGTTATCCCTGAAAAACCCGAGGGGCGGGTACCCGCCCCCCGTCAATGCACGTGTTAAAGGGAATATGGCACCTTGGTCGAATCCTGGAATTTAGTGAAATTAGGCGTAATTTTAGCCAAAAACAATGAAACCACTAATGATTTCTCTGAAAAATGTGCAATAAGCTCAATATTTTGTTTTTAAAAATACTCCTCTAGAAAAAGAAATAAATATCAGCCTGTGGATAATGTCACGATCTGGCAACCACTACCATACTTGAAACGCTTCAAGGGCTTCGATTGGCTGATGCTCATCGTGACGTCAGCATATGTCGTCACACCAGCAGCTCACAACAATGGCCGCCCGGTGACGGGCTGATGGGGGGCTGGTGTCAGGTAGGTTTTAGTTTTTTCTACGGAAATATCGAGTTCCACGATGAATGAAATATGGAGTACCGGGTTTTCCGACTTGCTTTACAACTTGGCTATCTCAGTTAAAATCACGTTGTGAAGGTGCCACATTCCCTTTAAGGTTTACGACCAATCAGATTACTGCAACCATGTGGAAGTTATTACTTCAGGATGTAAAATAAGGCAATAAGCCCATTAACATATTGTTACTGTTCATGGCTTTGGTTATTAAAAAGATTAGTACAACATTTGTTACTGCACAAAGCCTCGTCTTAGTGTAAAACCCGACCGGTTTCGGGAGCGTCCCGCTCCCGTTTTCAAGAAAGATAACACTATTACATGAACATACCCATGCGAAAACACGAAGACAGTACACTTTGAAATAACAAACTTAGCAGTTTGCTGCCCCGGTAGCTCAGCTGGTAGAGCGTTGGGCTCCGGTCCGCTGCTCAGAATCATGCAGTGGCAGTGCATGTCCAGGCTTGGGATCGGTTCCCCTGAGATGCTCCGGCGCTCAATAGTTTACCCGACGTACAGGTCGGCTGGCAACTGACTGGTGAGAGGATGACCTGAGCGGGGCGGCCGTCCTTGTGCTTTGTGGGACGTTAAACTTTGGCTTCTAAATTAACCCTCAATTGAGGGAGCTGCTCGTTCGGGTGGTAGGATCGGGGTCTCCGTGACAAGTCCCTTGATGACTTTAGTGAGACTCCGACTCCAGCAGCCTTACTAGGAACAACTTGAACAAAATTTATAAAAAAACCTGACAAATCATTTTAGAATTATTAGATCTAAGCACGTGTTATTTTTCACTTAAAATCACTTCTTTGGCTGCCGTTTAAAGAGGTCTAAGAATCCAGGAAAGATAGTAACTTTGCTGATATGAAAAATTACATAGTGAAAAATAACATGGGTTTAGAGCTGATAATTCTAAAATGTTTTGCCATGTTTACGTCTAACATTGGTATTTGGAAGTGTACTGTCTTGGTGTTTTTGCATGGTTAGGCTCATGTAACAGTGTTATCTTCCTTGAAAACGGGGGCGGAATGCTCCCGAAACCGGTCAGGTTTACACTCAGACGAGGCTTTTTGCAGTAAGAAATATAGTACTAAGCCCCATAGGCGGATACCAGCGAGGCAAGGGGGGGCACGTACCCCCCCCGATTGACCCTCAGCGCCCCCTGAAATGGTCATAACGCCCCCTGAAAGGTTGATGGCGCCGCCTGAAATGTCGCTTCTCACCCCCCTCCCCCGATGCGAAAATTTTCGCCCACCGATGATATTTTGCGCCCATCTGATAGGTTTTCCGGTCAAAAGTGACGCCCCCCTCCCCGGACCGGATGGTGCCCCCGGAAGGTGCCCCCGGAAAGGTGTCCCCCCCGATCGGATATCCTGGACCCGCCTATGCTAACTTTAAAGCTGGCGAAAGTTTTATACCGGTAGATTTTTGTAAAATTTAATATGCCATTACTGGTTTCTCAACACGCTCTGCAAAACTGCTATCTCATTTTAAAACTCATCATAAAGCGGTCCATTCCCTTTCACGTATCTTTCGTACTGGCAACTACAAATGTGTATAACATTTTACAATGACCTATTAGCTCGAAACATGAAATGTTCTAACATATTGAAGAAAATAGCTGAAATCGATAAGTGTCACCTCGTATAATAGTCACTATCTTCTAATAATATACTCTTTTAACTAAACACCCTCCAGTTTTGTTTGCATTCATTTGTGGTGCCAAACAAAGCGGTTAAATATGGCACAAAGTATTATCAAATCATATTCCCATTTAACTAGAATAATACCTTTTTCCAACCCCCCAAAGGACCAATTTTTGACCGTTTTTCCTTCAAAATACTATTTTTTGCGATTTTGTCTCAATTTATCCCTCAAAACGTTGTTTTGGGCCCTCCAAAAGTTGGTCCTCGATCTGCTAATGAATGTATACAAATCAAATAAAACTAATTATTAGGCTGATAAGTCATTTTTGAACAACAATAAGGTATATCTCTAATTTTCAATCAATACTGCACCGAGAAACACACAGTTTGGCACTGCGGCAAGGTGCCATATTTCGTTCAAGGCATATGGCTGCCCCATTCTTTCCGGAGTGTGACGCAGCTTTTCGAATGCATGCTATGTCTGAAAACTCCTGCATTCATTTGCATTCATTTGTGGTGTATCATGTATTACTCAAACTTCCACACAAATGAGGTGGCTTTTAAAGTGTTGCTGCAATGAGTGTGAAGTGATTAAAAACTATGGAAGGAGATGGTAAGGATGAGGAAAGGTGAGGATAAAGAGGATGGGATTCTACCTGGAGGGGTCGCCGCAGCCACAGGCACATGCGCTCACAGTCTCGTAAGGATAAGGATTAGGTACCGGTAAAAAACGCGCGCGCACACACACACACACACACACACACACACACACACACACACACACACACACACACACACACACACACACACACACACACACACACACACACACACACACACACACACACACACACACACACACACACACACACACACACACACACACACACACACACAATCGCACACACACACACACTTCAAACATTTAAACTAAAATACTATGAGGATGAAAATGTTTGATTCTTCGGCTGCGTTTTCATTTCGTCTTCGATCTGATAAGTTTCGTTGTTTGTACTCCATCTTGTTTGTGACAGCGTTGACCTTCTTGCTTCTCTGATGTTCAATTGTTGCATATTTTTCTTTTCTTTAATCTCCGGTGCTGATGTTCTCTTTCACAAAACTTTTTTTCTTGTTCTCTAGAATTAGCCATCCTGAAATATTTCAATGTTTCCGCCGCAGAAGCTTTTTTCTTGAAGGAGCTCTTAAAAACACGTCAAACGCAACAAAAATAAAGGAGAAAGATTAGCGACGAAAAGAGGATAGTAGGCCAAAAATGATGACTTCCTTCTTATTTTATCTTCTTCTAGCTTGCACCAGAGACGGTCGAGACGAATAAGAATTAGCACATAATGTAGCCAAAAGAATGCATCCTTCACCTGGATGATATCATTGCTGATTTTGAATTAGAACAGGAGTATTTTTATATTTTCAAAGAGCACGGAAAACACGTCCACTCCCTGTCGCTGAAAAAAACTGAACTAAGCGGTTACTGCCAAACAAAGCGGTTAAATATTGCACAAAATATTATCAAATCATCTTTCAATTTAAGTAGAATAATACCTTTTTCCAACTCGCCAAAGGACCAAATTTTGGCCGCTTTTCCTTCAAAATACTATTTTTTGCGAATTTGTCTCAATTCGTCCCCCCCAAACGTTATTTTGGCCCCTCCCAAAGCTGGTCCTCGATCTGCTAATGAATATATGCAAATCAAATAAAACTAATTATTAGGCTGATGAGTCATTTTTGAACAAAAATAAGGTATATCTCTAATTTTCAATCAAGACTGCGCCGAGAAACACACAGTTTGGCACTGCGACAAAGTGCCATATTTCGTTCAAGGCATATGGCTGCCCCCATTCTCTCCGGAGAGTGACAGAATGACGCAGCTTTTCGAATGCACGCTATGTCTGAAAACTCCTGGACGTGTTTCATGCAGAGCAGAATTTGCAGTAGGCAGAAAACAGGCTCCCAGCAAAGCTCCGTCCCAGGTATTAGTCATCGTCTCCACTCCCGTGTATCACTAACGCCAAACTTCTTCACCATTCAGGTGACACAAGTGGCCAAACGCTATGTTTCAACAATTTTGACAGTCTGCAATGCTCGGTTGTTTCCCGATGCTCAATAATTCAGAGCGTTTGACAAGGTGACCCTGACGGCCCACTTCCGCTGCGATGGTCGCATCGGTCGGGGGCACACGGCGTGGGACGTGATGAAGAGCCCGACGCTGACTTTGACTTTGACCCAGGAAGCATCTTGGGCAGATTTCCACCTATATAAAAGAGGAACCAACCGCACTGCTACCACTTGCAAAATGGCTCGACTTGCGCTCCTTGCGTTAGCACTTGGGGCTACCCTGCTCGATGGAGCACTGGCAGGGGGGTTTAAATGACGGTGCAGAACCCCTTCCCAGAGCTCAAGAGCTAGAAGAAGCATTCCAAGAGCCTAGAAACTATTCGATGCAAGACGAGAAGAATAATGGTATCGTTCATCTGTCGCTTGACGATGAGCGGCAACTCTTCAGCCTTAATCCAGGAAGATACTATTTCACGTCTCCTGGTTATCCTCGCAACTATCCCAACAACTACCACGCCCAATGGACTATTCGGGGCTCACGGGGTCAAAGCATGACACTCTGGTGTCCCCGTTTCCAACTAGAGTCTTCATCCACGTGCCGTTATGACTATTTATCCATCAACGGACATAAGTACTGCGGCAGCTTAGGTAGTCTGCCCAGACATTCTGGCACTGTCATGGACGTTATTTTCCGAACGGACGGCTCGGTAACCAGAAGAGGGTTCTTCTGTCGCATTGACGTTCCGTCGCCAACCGGCTGTTGCGGCCGTGCCAACAGGAGGTCGCGCATCGTCGGCGGTGTGCCAACAGAGGTCAACGAGTACCCTTGGCAGGCGGCTCTGGTGCGGCCAGGAGGCACCGCTGTCTTCTGCGGCGGTAGTGTCATCAACAACCGGTACGTCTTGTCGGCGGCGCACTGCACCGTCCGCGCGACTCCCAGCAGCCTTCAGGTGCTGCTGCGAGAGCACCGTGTCGGTAGGCCTGACGGCGAGCTGCGCTACAGCATCAGCCGCATCATCAACCACCCTCGCTACCAATCGGTGTCCTCCGGCTACGACTTCACACTGCTCCGCCTGTCCGCAACCATCAATTTCTCGGCCCTCAGAAACCGAGTAGCTCCGGTATGCATGCCAAGCGGCGGCAGCTTCGACAACGTTGCCGCCATCGTCTCGGGCTGGGGTCGACTCTCCAGTGGAGGCTCATCACCAGACGTTCTTCACGAAGTCACTGTTCGGACCATGACCAACACCCAATGCGCACGGAGCTACGGCAACAGTATCAAACCCACCATGATCTGTGCCGGCGTCAGCGGCGGCGGGAAGGATTCCTGCCAGGGCGACAGCGGGGGTCCGCTGGTGACCGATGTTGGAGGTCGCTATAGCCTGATCGGTGTCGTATCTTGGGGCAGGGGCTGCGCACTGCCCAACTACCCAGGAGTGTACGCCCGGGTGACCTCCGTGACCAGCTGGATTCAGCAGAACACCGCTGATGCCAGTCTCTGCTAGATACCATTCAGAGTTCTAGCGGGCTGATTTGGATAACCGCGGACTTCCTCCGGGCTTCGATGAGGTCCTACAATGTCGACAACTTTAACTTTAGACTTCACAAAATTAGGGTTTTTCATTTCAGGGAAGATTTCCGTGGTATGTGAACATCGATAAAAATTGACGTGTAATACAATTCCATGGCTGTATTTTGCATTTTATTTACGCAAACCTCCTTGGCTTTACATAAATATATCAAACTGATGTCAGGGACGGTGGATTGCATTTTCGAGAAGGTGTGCAAGATTTTCTGGAAGGGGTGTCTTCCTCCTCAGTGGGCAGCTTCATCCCTTGGGGGCGCCTTTGCTATCCAACACTGAAAGCATAATTCACCAGCGCAAAGCATAATGTTGATGAAAGCATGTGAGTAATACTTTGAAACAATATCTTAAGCACAGTGCAATTATTTTGAAACGAGGAGGACTTTGTTTAAAATAAGTTCCTATATGCTCATGATCCACGGTTCCATTAATCAAACGCTAGTCAGGATCGAAAGACGCCGGTCAGTATTGAGTCAGACGCTAATCAACCTTCAGCCTGACTAGCCTCTCCTGGCTCCAAGGTCACGCACTCTCGCTGTACCCTGTTAATGAGTGCGTCGATGCCAACATGTATTTGTCTCCAAATCGTTGCACGTTGGTCAAAGCCTGTGAAGTGTTTGCGATGGGTGGTTGATCGGCGGGAGCTGCGACTCTTTTATGGCGAATAAGTGCATATCTAACATACATCTCATCCCGTAAACCTCTCATCTACAACACCTCAAGAAGCTATTGCAGGTCAGCGACACAATTTGACTAGCTGTGCTTGTTTTGTTTTCAAATAGTTTTTAGCACGTGTTTAGGAGTGGCTATTGGTTATTGCATGCTTTACCTTTCAATGACTTAACCTATAATTAATTGGGTATGTGTCTGTTAGTGATAAAAGGGCATACAGTCAAACAGTCATACCTGACTCAGGTGTGCTTTCTGACTAAATCGGATTTTACTTGACACGCTCCCCGCTGGGGTCCCTGGCATGAAGCGCCCCGCTGGGGTAGGTCGAATTTCGCCCACCTCCGTATCTCATTTCTTAGGACAGCTAAAGGAAAATTACGGATGGCGTTCGAAAGCTCTTGACAAGACGAAGAGAAGTTCGACAATATATTCTGAGTCACAAGGATATATATGAGTTATTGAATCCCCATATACCTGATCCCCGTTTTTTCTTACCTATGTTGACATAAGCTGCTGCAAACTGCGACCACTTAGGACTCCGGGATCAATTTTTGTTGTTACTTTATTGTTACAAATATAATTTCTGCTGGTGAAGATGTAGTCGATTCAAAATTGTGGGAGGGGGTTGCATCTTCGCCAAGAATACTGCCTGGTATAGGTGTGCCTATATCGCCAATAATCCTCCAAACAGAAATATTATACTATGTCGTTAAATTTAGTACACGCTCTTGTGTTCATGCGGTCGGGATTGCCTGAATCCAAAGACTTGAGCTTAATGTTGAGTCGCTAGCTAGGGAAGTATTAGGATTTGCGAGGCACACAAATAATTCCCTCAAATCATCACAAAACTTGCATTTTACATTAAATCATCCGTAGATGGCGCGTTTACTGCTATAATAATAAACGGGTCTGGCTCAGCAGAAAGTTGCAAGCACAGCATCCGACCTTCAACATCGGAAGCAATTTAACGGGTTTGAAATGTTGAGTCGCACGGGAGAAGTACAGCTACACCAGCTTGACCTGTCGGGGTGACATGGGAAAAGAACATGTTACCAGACCATTCATGTCTCCAAATAGGCTCTTGTTCTGGTCTGCAATGAGTCTCGTTCAAGATGGCAGTGTTCTTTCTGCAATTAATACGGATCTGACAAAATAATGCAGTGCGTTTTAATCGATCCCTCGAACCTCTCACATGAAACGGAACAACCGAGATGTGATTTACGTAGGACTTTCATGTAATATTTACGGGTAACAAAAGTGATAATTGAAAATATCTGGTTCGATACGGAGACATTTGAAATGTGTTGCCTAAAACTATGTTTCAATTTGTTCTCTTGAATTGCGTGAGAACCGCAACAGAAAACACATGAATAGAAAAAACCAACACCGACTCCCTCCGGCTTCCTGTCTTCTCCCAAAAAAATAAAATAAAACTGTGCCCAAGACCTCTCACTCAAATTTGAACATCAAACCCCACCTCCTTCCCTCCCTCCTCCCCTCCTAACGCTACCCAAAAGGGACGCGAACTCGGTCCCGTCGTGAGGGCGCAGAGCCATGCACGCCCTCCGCTCCCGAGCAGCTCACAATCTATACCGAAACATCAGGTACAATGTTTCAGCGGCTCAAGCTGAAGATGAACTGCGTAAATGAATAGTTTTGAAAAGCAGCCCTTAAACAGCCCTTGCATGTCGTTTTAAACCTATCTTGTTTACTAAATTGTCCGTGACAATTGCATATAACATAATTGGTTTGCGACAGACATATAAACGTGAATGCATCTGAGGCTAACTATGAGGCAACGCTTTGGCAGAGTGATACAACACACGAATTCGAATAAAGAGGACATTGGAAACGAGCTTGTTTCCGCCAATCTCTGATACCAACGTGACTAACTCAACGGCTTACATCGGTTTCACCCGATTTGTGAGACATTTGAACGTTGTTCACCGCAAAAATGGCATCAAGGAAAAAATAATTCTAAAATTTTCAGCCTCTCCATAAAGATTGACGAGGGAATCAAAGCTCGATGGTGGAACAGTAACATTATGTTCAACAATTTATAATTTCCTTGGAACATTTTTCGTATTGATTTTTGTAAGGGATACACACATACACGCACAGACACTTCTCAGTGCAGTTCAGGAATTGTACCAGAATATAGAAACGTCGAGGCTGAACGGGTGGTGAAATCCTTGATAAGAGTTGAGAGTACTGATAGAAAAAATGAAACCTTTTCGCTATTTGGTGACACCGT
Organism: Lepas anatifera; assembly: GCA_034440635.1. Lineage (NCBI taxonomy): Eukaryota > Metazoa > Arthropoda > Thecostraca > Lepadidae > Lepas > Lepas anatifera. The sequence continues at coordinate 505,805 of JAOTON010001931.1, read as the reverse complement.
CAAAAAGTCCCCACTGGAGGGGAATTCGTCTAACCCCGCCTAGTATCATCACTACCCCCGAATCCTGTGTCAATACAGGGTCAGACACCATATTCAAGAGTTTTTGTTGAACTGGGAGAAGAAATGACTCCAACCAAAAGGAGTCACGACCCTCATCAAAAGGAGTCACGACACCCTTCTGACTCCTTTCCTGACAACCATCTCAAGGGTACTTGACACTGATTTCTGGTGTATTTCTTGCGAATTACTCTAAATCAGGAGGCTCATCACCAGACGTTCTTCACGAAGTCACCGTTCGGACCATGACCAACAGCCAATGCACTCGAAGCTACGGCAGCAGTATCAAACCCACTATGATCTGTGCTGGCGTTATTGATGTCGTCTTATGGTGTTATTGTAGATTGACTCCTCACTTGCGACCTCATATCTTAGCGTCCCTTTTCTTGCGACCCCTTTCTACACCCCGGCAGTCGAAAAAAGTAATGGTGGATGAACACTTCTGTATTTTTATTAGTTCACCAGTTCAACACACAATTACCGAACATGTTCTCAACCACGGCACACAATAATTATCAGAAATAATTTTACACACGAATGCCGATATGCTGCACCAATGTCACAGTTCTCTGAGTTATTCTACAGTCACCACATTCGGATGTAAACACGTGGGCTCTGTCTTAGAGAAGCATTTGCATTATCATGATACACACGCAGTGATAAAATGCAGTGGCGGATCTAGCCGGTTGGTTTGGGAGGGGCAAACCAAACTCGAAAAGCAAAAAAAACGTCGCACAGTGAAAAATTGCGCTACAATATGCCTTTTCGGCAGGATTTTGGGAACTTAAGACGAAAAGCAAAAAAACGTCATGGAGTGAAAAATATGGGCTCAAGATACATTTTTTCCTATCCAAGCCCCAATATCTACACTGAACTTCTCTAATTCTGTTTGAAGTTGAGAGTTGAAGCACCAAAATTTTGCTTACAAGCTAAAAAGCAGTCGGGGGAAAAAGGAGGTCGATCGCTTTGGGGGGCAAAAACATAGTTTTGCCCCGAGCTTTTCCGTTTGGGGGGCAATTGCCTTTTTTGCCCCCCTGGATCCGCCACTGATAAAATGCACAGCGTTCTTACTAGCTTCTACAACATTTTCGGCACCATCGGGTCAAGAGACTTATACGTCTCTCGAATTAGTGACTCAGAACACTCCCGCACGTAGTCGCTGAAATATCTGATGCATTTTCAACACCTACAATAGGAGGTACTCACAATGTTGAGTGGAATATCTTGCTCATGATTTGGAAAATGTTTGGCAAAGACAGCCTGTTCAGGTTGTTTACGCAGACATGGAAGAAAAAAACATCGTGTTGGTGTTCAACGTTAAATATTACAAACAGGTTCAGTCTATACGACCTGGAAAGGATGGAATTGGTTAGGTCAAATTCTGGAAATGCATCGTAAATGTTCGCATGTGGGGCTCGTATAGCACATGGTACATAATGACACGGGATTCTGACGAGAAATGGAGGTCAAATGCAACGTAAAGGGACAAAGGACGTGAATAATTACAGGGAATAGAAGCTGTGAGGTTTCGACGTATGACTGCAGCCAGAACCAATAGCCGATTGCTGCAGCCTTAACACCTGCATTGAGTGGGGTCTGAGCCACCTTCACTTTGACGGGGGCATGTACCCGCCCCTGAAATCTCGAGAATTTTGCTAGATAGATAAAACGATAAAATACATTGTATCCTCACTTACCTTACCCTGCTCCCATTGCTTCTGCACACGGAATGAGGCGGTTTTGCGCCGTTTTGCAGCAACAAAAACGGAAATAGCACGCGCTGTGACGTCACAGAAGAGTCAAACTCTCCAGCGAGGGGCACTATTCTCTACAGATGTGTCGTGATCACTCGCAAGGTAAGTGCTGAGAGTCAGACGCCTTCTTGGAAGAGTCTGACACCCTTTATACACCCTACGAAAGGAGTCGGATACCTTTCTTGAAAGAGTCAGACACCCTACCGACACCTCACAAAAAGAGTCAAATTCCTCATTTGGTGGTCGGGACACCTCCATTACAATGCCTGACACCCTTCATGATGTAGTAACCCCCGTGTGTGCATTGTTTTGACGCCAGAAAGTGGTGTCAGAAGTGGTGTTCAAAATGAGGAGTCGCGTTACGTTCGGAAATGACACCGGCTAAAGGTTACTGGCGCCAAATGACGGGATCTAATACCCAAAAATGGCCATCAGTCCACCAAAAAGGGGATCTCATTCGCTATATCTTAGGGTCATCTTAGCACAGGGTGTCTTTTTTCTTTCAGTGAGGGCGCTTACTAGTGGCAAATAAAAAGCAATAACAACACATTTAAGCTGAAGCTGGCACAAAGCCTGAACCATACATTTCTGAAGCCAGCTCCATGAAGAATTTCTGCTCTCACCCAGCAATCAATCTCCGCCACCGGTCTCGGCTCCGATCTGCGACACTCTCTGCATACTCCTCTCATGGCCGCACGGGGTTGTACCAGGACGGAGTTCTTGGTTGAGGGACGCGGCCTGAGAGTCACCACCGCAGGCGGTGCCAGACGAAGACAAAGCGGAAGACAGACGAAGAGTCTGCAACACGAACTGACAGATGATCTTCTCGTTACTCTCGAGTCTGTGAGCGATGTTGATATCTTCAGAGGTCATCTCCAGGTCAGATATTCGCTTGTTGAGCGCATCAGTGGGCCGACGTCTAGTTGAAATGTGACTCCCTCTCCTAAATAGGGAAGCCGTTGCTCTTCTTCGGAGGCTCCTCTGCTGTCCAGGAGGCGCCTAGGCTATCCAGAGGGGCGCCTTTACTCAGGAGGGGGGGTCTTTTGCTGTCCAGGGCGCGGCTTTGATGTCAGGGGACGCCATTCATATCTGAAATTTTCTTTATTTGTCACAGGGGGGCGCGGTAGTGGAGTGGTCAGCATAGCTGTCTGCCACGCAGCCGACCCGGGTTTAAGGCCCGGCGGCTTCCCTGAACAAGGAGCAAGCTGGCTCCCGAGAAACCCTTCCAACAGGGAAAGAGTTGGCGACGCCATATGACCCTGGCAGTTGGTGCGTCGATAAGCCCCAAAAATTATTATTATTATTTGTCACAGTGGATCCTACTTTTTCAGGTAGGCGGTAATTAGGCTTGATCTTCTCCATCCGGCCGGGGGGCGCCTGCCGAATCCGGGGAAGGGGGCGCCTCCCTGGACCAAAGCAAAACAAGGGGTGCAAGCAGATACTTTTGCACCCCTTAAAAAATTTTAGGGGTACAACTGCACCCTTTGCCCCCCCCCGGAATCCGACCTTCCTGATATTTCGGCCCAATGATGTTTTGCAAAGGACGACTACTCGCTCGAAGTTTTCGGTCGACAGGCAGTTGCATGCTGGTTCACTCGCTAGCATGGTATTTCCAGCGAGCGGGCCTGGCTTAAGGCTTATGACCAATCATATTACTGCAAACATATGGAAGGTAATACTTCAGGGTTTGAAATAAGGCAATAAGCCACTATACTGGTGACTCCCTCAGCGAGCGAGACGGGGCGCGAGACGGAAACTGAAACCTGAACCTATCTTGGCGGCTTATTTTGGCAATGTTGGTTGCGTCATTTGGGAGGAGCCGCCAAAACGCGCTTATACAGGCTTGAAACAATTCAACATAAGTTTCTTATTTGGCTAGCATCGGTTTCGACTCGGAATTCTGTGTCACTTGCGTATCATAACCTTCTGACGTTTGCTTTTTAAATTACCAGTTTGGCAAACAGAAGAATTCAATGTGATATCCTATTTGCACACAAAATTTTGTCAGGCAAGATAGACTCCGCCCACCTGCTCATTAGCTTTGCTTTGCCTGTTCCGTCAAGAAACACACGGGCGATGACTCGCGGACTGCTGCACGTGCCCTTCGGCCGTGTAGATTGCATAAGACGAGAGCTTTTCTGCGTTCGGCGAATAATTTCAACTCTTATATGGCAGCGTGCCCCGAGTCCTATGGGCAGTTTAGGTCACTGACCCGCTCGTACGAGAAGCAGCCGCCTTTACACTCGGCTGACGCGACTGTGGATTTTAAAGAGTTTTATATGCGCCTTTTTATGTTTTAACAAGGGTTTCTGTATATTTTGTTTAGTAAGGATAATATACCGTGCAAATATTCATTCTCTGCATTGTATTCGTCGACATGATTTAACTCATTTGACTTGAGCTGTCATTGGGTCCTATATAGCTGCTGCTTATAAGCCCTCAATAAACAATAAACAATTTATTTGAGCTTTAAGCTGGCGGAAGTTTTATATCTGGATATTTAGGTGAAATTAAAATGGCTATTAGTGATTTCTCAAAACGCTCTACAAGACTACTCTCATCTCATTTCCAAACCCAGTAGGTACAAAAGTTGTGCATTCACTTTAACATGTCGTCGGTACTGGCGAAAACAAATGTGAATGGCTTTTACAATTACCTACTGGCTCGAAACAGGAAATGTTTAAACATATTGAGGAAAATAGCCGAAATTGAGAAGTCTCATTTCTAATAATAGTCACTGACCCATGATAATATACTCTTTTAGCTAAACACCCTCCATTTTTGTTTGCGTTCATTTGTGGTGGCAACTAAAGCAACTCAATCCGGTGAAAAGTATTATCAAATCATATGCCGATTTAATGCCGAAATATTTCAATTTGCTTGGCTCTAGTAGATGACATGGCGGATCGATAGGGGGAGGGCTGGCAAAAGGCCGTGGCCCCCCCGAAAGCCTAAAATAGTATTTTTGCCACCCCCCATAGGACCGAGTTTTGGTTATTTTTCCCCAAACGTTGTTTTGGCCTATCCAAAAATGCTCCTGGATCTGGCAATGAATAGATGCACATCAAATAAAACTAATCATTAGGCTGATGAGTCATTTTTCAACAGGAATAACGTACATCTATAATTTTCAGTAAAGACGACCCCAAAAGCACACAGTTTGGCACTGCGACAAGGTGCAATATTCCCTAGGCACATGGCTGCCGCATTTTTTCAGGGGAGTGATGCAGCTTTTCGAATTAATACTATCTCTGGAAAATCATGCACCTCCCTCTGTTAAAAATCATCGATATTATGTTCAGCAGAGTTTGTGGTAGGCAGGATACAGGCTCCCAGCAAAGCTCCGTCCCAAGTATTAGTCATCGCAACCACTCCCGTGTATCACTAACGCCAAACTTCTTCCCCATTCAGGTGACACAGGTGGCCAAACGCTATGTTTCAACAATGTTGACAGTCTCTGCAATGCTTGGTTGTTTCCGGATGCTCAATAATTCAGAGCGTTTGACAAGGTGACCCTGACGGCCCACATCAGCTGCGATGGTCGCATCGGTCGGGGGCACACGGCCTGGGACGTGATGAAGAGCCCGACGCTGACTTTGACTTTGACCCAGGAAGCATCTTGGGCAGATTTCCACCTATATAAAAGAGGAACCAACCGCACTGCTCCCACTCGCAAAATGGTTCGACTTGCGCTCCTTGCCTTAGCCCTTGGGGCTACCCTGCTCGATGGAGCTCTGGCAGAGGGCTTAAATGACGGTGCAGAACCTCTTCCCAGAGCTCAAGAGCTAGAAGAAGCATTCCAAGAGCCTAGAAACTATTCGATGCAAGAGGAGAAGGAGAATGGTTTGGTTCATCTGTCGCTTGGCGATGAGCGGCGACACTTCAGCCTTAATCCAGGAAGATACTATTTCACGTCTCCTAATTATCCTCGCGACTATCCCAACAACTACCACGCCCAATGGACTATTCGGGGCTCACGGGGTCAAACCATGACGCTCTGGTGTCCCCGTTTCCACCTAGAGGCTGCATCCAGGTGCCGCTATGACTATTTATCCATCAACGGACGTAAGTACTGCGGCAGCTTAGGTAGTCTGCCCAGACATTCTGGCACTGTCATGGACGTTATTTTCCGAACGGATGGCTCGGTAACCAGAAGAGGGTTCTTCTGTCGCATTGACGTTCCGTCGCCAACCGGCTGTTGCGGCCGTGCCAACAGGAGGTCGCGCATCGTCGGCGGTGTGCCAACAGAGGTCAACGAGTACCCCTGGCAGGCGGCTCTGGTGTGGCCTGGAGGCACCGCTGTCTTCTGCGGCGGTAGTGTCATCAACAACCGGTACGTCTTGTCGGCGGCGCACTGCACAGTCGGCGCGACTCCCAGCAGCCTTCAGGTGCTGTTACGAGAGCACCGTGTCGGTAGGCCTGACGGCGAGCTGCGCTACAGCATCAGCCGCATCATCAACCACCCTCGCTTCCAATCGGCGTCCTCCGGCTACGACTTCACACTGCTCCGCCTGTCCGCAACCATCAATTTCTCGGCCCTCAGAAACCGAGTAGCTCCGGTATGCATGCCAAGCGGCGGCAGCTTCGACAACGTTGCCGCCATCGTCTCGGGCTGGGGTCGACTCTCCAGTGGAGGCTCATCACCAGACGTTCTTCACGAAGTCACTGTTCGGACCATGACCAACACCCAATGCGCACGGAGCTACGGCAACAGTATCAAACCCACCATGATCTGTGCCGGCGTCAGCGGCGGCGGGAAGGATTCCTGCCAGGGCGACAGCGGGGGTCCGCTGGTGACCGATGTTGGAGGTCGCTATAGCCTGATCGGTGTCGTATCTTGGGGCAGGGGCTGCGCACTGCCCAACTACCCAGGAGTGTACGCCCGGGTGACGTCCGTCACCAGCTGGATTCAGCAGAACACCGCCGACGCCAGCCTCTGCTAGATACCATTCAGAGTTCTAGCGGGCTGATTTGGATAACCGCGGACTTCCTCCGGGCTTCGTTGAAGTCCTACAATTTCGACACCTTAACTTTAGACTTCACAAAATTAGGGTTTTTCATTTCAGAGAAGATTTCCGTGGTATGTGAACATCAATAAAAATTGACGTGTTATACAATTCCATGGCTGTATTTTGCATTTTATTCATGCAAACCTACTTGGCTTTACATAAATACATAAAACTGATGTCAGGGACGGCGGATTGCATTTTTGAGAAGGTGTGCAAGATTTTCTGGATGGGGTGCCTTCCTCCCCAGGGGGCAGCTTCATCCCTTGGGGGGCGCCTTTGCTATCCAACACTGAAAGAATAATTCGCCAGCGCAAAGCATTATGTTGATGAAAGCATGTGAGTAATACTTTGAAACAATATCTTAAGCATAGTGCAATTATTTTGAAACGAGGAGGACTTTGTTTAAAATAAGTTCCTATATGCTCATGACCCACGGTTCCATTAATCAAACGCTAGTCAGGATCGAAAGACGCTAATCAGTATTGAGTCAGACGCTAATCATTCTTCAGCCTGACTAGCCTCTCCTGGCTCCAAGGTCACGCACTCTCGCTGTACCCTGTTAATGAGTGCGTTGACGCCAACATGTGTTCGTCTCCAAATCGTTGCACGTTGGTCAAAGCCTGCGAAGTGTTTGCGATGGGTGGTTGATCGGCGGGAGCTGCGACTCTTTTATGGCGAATAAGTGCATATCTAACATACATCTCATCCCGTAACCCTCTCATCTACAACACCTCAAGAAGCTATTCCAGGTCAGCGACACAATTTGACTAGCTGTGCTTGTTTTGTTTTCAAGTGTTTTTTAGCACGTCTTAAGGAGTGGCTGTTGGTTATTGCATGCTTTACATTTCAATGACTTCACTTATAATTAATGGGGTATGTGTCTGTTAGTGATAAATGCAGATACAGTCAAACAGTCATACCTGACTAAGGTGTGGTTTCTGACTAAATCGGATTTTACTTAACACGCGCCCCGCTGGGGTCCCTGGCATGACGCGCCCCACTGGGGGGGCGAATTTCGCCCCCGTCCGTATCTCATTTCCTAAGACAGCTAAAGGAAAATTACGGACGGCGTTCAAAAGCCCTTGACAAGACGAAGAGAAGTTCGATAATATATTCTGAGTCACAAGGAGTGAGTTATTGAATCTCCATATACCTGGTCCCCTTTTTTGTTACCTATGTCGACATAAACTGCTGCAAACTGCGATCACTTGGAACTCTGGGATCGATTTTTGTTGTAACTTATTATTACAAATATAATTTCTGCTGGTGAAGATGTAGTCGATTCGAAATTTTGGGAGGGGGTTGCATCTTTGCCAAGAATACCGCCTGGTATAGGGGTGCTTATATCGCCAATAATCCTCCAAACACAAATATTATACTATGTCGTTAAATTTAGTACACGCTCCTGTGTTCTTGCGGTCGGGATTGCCTAAATCCAAAGACTTGAGCTTAATGTTGAGTCGCCAGCTAGGAAAGTATTAGGATTTGCGAGGCACACAAGTAATTCCCTCAAATCATCATAAATTTCATTTTAAATTTAAATCACCAGTAGATGGCGCGCATACTCCTATGATAATGAAGGGGTGTGGCCCAACAGAAAGTTTCAAGCACAGAATCCGACCTTCATCATTGAAAGCAATTTGACGAGTTTGAAACGCTGAGCCACACGGGAGTAGTACAGCTACACCAGCTTGACCTGTCGGGGTGACGTGGGAAAAGAACATGTTACCAGACCATTCATGTCTCCAAATAGGCTCTTGTTCTGGTCTAGAATGAGTCTCTTGCAAGATGGCAGTGCTCTTTCCACAATTAATACGGATCGCACGAAATAATGTCCTGCGTTTTAATTCATCCCTCCAACATCTCACATGAAACGAAACAACCGAGATGTGATTTATGGGAGACTTTTCACGTGCCATTTCCAGGTCAAAGAAAAGTGATGATTGAGAATACCTGGTTCGATATGAAGGCATTTGAAATATGTCGCCTAAAACTATGTTTTAATTTGTTCTCTCGCATTGCGTGAGAACTGCAACAGAAACCACATAAATTGACAAAATCCGAACACCGACTCTCTCCGGCTTCTTGTCCTCTCAAAAAAAAAACAAACAAACAAATAAAACAGCGCCCAAGACCTCCCACGCAGGTTTCAACAGAAAACCCCACCTCGTTTCCTCCCTTCTCCCTCCTAACCCTACCCAAAAGGGACGCGAACTCGGTCCCGTCGTGCGGGCGCAGAGCCAAGCACGCCCTCCGCTCCCGAGCAGCTCACAATATATACCGAAACATCAGGTACAATGTTTCAGCGGCTCGAGCTGCAGATAAACTGAGTTAATGAATACTTTTGAAAAGCAGCCTTTAAACAGCCCTTGCAGGTGGTTTTAAACCTATCTTGTTTACCAACTTGTCCGTGACAATTGCGTATAACATAATTGGTGCGTGACAGACATATAAACGTGAATGCATCTGAGGCTAATTATGAGGCAAAGCTGTGGCAGAGCGATACAACACACTAATTCTAATAAAGAGAGCATTGGAAACGAGCTTGTTTCCGCCAATCTCTGATATCAACGTGACTAACTTAACGGCTTAATTCGGTTTCACCCGATTCGTGAGACATTTGAACGTTGTTCACCGCAAAAATGGCATCAAGGAAAAAATAATTCTAAAATTTTAAGCCTCTCCATAAAGATTGACGAGGGAATCATAGCTCGATGGTGGAGCAGTAACATTATGTTCAACAATTTATCATTTCCTTGGAAAAATTTTCGTATTGATTTTTGTAAAGGATACACACATACACGCACAGACACTTCTCAGTGCAGTTCAGGAATTGTACCAGAATATAGAAACGTCGAGGCTGAACGGGTGGTGAAATCCTTGATAAGAGTTGAGAGTACTGATAGAAAAAATGGCACCTTTTCGCTATTTGGTGACACCGTCAAAAGTCTCTACTGGAGGGGAGTTCGTCCAACCCCGCCTAGTATCATCACTACCCCCGAATCCGGTGTCAATACAGGGTCAGACACCATATTCGAGAGTTTTTGTTGGACTGGGAAAAGAAATGACTCCAACCAAAAGGAGTACGACCCTCATCAAAAGGAGTCACGATACCCATCTGACTCCTTTCCTGACAACCATCTCAAGGGTACCTGACACTGATTTCCGGTGTATTTCTTGCGAATTACTCTAAATCAGGGAGGCTCATCACCAGACGTTCTTCACGAAGTCACCGTTCGGACCATGACCAACAGGCAATGCGCTCGGAGCAACGGCAGCAGTATCAAACCCACTATGATCTGTGCTGGCGTTATTGATGCCGTCTTATGGTGTTATTGTAGATTGACTCCTCACTTGTGACCTCATATCTTAGCGTTCTTTTTTTTGCTACAACTTTATCCACCCGGTCAGTCGAAAAAGTAATGGTGGATGAACATTTCTGTATTTATATCAGTTCACCTGCTTAACACACAATTACCGAACTTCAAAAGCCACCTCATTTGCGTGGAAGTGTGAGTAATACATGACAATTCGGATGTGTTGTTCTCAACCACGGCACACAATAATTATCAAATAATTTTACACACGGATACCGAATGTTGCACCCATATCACAGTCTTGAGTTATTCTGCAGTCACCACATTCGGATATAAACACGTGGGCTCTGTCTTAATAAAAGCCTTTGCATTATCATGATACACACGCAGTGACAAAATGCACAACGCTCTTACTAGCTTCTACATCATTTTAGGTACCATCGGGTCGAGAGACTTATAAGTCTCCCGAATTAGTGACTCAGAACACTCCCGCACGTAGTCGCTGAAATATCTGATGCATTTTCAACACCTACAATAGGAGGTACTCACAATGTTGAGTGGAATATCTTGCTCATGATTTGGAAAATGTTTGGCAAAGAGAGCACGTTCAGGTTGTTTACGCAGATATGGAAGAAAAAACATCGTGCTGATGTTCAGCGTAAAATATTACAAATAGGTTTAGTCTACGCCCTGGAAAGGATGGAATTGGTTAGATCAAATTCTGGAAATGCATCGTAAATGTTCGCATGTGGGGCTCGTATATCACATGGTACATAATGACACGGGGTTCTGACGAGAAATGGAGGTACAATGCAACGTAAAGGGACAAAGGACGTGAATAATTACAGGGAATAGAAGCTGTGAGTTTTCGACGTATGACTTCAGCCAAAACCAATAGCCGATTGCTGCAGACTTAACACACGCATTGAGTGGGGTCTGAGCCACCTTCACTTTGACGGGGGCATGTACCCGCCCCCTGAAATCTCGAGAATTATGCTAGATAGATAAAACGATAAAATACATTGTATCCTCACTTACCTTACCCTGCTCCCATTGCTTCTGTACACAGAATGAGGCGCTTTTGCGCCGTTTTGCAGCAACAAAAACGGAAATAGCACGCGCTGTGACGTCACAGAAGAGTCAAACTCTCCAGCGAGGGGCACAATTCTCTACAGAAGTGTCGTGATCACTCGCAAGCTAAATGCTGAGAGTCAGACGCCTTCTTGGAAGAGTTTGACACCCTTCATACACCCTACGAAAGGTGTCGGATACCTTTCTTGAAAGAGTCAGACACTTTACTGAAACCTCACGAAAAGAGTCAAATTCCTCATTTGGTTGTCGGGACACCTCCATTACAATGCCTGACACTCTTCATGATGTAGTAATACTCCCATGTGTGCATTGTTTTGACGCCAGAAAGTGGTGTCAGAAGTGGTGTTCAAAATGAGGAGTCGTGTTACGTTCGGAAATGACACCGGCTAAAGGTTACTGGCGCCAAATGACGGGATCTAATCCCCAAAAATTGCCATCAGTCCACCAAAAAGGGGGTCTCATTCGCCATATCTTAGGGTCATCTTAGCGTGGGGTGTCATTATTTCTTTCAAATATGTTGAGTTGAGGACAATTGGGGGAGGCAGATGATGATAAATGATTTCAGTTTGCTTATGAAAAATATACTGCTGTTGGTTGGTCTGGAACTTACTTACCAATGAATGGTCGAAAGTAAAACCTCTTGAAATTTCTTCAGCCAGACGGAGATATGTAGATTTGTAGGTAGGTATGGCTAGAAGCCTCACATCCGCAGTGATGCTCCTTGTAATGGTGATTATGCAGTGGATTTGTCGAAAGTTATTGTAGGTTATCTTTGGTAAGCTTCACACGAAGGGCACACATCACCAGAAAGTCGCACGTCAAATACCTACATTTCCTCAAAAGATACCTGCCATCTTGGTTTGCCTGTTACCTGGGCTGCAATATTGCACGGTTAGTAGAGACACTAATATGTTGTTACTGCTGCTCTGAACACCGCGGCTACAGCAATGGCGGCAGAAAAATATAATCTTGAAATTCTGCTGCAAAGTCGGTTGTTTGCGCATGATCAGTACGGCATTAGCCTGGCCGGAGCTATCCGAGGTTACGGCAGGCAGTGCCCGAGGTGTGCCCGAGTTACGAGAGCAGCTGGCGACAGGTGAACATGGCCGCAGCTGTGCCCGCTTTGCTGGGAGTTACGTCTAAAGCGGGCCCAACTCGGGTCAGCTCCGTGACGGAGTTGTCCAAACACTGGCCCACTTTGGCCCGATCAGATGAGCCTGTCTAAGTCCATCTAAATCGGGCCAAAGTCGGTCTATGTAGGGCCGCCCGACTTGTTTGCAGTTGATCCCACGATAATTGCTGGCTGGGTAGGACCGAGTTTTGGTCATTTTTCCCCAAACGTTGTTTTGGCCTATCCAAAAGTTGCTCCTGGATCTGGCAATGAATAGATGCACATCAAATAAAACTAATCATTAGGCTGATGAGTCATTTTTCAACAGGAGTAACGTACATCTATAATTTTCAATAAAGACGACCCCAAAAGCACACAGTTTGGCACTGCGACAAGGTGCAATATTCCCCTAGGCACATGGCTGCCCTATTTTTCCGGGGGAGTGATGCAGCTTTTCCAATTAATACTATCTCTGGAAAATCATGCACCTCCCTCTGTAAAAAAATCATCGATATTGTGTTCAGCAGAATTTGCAGTAGGTAGGAAACAGGCTCCCAGCAAAGCTCCGTCCCAAGTATTAGTCATCGCAACCACTCCCGTGTATCACTAACGCCAAACTTCTTCACCATTCAGGTGACACAGGTGGCCAAACGCTATGTTTCAACAATTTTGACAGTCTCTGCAGTACTTGGTTGTTTCCCGATGCTCAATAATTCAGAGCGTTTGACAAGGTGACCCTGACGGCCCACCTCAGCTGCGATGGTGGCACCGGTCGGGGGCACACGGCGTGGGACGTGATGAAGAGCCCGACGCTGACTTTGACTTTGACCAAGCAAGCATCTTGGGCCGATTTCCACCTATATAAAAGAGGAACCAATCGCACTGCTACCACTTGCAAAATGGTTCGACTTGCGCTCCTTGCCTTAGCCCTTGGGGCTACCCTGCTCGATGGAGCACTGGCAGAGGGCTTAAATGACGGTGCAGAACCCCTTCCCAGAGCTCAAGAGCTAGAAGAAGCATTGCAAGAGCCTAGAAACTATTCGATGCAAGAGGAGAAGGCGAATGGTTGGGTCCACCTGTCGCTTGGCAATGGGCGGCAAAACTTCAGCCTTAGTCCAGGAAGATACTATTTCACGTCTCCTAATTATCCTCGCGACTATCCAAACAACTACCATGCCCAGTGGACTTTTCGGGGTTCACGGGGTCAAACCATGACACTCTGGTGTCCCCGTTTCCAACTAGAGGCTGCATCCAGCTGCCGCTATGACTAATTATCCATCAACGGACGTAAGTACTGCGGCAACTTAGGTAGTCTGCCCAGACATTCTGGCACTGTCATGGACGTTATTTTCCGAACGGATGGCTCGGTAACCAGAAGAGGATTCTACTGTCGCATTGACGTTCCGTCGCCAACCGGCTGTTGCGGCCGTGCCAACAGGAGGTCGCGCATCGTCGGCGGTGTGCCAACAGAGGTCAACGAGTACCCCTGGCAGGCGGCTCTGGTGTGGCCTGGAGGCACCGCTGTCTTCTGCGGCGGTAGTGTCATCAACAACCGGTACGTCTTGTCGGCGGCGCACTGCACAGTCGGCGCGACTCCCAGCAGCCTTCAGGTGCTGTTACGAGAGCACCGTGTCGGTAGGCCTGACGGCGAGCTGCGCTACAGCATCAGCCGCATCATCAACCACCCTCGCTTCCAATCGGCGTCCTCCGGCTACGACTTCTCACTGCTCCGCCTGTCCGCAACCATCAATTTCTCGGGCCTCGGAAACCGAGTAGCTCCGGTATGCATGCCAAGCGGCGGCAGCTTCGACAACGTTGCCGCCATCGTCTCAGGCTGGGGTCGACTCTCCAGTGGAGGCCCATCACCAGACGTTCTTCACGAAGTCACCGTTCGGACCATGACCAACAGCCAATGCGCACGGAGCTACAACATTATCAATCCCACCATGATCTGTGCTGGCGTTAGCGGCGGCGGGAAGGATTCCTGCCAGGGCGACAGCGGGGGTCCGCTGGTGACCGATGTTGGAGGTCGCTATAGCCTGATCGGTGTCGTATCTTGGGGCAGGGGCTGCGCACTGCCCAACTACCCAGGAGTGTACGCCCGGGTGACGTCCGTCACCAGCTGGATTCAGCAGAACACCGCCGACGCCAGCCTCTGCTAGATACCATTCAGAGTTCTAGCGGGCTGATTTGGATAACCGCGGACTTCCTCCGGGCTTCGATGAGGTCCTACAATATCGACACTTTAACTTTATACTTTACAGAATTAGGGTTTGTCATTTCAGGGAATATTTTCGTGGTATGTGCACATCGATAAAAATTGACGTCTAATACGATTCCGTGGCTGTATTTTGCATTTTATTCATGCAAACTTGCTTGGTTTTCATAAATATATCGAATTGATGTCACTGATGTGTACTCAACCCATCGCCTTCCGGAAGTCCGAATGAACACCTACCCCTTGGTTTTTTCCAATGTTTTTGAGTCGATTTAAGAAGACGCGCACCACTTTGAACACCTCTAGGATGATCAATTTGACAACTTATAAGACACAATTGACATCAGGTCAGGTCAGTTCAACGAGTTAAAACGTCATGTCTAAGCCCATTTCAGGCGATTATATTATTCTTAAAAGAGGCTGAAAATAATAGGATGTAAGTTGGTTTCTAGAAAAGCTAGATTAGGCTTTTAAACTTCATTAGAAAGCTCGTGAAACGAAAAATATCTACGTTGTCATCCATTTTGAGGCCAGGGAAATACAAAGGCCAACAGGTGTCAGCAAAGGTCACGGCTTCGAAACTGTGTGTATCCATAACTTTGGAACGAAACAAGATGTAGCCTGCCTTAAATTTAGTATCATAGCAATGGGTATGAACCAAGGATTCGAATGATATTCAAAATGACCTTGAAAGCTAACTTTTTAATCTGGTCATAATGTGACCTTAAAATGTCACGCCACAGGTCATTAACATTTTTGGGTCCAGAAAAAGACATTGGTGTATTTTGTTTTGTTCCAGGACTTATGGTTCCCAGGTCATTGGCGATTTTCTAAATAGGGTTTAACCCGCGCCCCACCGGGGGTCCGGCGCCACCTTCGCCCCCACCGGGGGGCCATCGATGGCCCCCCCTCTAACTCCGAAAATATGGGCGTTAGCGCAAATCTGCAAAGTGCAATAGAAAGCTCGCGTGAATTCAGTAAGAAATTACTTCGCATGTTTTAGTGCTCAGGTCAATGGTTTGACCTCCAGAGGTCAAATTAGGTCAAGATCGGCTATTTTCACTCAAATATGCAATGATTAAGCAAACTGGGCATAACTCTTATGTCATTAGAGCTATTGAGGCCTGGTAAAGTACATTTGATAGCAAATTGCCAGTACTTTTTCCGCTATGTGGAACGTAAAGACCTCCCGCCAGTGGTTTGACCGCCAGAGGTCACCTCGTGACCTAATATGACCTGAGGTCACTAAAGGTCAAAAAGTGACCTTGCCGTATATCAAATGAAAGCCAGTAATAAGACAAACACGATAGTGTTTGTTTCACCGCTCTAGCTCAATTAGGTCAAAAGTTATTGTCAAAATACTCTTTTTGACCTCTGGTGACCTTGGATGACCTTGGAAAAGTCAAAGGGCAAATATGACCCCTGGGATCCGTGAAAGAGTGTCCAGAAACGTTGTTCTGAGCAGTCTGAGTATTTGCAATCATTTTTGTGGCTTTTATATCATGAAATAGCTTTTCCCCATGCTTTTCCAATGGGAGAGGTCGCCTCGTGACCTGACCTCAGGGCATGAAATCGAAAAATCCCGGATATACACCTTGTAGACCCTGGAGGGGTCATGAAGTGTAGGAAGTTTCAAATCGATCGACTTTGAAATGTAGCTCTTACAGAGCTCTAAAGGTGAAGTGAGGTGACCTTGGTTGACCTCGTCTGGTGACCTGACCTTGGGTGACCCGGGGTAAAAAGTTTCAGGGATGATGGGAAAATGATGCAGTGAGAGGTAGAGCCCTCAACCGCGGTGCTGCGCCTCTTCGTTTTTCTGCTATCCCGGAAAAACCTTAGGGGGGCCATCGATGGCCCCCCCCGGTGGGGCGAGGGTTAAAATACATCTGACCAATTTTGGCCCACTACGTCACGGGTCAACGAATGTGGTTCAAACTCGGTTCCAGAGAAGAAGACGGCAAAGCACTTCCTGTAACGTTTTATTTTTTCCGTATCGCTTCCGGTTCCCAATCCGGCAATAGGTCCGATCAGAACCACCAGGCCGTGGTGTGTACGAAAAGAGCCAAGGAGGTGCCGGGTTAACCCGCGCCCCACCGAGGGTCCGGCGCCACCTTCCCTCATCGGGGGCATCGATGGCCCCCTCTAACTCTGAAAATATGGGGGTTAACGCAAATCTGCAAAGTGAATTAGAAAGCTGTTGTTGTTGTTGTTGTTTTTCTTCCAGGGCTTGGGCGTGCCAAGCCTTAGCCCTCTAGGGGCTCCTTGTGGCGGAGGTATTCGGCGGCCAAGGCCGCCACCACGTCGCCGTCCCTCATCTGCTGCGGTTGAACGTGGATGTTTCCCAGCAGTCGTAGTCGGGTGCCGGCCAGGCAGGGGCACCGCAGGAGGACATGGGCTGGGGTGTCACCCTCCTCGCGGCACACAAGGCACCTTGCCTCTCGACAGTCTGGGTCGCTGCATTTTTTCGCAGGACCTTCCTGGACGACGGCCGATCCGGTGAAGGTATTGTTGGGACCGGCCCCAGTGCCCGGCTCGCAGTTGGTGTACATTCACTGCGGCATCGCGGTCATCTAGGGTCACTGGGGCAGACATATGGTCCTCCATTATGTCTTTGAAGAAACTGTTGGGCCAGTTTCGGCGCCATTTCCGGGTGGCGGCGCGTGAGACGGCTTTTGTAATCGTCTTCACGTCGGCGCATACTTGGTCTTGGGGCAGGTCTGCGGCTTCCTTGGCCAATGTATCAGCCCGTTCATTGTCCTGAAGGCCGCAATGTGCTGGGACCCATTGGAGGTGGATTTCCTGCTGCCGGTCGGTTAGGGTCATCAGCAGTCGCCAGATTTCGATGCCGAGAGCTGTGGTCTGCTCGGCAGCCCCGCCCGCCAGCATGTCGAGTGCCGCTCGTGAGTCGCAGCAAATGACAACGGGGTTGTGCCGGCCTTGTCTGCCGCGTCACGAACGGCTGTGAGGGCCGCTCGGAGGGCGAACAGCTCCGCTCTGGTGCTCGAACACAGTTGCCCGGCTGCCACTTTTACTTCTAGCGTTTCACCGTTGGGGAATCTGAGGATGGCGCCGCCGCCTCTACGTGAGACGCCTGCGCTGGCAGAGCCGTCTGACCAGACGCGCGTGGCTTGCTGTGGGAGCGTCGCTAGCTGTGCCTCGGCTGCGCTTCTCCGGACCGGATCTGGGGCGTCGCGTCCTCCACCCACGCCAACGCTGAGGTTGAATTGAACGTTGGCAGTGGGTTGCCAGGGCGGGATGGGTTCAGAGAGTCAGCCTCCACGGTGGTCTCAGCGGCTCCGATCAATGTGAGGGCCTCTTCCCCGGTGAAGCGCCATCCTGTGGTAGTGAGGCGACGAGGGGCTCTGAATTCTGCAGTAAGGCGGAGCGGATCACTGGCAGGGAGCGCGGCGGCATGTGCTCTCATGCGAGCGGCGAGGACTTGACGTCGGACTCGGGCGGGTGGTAGCCCAGCTTCCGCCATGAGGGCGTCTCTGGGGGTTCCTCCGGGGCATCCGGTGACTACACGGGCTGCGGCCCGCAGCTCCTTGTCGATTGTCTCGACATGAGACTCTGACGCAGCTGGGAGCCAAGCGGCGGCACCGTACTCTAAGGCACCCCTTACGTATCCGTTGGCGATGGTACGTAGTTGGGGCTCGCGAAGTCCCCAGGTGCGGCCCGTCAGTTTTTTCAGTTGGGCTACGCGTGGCTTTACTTTGCGGCGGAGTGTGTTGCAGTGCTCGCCGAAGTGAAGTAGGCGGTCGAAAGTGACTCCCAGGAGCTTCAGGTGCCGGTCGCCGGTTACCGTTGTTCCGGCCACTTGGAGGCTCAGATTTTTTGCGTCTTGTGCCCACTGGGACAGGACGAGGGCTTGCGTTTTGTGGCCGGCCACTACCATCTTCCACCGGTACGCCCAACTTGTCATGGCGTCCGCTGCCTGTTGTGCCCGCTTCTGTGCTGTCTCCAGGCCAGCCCCGCTGCTGAGTGTCGCAGTGTCATCCGCGTACATGTACACGGTGGTACCCGGGATCTCTTGCAGAGTGGTGATGAGGTCTGCGGCCCAGAGCGTGTAGAGCGTTGGGGCTAGGACCGAGCCCCGAGGGAGTCCGGCTCTGAAGGGGCGTTCGGCGCTGAGAGCCCCGTTAATCTCCACCCTCGCCCTTCTGTCACGTAGGAACTGGAATATCCATGTGATCATACACTTGGGCAGACCTTGGCGCAGTAGTTTCAGCTTTAGCATGTTGTGGTCAATCTTATCATAAGCTCGGGCGAAGTCGAAAGCAAGCAGCACGAACCGGTCGGCGTGTCTGCCCTCAATGGGGTGTCGTCCGGACTTGGGCGGCTTATTCCAGCCGTCCTGGACGGTTTGTATGAGCCTTCCAATGTTGTCTTCCGCGCTGCGGCCACGACGGAAACCGACCTGTTCCGGCGGCACCAGGTTCAGCTGCTCGGAGAGGTGGCTGAGCCGTGCCCCAATCATCCTCTCTGCCAGTTTCACCATGTTGCTGGTGAGGGCGATGGGGCGGTAGCTTGTCACATCAGACGGTGGCTTCCCAGCTTTTAGGATGGGGATGATGGTGGCTGACTTCCAGCATCTCGGCACGGCTCCCCGCTCCCACGACAGGTTAACGAGGTGAAGTATGACGCGTTTGCCAGCTGGGCCGAGGTTTTGCAGGTGTTTAGTGCAGACCTTATCAGGGCCGGGAGCTTTCCTGAGTCGCATTTTTCGCAGCTGTCGATCCAGTTCGGCCATAGTGAAGGGCTGGCAGGCATCCCGTTTTGTTCCGCCGCAGGTGCAGGGTTCCCGGTTGCGTTGATTGAGTTCCGCCTTGATCTTCCTGTCCAGCTTCTTCACGCGTAGCTTTTTACTGACCTCCGCGTAGGTTTTGACAAAGTTCTGGGCTTTGCACCTGTCTTCCACGGCTAGCTGACCGCAGTCACCGTGGATTGCTTGGCCCGGGTTGGCGCTTTGAACCTTGCCTTCCATTTTCCTTAGGATCTTGGATACTCGGCCCAGACTGGTAGGCTTGTTAAGTTCATTTGAAGCAAATTCCCTGAAGCATTTGGTTTTTGCGCGTTCTTCCGTCTCTGCCGCCCTCCGTTTCGCCGTTTTCCACCGTTCCTTGGCCTCCCGACTGGGGTTGTGCCTTAGTTCGGCTCTTGCCTGGCGGCGGTCCTTGATCGCAGCTTCCAGCTCCGGGTCGGCCGCCCAGGGCTTGGGGTCAGCCCGTGCTCCCCGGGGGATTGACTTGGCGCTCTGCTCGGCGATGATGGCGTTTACGCGGTCGGCTAGGGTGTCTGGGGTGAGTTGAGCCATGTGGTTCCGCTCCAGTGTCTCGAATGCCTCCTCGCTCCCGCTGGCGAAGCTTGGCCAGTCCGCTTTGTGGAAGGCCCATCTGGACTTCCGTATGCGGCGGGGGCGCGCGCCGTTGGTGGTGAGGTGGATTATCTGCGGTAGGTGATCGCTACCTAGATCTGTGTCGGCGGTCCAGTTGCATTGCGTTGCGAGACTTTGATGGCAGATTGCGACGTCCGGGGAAGTGGAGGGACCAGAGCCGTAGCTGACGCGGGTGTGAGTGCCGGGGTGGTTAAGCACGGCCCAGTGGTTTGTCTCCACCCAGTCAGCGATTAAGGTGCCGGTGTGGTCCGGTTCGAGGCAGCTGGAGTCCCACGATGGGTGGTGCCCGTTGACGTCCCCGGCTATG
This sequence comes from Lepas anatifera, assembly GCA_034440635.1. Classification (NCBI taxonomy): domain Eukaryota; kingdom Metazoa; phylum Arthropoda; class Thecostraca; family Lepadidae; genus Lepas; species Lepas anatifera. The sequence continues at coordinate 485,545 of JAOTON010001931.1, read as the reverse complement.
ATGGTGCGGTTGTTGTTCGGGAAGTTATCCATGGAGAAGCGGTCCTCTCGCTGGTCGTTTTCCGATGTCCGGATTGGTGGGCGATAAATATTGTATATGTCCGTGTACTGGTGACTAGAACTTGAAAGACTTCGGTTTGTACATGGGATATTTGTACTTTTGGTGCTGAGGTAAATCCGCACTCCACACCACTCGGTGGTGTCATCTAGTGGGCTGAGGGGCGAGTTCTCAAGGACTGAGAAGTGGATTCCATTGCGGATGAAAATGGCTAGACCACCGCCCTTTGCAGGGCCCCCGTCCCTCCTCCCACGCGCCCTTTTGACGACGACAGCAGTCTGGTATCCCGGGATGGTGATCGTTGACTGGTGCGCAGGCAGTTGCACCTCCTGAACCACAGCAACGTCCGTCTTCTCACTAGAGAGCCAGCGTTGGAACTCGGCCTTCTTCGGGCGAAGTCCCTCCGCATTCCAGCAGCAGATCTGCAGGCGGCTTCTGTTCTGACGGTTGAGTCGGTACCGACGGTTCTTGGCGCGCCGACTGCGCCCACCCAGGGCGCCCCTCCTGCCGCCGCCGATGACGCCCCCACCACTGGCGCGTGTGGAGGGGGCGTTGGTGTTCATCTAGTTAGGCGGGCCAGGCCACGCACCGCGTGGTCCCGGGCCCGCTGACTGGGCGTTGAGCGCCGCCCCGCGCAGGAGTAGAAGGTGCAGCAGATGAAGGACGGCAACGCGGTGATGCGTCGGCCGTCGACGACCCGCCCCCTTGGGAAGCAGGTAGGTTCCGTTTTGCTTCCTCGGTCGCTCGCCACGGTCGAGGAGAGGGCCGGGAGGCCCCCACGCCGTCCACCACGTGAAGGCGGAACCACTCGGACAGCAATTAGAAAGCTCGCGTGAATTAATTAAGAAATTACTTGCATGTGTAAGCGCTCAGGTCAAGCGCTTATGCCATTAAAGCTATTGAGATCTGGTAAAATACATTTGATACGAAAATGCCAGACCTTTTTCCGCTATGTGAAACGTAATGACCTCCCGCCAGTGGCTTGACCTCCAGAGGTCACTCGTGACCTAATATAACCTGAGGTCACAAAAGGTCAGAAAGTGGCCTTGCCGTATATCAAATGAAAGCCAATGACGAGACATACACGATGATGTTTGATTCAGTGCTCTAGCTTAATTAGGTCAACATTTATTGTAAAAAATACTGTGTTTGACCCCTGTTGACCTTGGATGACCTCGGGGAGGTAAAAGGGCAAATATGGCCCCTGGGATCCGTGAAAGGGTGTCCAAGAACGCTTTTCTGGAGCATTTGCAATAGTTTTTGTGACTTTTAGATCATAAGACAGCTTTCCCCATGCTTTTTCAATGGGAGAGGTCACCTCGTGACCCGACCTCAGGTCACGAAATCGAAAAAATCCCGGATATACATATTTTAGACCCTGGAGAGGTCATGAAGTGTAGGAAGTTTCAAATCGATCGACTAAGAAATGAAGCACATATAGAGCTCAAATTTGAAGTGAGATGAAAATTTTGACCTGAAGTCATCTGCCTCAGGTCCTAAACTGTGTCTGCCTTGGCGTTAGTAGCAGTGTCATCCGCCTCATGTCCTACACTGTGTCAGCCTTGGCGTTAGTAGCAGTGCCATCTGCCTCAGGTTCTACACTGTGTCTGCCCTGGCGTTAGAAGCAATATCATCTGCCATAGTAGCAGTGTCATCTGCCTCAGGTTCTACACTGTGTCTGCCCTGGCGTTAGAAGCAGTGTCATCTGCCACAGGTCCTACACTGTGTCTGCCCTGGCGTTAGAAGCAGTGCCATCTGCCTCAGGTTCTACACTGTGTCTGCCTTGGCGTTAGTAGCAGTGCTATCTGCCACAGGTCCTACACTGTGTCTGCCCTGGCGTTAGAAGCAGTGCCATCTGCCTCAGGTTCTACACTGTGTTTGCCTTGGCGTTAGTAGCAGTGCCATCCGTCTCATGTCCTACACTGTGTCTGCCCTGGCGTTAGTATCAGTATCATCCGCCTCAGGTTCTACACTGTGTCTGCCCTGGCGTTAGTAGCAGTGTTATCTGCTTCAGGTTCTACACTGTGTCTGCCCTGGCGTTAGTATCAGTATCATCCGCCTCATGTCCTACACTGTGTCTGCCCTGGCGTTAGTATCAGTATCATCCGCCTCAGGTTCTACACTGTGTTTGCCTTGGCGTTAGTAGCAGTGCCATCCGCCTCATGTCCTACACTGTGTCTGCCCTGGCGTTAGTATCAGTATCATCCGCCTCAGGTTCTACACTGTGTCTGCCCTGGCGTTAGTAGCAGTGTTATCTGCTTCAGGTTCTACACTGTGTCTGCCCTGGCGTTAGTATCAGTATCATCCGCCTCATGTCCTACACTGTGTCTGCCCTGGCGTTAGTATCAGTATCATCCGCCTCATGTCCTACACTGTGTCTGCCCTTGCGTTAGTAGCAGTGCCATCTGCCTCAGGTTCTACACTGTGTCTGCCCTGGCGTTAGTAGCAGTGCCATCTGCCTCAGGTTCTACACTGTGTCTGCCTTGGCGTTAGTAGCAGTGTCATCCGCCTCAGGTCCTACACTGTGTCTGCCCTGGCGTTAGAAGCAGTGTCATCTGCCACAGGTCCTACACTGTGTCTGCCCTGGCGTTAGTAGCAGTGTCATCCGCCTCAGGTCCTACACTGTGTCTGCCCTGGCGTTAGTAGCAGTGTTATCTGCCTCAGGTCCTACACTGTGTCTGCCCTGGCGTTAGTAGCAGTGTCATCTGCCACAGGTCCTACACTGTGTCTGCCCTGGCGTTAGTAGCAGTGCCATCCGCCTCATGTCCTACACTGTTTCTGCCCTGGCGTTAGTAGCAGTGTCATCCGCCTCAGGTCCTACACTCACAGAGAACAATTTTGACGCTGCTATTCGGTGTAATTCCCCCTTAACGTTTTAATCGCACCATGGTTACTCAAGACTACTCCCATGGAACACCAGTGAAACGCAGAAACTCTTCTGTGAAAACACGTCGATTATTTTTCGGCGAGTTTTTTTCGTATCATGAAAGCGTTACTTCAGGCTCAACTCACACCGACTTGACGCCTGCTCTAATATCAAAAGATCATGTCAGCGCCCAAGGAGTGTTGATGGAGTAAAGATGGCGTCATCCAGTTGCAATGACACTCCCAATACGCCTTCTTGTCTCTATCAGCATCACAGAAGCGTCAACACAGCTCGCGCGAGCTCTCTTCCGGTGTTTTGTCGGTGTCATCGTGGTGCACTGCGCAGGACGCGCGCGCCAAAACGACGCCATTTTTTAGTCGTCAGTTGCCATTGCAAACAGCAAAGAGCGTGGCAGGGAAATTGTGAGTTCCTACTGCTCATGGTGGACGAAAGGAATAAAGAGGTGAGACAAGTGCTGATTGTTTTCAACTGACAATTTTCTTAAAATCTGAGTGGATTATCTTTTGACTGCCTTTGGTGATAATCAGATATGAAATTTTGCGCTACTGGTCGGCCCTTTCTTTTACCTACCTCTGTCCTCGCTAACGGTGGAGATTTCTGCTTCTAAATTTGATATGTCGCTGAAACGTAAGCGTTATCCACCATCCACTGAATAATACTTTAGACCAGGGGATACTTCGGCATTTGTGGTTTTCTTAACTCGATCCTGTCAGGGAGGGATGGGACTGACTTTCCTATACCCCTCATCATTTTCTAAACGGGTTGGAATAGGCTATTGAATCTTTTCAGCTCCCCTAGTCCGTCCAAAAGATAAATATATCTTATCCGCCGGAAAAAAACAAACACATATTTAATGATGCACATATTGTACGGTCCTGTATAAATAGCTTTCAATAGAACCTTCAAATTATGTAGTAATATAAAATTAAAATGCGGTTTTTTCTACTATTCATTTCAAATGAACAACAAAACAAATTTTGGACAGCAGTTTGGAATCACTTTATTAGAAAATAAATAACAAATTCGGTGAAGCAAGTATCGGTTTCGCAGTTTCAGAAAAACGTTGGAGTAGCGGTAGTGATTTCATCAAGCTAAGGTAGCGGAAATAGGGGTAGCTTTTTCAGAAATTTGGTGGTGGCACTCACCTCTGGTCAACATCGTTTTGAAAAATATAGGTACTAGTGTGAAAATCCATTACCTGTCTAGGGTACCTTTTATAACTGACGTATAGTATGTATAATTCAATGGTGCTACCATTTCACACACAGAGAAAAAATGACTCCCATTCCTGGAGTGTCCCATTTGTCGCATGCTGTGAGCAGCTTCTGTGGAGTTAACTTAACCCTGGCGCAGGAAAAACTCCGTCCGCACTCTACAAAGAAGCCCCGCGTATCGTATCATGACGCCGGCCCGATCCACCCAGAGCGCGCTAAAAATCCACTGACGCGGGAAATGTCAGGGTGAAGCACCATGCGACTCTACGCTCACGCTCTTTAAAAACCGTTGTAATTCTTCACGACTCTAGCGTGGCACTGCAGTGACGCTTTGATAACGCTGCAATGGCACCTTTCTTAGCACCTTGCAACCCCTTTGCAGCTCCGTTCAAGAATGGCTCTGATTCCCTTCTAACGCCCAGCTGACTCGTCTAATAAGAGTTTTGTACACCCTTCTTCTTCAGGTACACTTCGCTTAGTACCAACTTTCTACACCTGCATAATCTGGCTTTATTTAAGACACACCATGCATCACATCACGGTAAAACACGATATATCGCAAATAACACATTTATTCGCTTTGTAGAAAAACATTTGTTAGCAGCTTCCGTCAAAAACGATCCCGCCTTATGTCATCCGAGACCAGAAGTATGACTTCCTGCCATCGCAAATGGCATTCACACCACTTGATGCTTATAGACGCCAACCCCTCCCCTCCCCTAAAAAAGAGCGTTTGCGGCAGAATTCCGCCACATTTGACTATCACATTATCTTACTTTTCCAGACAGAATATTTAAAGTGACCAAACATGATCAAACAGTGTGTTCATATTCCTGCCGCTGTTCAGAATATCCTTTCATCATCCTGAAAATAATGTTCAGAACAACGCTACATAGTTTGTCATCCCATAGGACTCACCTAACGCGCAGCTTCCTCGATAGCCCGATCTTGCTTTTGGGCCTCGGGCTCCCACACGGGTTTCGATGCCAAGGGAATACCGGGCTAGGAATAGCCACGTTTCCCGGCAGAGGCCGTATCTTTGAAAGTAAGCGAAGAACGCGACAACCCAGAACAGAAGGGCTTCGTCTGCTGTTTCACAGTTCACAATGGTGTTTCCCTCGACCACGACGCATGGGCCGTGCTCTTCGTATTCACGTATACTGGCACCTCTTTCTTGACATATGCCTGGCCCCCTTCGTTCAGCAGCCACGGTGGCATCCTCGGTGCGGCTTCTGAAATGGTAGCACAGCTAAATTGTACATACGACGTATGTTATAAAAGGTAATCTACACTGGTAATAGATTTTCACACCAGTACCAATATTTGTCAAAACAATGTTGACCAGAGGTGGGCGCCACTACCAAATTTGAGAAAAAGCTACCCCTATTTCCACTTCCTTGGCTTGTTGAAATCACTACCGCTACTCCATCGATTTTCTGAAACTGGGAAACCGATACTCGCTTCACCGAATTTATTTCTTTTTTAATAAGGCGATTCCAAACTGCTGTCCAAAATTTGTTTTGTTGTTCATTTGAAATGAATAATAGGAAAAACTGCATTTTAGTTTTATATTACTACATAATTTGAAGGTTCTATTGAAAGCTATTTATATAGGATCGTACAATATGTGCATCATTAAATACGTGTTTGTGTTTTCCGATGGATAAAATATATTTATCTTTTGGACGGACTAGGGGAGCTGAAAAGATTCAATAGCTTATTCCAACCCGTTTAGAAAATGATGAGGGGTATAGGATAAGTCAGTCCCACCCCTCCCTGACAGGATCGAGTTAAGAAAACCACAAATGCCGGAGCATCCCATAGTCTAAAATATTATTCAGCAGATTGTGGATGACCCTTACGTTTCAGCGGCATATCAAATTCAGAAGCAAAAGTCGCCACCGTTAGCAAGGACAGACAGGTAGATAAAAGAAAGGGCCGACCAGTGGTGCAAAATTTCGTATTTGATTATCACCAAAGGCAGTCAAAAGAGATTTCACTCAGATCTTAAGAAAATTGTCAGTTGAAAACAATCAACACTTTTCTCACCTCTTTATTCCTTTTGTCCACCATGGGCAGTAGAAAACCACAATTTCCCCGCCACGCTCTTCGCTGTTTGCAACGGCAACTGACGACTAAAAAATGGCGTCGTTTTGGCGCGCGCGTCCTGCGCAGTGCACCACGATGACACCGACAAAACACCGGAAGAGAGCTCGCGCGAGCTATGCTGACGCTTCTGTGATGCTGATAGAGACAAGAAGGTGTATTGAGAGTGTCATTGCAGCTGGATGACGCCACCTTTACTCCATCAACACTCCTTGGGCACTGACTTGATCCTTCGATATTAGAGGAGGCGTCAAGCCGGTGTGAGTTAAGCCGGCAGTAACGCTTTCATGATATGAAAAAAACTCGCCGAAAAATAATCGACGTGTTTTCACAGAAGAGTTTCTGCGTTTTACTGGTGTTCCATGGGAGTAGCCTTGAGTAACCATGGTGCGATTGAAGTGTTAAGGGGGAATTACACCGAATAGCAGCGTCAAAATTTTTCTCTGTGCAGAAGCCGCACCGAGGATGTCACCGTGGCTGCTGAACGAAGGGGGCCAGGCATATGTCAAGGATGAGGTGCCAGCATACGTGAATACGAAGAGCACGCCCCATGTGTCGTGGTCGAGGGAAACACCATTGTGAGCTGTGAAACAGCAGACGAAGCCCTTCTGTTCTGGGTTGTCGCGTTCTTCGCTTACTTTAAAAGACACGGCCTCTGCCGGCAAACTGGGCTATTCCTAGCCCGGTATGCCCTTGGCATCAAAACCCCTGTGGGAGCCCGAGGCCCAAAAACAAGATCGAGCAGCTTTCGAGGAACATGCGCGTTAGGTGAGTCCTATGGGATGACAAACTATGTAGCGTTGTTCTGAACATTATTTTCAGGATGATGAAAGGATATTCTGAACAGCGGCAAGAATTTGAACAAAGTTTTTGATCATGTTTGGTCACTTTAAATATTCTGTCTGGAAAAGGAAGATAATGTGATAGTCTAATGTGGCGGAATTCTGCCACAAACGTTGTTTTTTAGGGGAGGGGAGGGGTTGGCGTCTATAAGCATCAAGTGGTGTGAAGGCTATTTGCGATGGCAGGAAGTCATACTTCTGGTCTCCGATGACGTAAGTTGGGTTCGTTTTTGACGAAAGCTGTTCACAAATGTTTTTTCTACAAAGCAAATAAATGTGTTATTTGCGAGATATCGTGTTTTTCCGTGATGTGATGCATGGTGTGTCTTAAAGTAAGCCAAATTATGCAGGTGTAGAAAGTTGATAATAAGCGAAGTGTACCTGAAGAAGAAGGGTGTACAAAACTCTTATTAGACGAGTCAGCTGGGCGTTAGAAGGGAATCAGAGCCATTCTTGAACGGAGCTGCCAAGTGGTTGCAAGGTGCTAAGAAAGGTGCCATTGCAGCGTTATCAAAGCGTCACTGCAGTGCCACGCTAGAGTCGTGAAGAATTACGACGGTTTTTAAAGAGCGTGAGCGTAGAGTCGCATGGTGCTTCACCCTGACATTTCCCGCGTCAGTGGATTTTTAGCGCGCTCTGGGTAGATCGAGCCGGCGTCATGATACGATAAGCGGGGTTTCTTTGTAGAGTGCGGACGGAGTTTTTCCTGCGCCAGGTTTAAGTTAACTCCACAGAAGCTACTCACAGCATGCGACAAATGGGACACTCCAGGAATGGGAGTCATTTTTTCTCTCTGTGCTGTGTCTGCCCTGGCGTTAGTAGCAGTGTCATCCGCCTCAGGTTCTACACTGTGTCTGCCCTTGCGTTAGTAGCAGTGTTATCTGCCTCAGGTCCTACACTGTGTCTGCCCTGGCGTTAGTAGCAGTGCCATCTGCCTCAGGTTCTACACTGTGTCTGCCCTGGCGTTAGTATCAGTATCATCCGCCTCATGTCCTACACTGTGTCTGCCCTGGCGTTAGAAGCAGTGCCATCTGCCTCAGGTCCTACACTGTGTCTGCCTTGGCGTTAGTAGCAGTGCCATCTGCCTCTGGTCCTACACTGTGTCTGCCTTGGCGTTAGTAGCAGTATCATCCGCCTCCGGTTCCGTATGTAACGATTCAAAAGTCTGTTGGTGCAAGTTGACCGTTTGTGCTCTCTCTCCGCGTCGTGTTCTTGGTTCTCCTTGTCTCGGAGTACGGCGCCGTTTTCCGCTGTCTCCCAGTCTACCTTACCACCTTGGGCCATACACTTTTCGGTTCACTAATCGGCGTTGCATTGGAGGGAATTTAGGTTGGAGATTAAAATTCATCGTGCTGTCTGGACGAAGACAAAACAGCACACACCAGGCAAGCAAGCAAGGTCGAAACGTCCCCCATCCAGTCTGTGCCTGAGTCAAAGCTATGTCATTGTCAGCCTTCAGTGATCGAGAGACCACTGGAGATGCCGCTGCGCGGGCAGTCGAGTCAGTAGTGTTCCCGCAGGGTTGTAGTTTGGTAGCTTTGTTCAGGCAAACATCATAGATCGATGACGGCCCTGCTTCCACATCGTTTTACACCAGTGCATACACAGTACATGTTCCATAACATATTGCTTGTTTCATGACATTCCGTGGCACGCCTGCCTGGGAGGACCTACTAATTACATTCCCGTGGAAATTGGTCAAAAATCGCAATTTTAACTAACATGAACACATGTATGATGGCCAGGGATCGCTGATAGATTCGCAATGACAGGTAAGCCATAGAAAAGAAAGAAACTGAGCAGACATAACACTGGCGAGCCGACCAAAGGCATGGAACAGAAGAGCAGATATAAGCCCGGGGAGCAATCATTCCACGTATTCAGTGGCGGATCCAAGGAGGGAAGGACATCCCCCCTAAACGGAAAAGCTTTGTGAGTGGCTCAGGGTGCCCCCTCACAAAGCTGCCGACCTGTTATTTGACGCGATTCAATTTTCAGTTTAAGGCCAAGGTTTTGGTGCCTCAACTCTCACCTTGAAACAGAACAAGGGGCCGGGTGGCCTAGTGGCTTCATTGCCAGTCTTCAGATGGGATAGCACCTATTAACATGGGTTAAACCCCCACGGCGGGAAACCGCCTTTGAAGTCCGATCTGACCCAGTGGAGAGGAACACCCACGCCAATAGTCCATGCAATTAGGTAAATGTGCCTGTTGGGAGTGGCCCTAATAAAGATAAAAGTCAACTTAAATGCAAACATTGGGACCTGAAGAGCATAGAAAGCATATTGTGGCCAAATGTTCATCCTGTTGAATTTTGCTTTCCGAATTTTGGGTTTGCCCAAAAAACCTACCGCCCAATTGAATTATGACAATATATTTTACCGCGAGACGTTTTTGTTGCCTTTTGACTTTCGTTTGCCCCCCCCTAAACCTACCGGCTAGATCCGCCACTGCACGTACTGTATCTGCCCTGGCGTTATTTGTAGCGTAACCTGCCTCCTGCTCCGTGCTGTATCTGCCCTGGCGTTAGTTGTAGTGTGATCTGCCCCTGCTCCCGTCATGTTTCTGCCCTGGCGTTAGTTGTAGTGTAACCTGCCTCCTGCTCCGTGCTGTATCTGCCCTGGCGTTAGTTGTAGTGTGATCTGCCCCTGCTCCCGTCATGTTTCTGCCCTGGCGTTAGTTGTAGTGTAACCTGCCTCCTGCTCCGTGCTGTGTCTGCCCTGGCGTTAGTTGTAGTGTGATCTGCCCCTGCTCCCGTCATGTTTCTGCCCTGGCGTTAGTTGTAGTGTAACCTGCCTCCTGCTCCGTGCTGTGTCTGCCCTGGCGTTAGTTGTAGTGTAACCTGCCTCCTGCTCCGTGCTGTATCTGTCCTGGCGTTATTTGTAGTGTAACCTGCCTCCTGCTCCGTGCTGTATCTGCCCTGGCGTTAGTTGTAGTGTAACCTGCCTCCTGCTCCGTCCTGTATCTGCCCTGGCGTTATTTGTAGTGTAACCTGCCTCCTGCTCCGTGCTGTGTCTGCCCTGGCGTTAGTTGTAGTGTGATCTGCCCCTGCTCCGTGCTGTGTCTGCCCTGGCGTTAGTTGTAGTGTAACCTGCCTCCTGCTCCGTGCTGTATCTGCCCTGGCGTTATTTGTAGTGTAACCTGCCTCCTGCTCCGTGCTGTATCTGCCCTGGCGTTAGTTGTAGTGTAACCTGCCTCCTGCTCCGTGCTGTGTCTGCCCTGGCGTTAGTTGTAGTGTAACCTGCCTCCTGCTCCGTGCTGTATCTGCCCTGGCGTTATTTGTAGTGTAACCTGCCTCCTGCTCCGTGCTGTATCTGCCCTGGCGTTAGTTGTAGTGTAACCTGCCTCCTGCTCCGTGCTGTATCTGCCCTGGCGTTATTTGTAGTGTAACCTGCCTCCTGCTCCGTGCTGTGTCTGCCCTGGCGTTAGTTGTAGTGTAACCTGCCTCCTGCTCCGTGCTGTATCTGCCCTGGCGTTATTTGTAGTGTAACCTGCCTCCTGCTCCGTGCTGTATCTGCCCTGGCGTTAGTTGTAGTGTAACCTGCCTCCTGCTCCGTCCTGTATCTGCCCTGGCGTTATTTGTAGTGTAACCTGCCTCCTGCTCCGTGCTGTGTCTGCCCTGGCGTTAGTTGTAGTGTAACCTGCCTCCTGCTCCGTGCTGTGTCTGCCCTGGCGTTAGTTGTAGTGTAACCTGCCTCCTGCTCCGTGCTGTGTCTGCCCTGGCGTTAGTTGTAGTGCCATCTGCCTCCTGCTCCGTGCTGTGTCTGCCCTGGCGTTAGTTGTAGTGTGATCTGCCTCTGCTCCCGTCCTGTATCAGCTGTAACGGTTCGAAGTCAGTTGGTACTGGTTGGCCTTAGTTTCGGTTTGCTCTAATCGTCCTTTCTCGCGTTGTGTTTTGGTTTTCCACTTTCCGGAGTACGGTGCCGTTTTCCTCTGTCTAGTGGTCTGCTTTCCCAGCGTGGGCCAACACTTTTATGTTCACTAATTGGCGTTGTATTGGATCGAATTTAGAATGAATATTTAACCCTCGCCCCACCGGGGGCCATCGATGGCCCCCCTAAGGTTTTTCCGGGATAGCAGAAAAACTAAGAGGCGCAGCGCCGCGGTTGAGAGCTCTACCTCTCATTGCATCATTTTTCCACCATCCCTGAAAATTTTTACCCCGGGTCACCCAAGGTCAGGTCACCAGACGAGGTCAACCAAGGTCACCTCACTTCAACTTTAGAGCTCTGTAAGAGCTACATTTCGAAGTCGATCAATTTGAAACTTCCTACACTTCATGACCCTTCCAGGGTCTACAACGTGTATATCCAGGATTTTTCGATTTCGTGCCCTGAGGTCAGGTCACGAGGTGACCCCACCCATTGAAAAAGCATGGGGAAAAGCTGTCTTATGATCTAAAAGTCACAAAAGCGATTGAAAATGCTCAGCTTGATCAGAAAAGCGTTCTTAGACACCCTTTCACGGATTCCAGGGGCCATATTTTCCCTTTGACCTCTCCAAGGTCATCCAAGGTCACCAGGGGTCAAAAACAGTATTTTGACAATAACTTTTGACCTAATTAAGCTAGAGCGCTGAAACAAACACCATCGTGTTTGTCTTGTCACTGGCTTTCATTTGATATACGGCAAGGTCACTTTTTGACCTTTTGTGACCTCAGGTCATCTTCGGTCACGAGGTGACCTCTGGAGGTCAAACCACTGGCAAGAGGTCTTTACATTTCACATAGCGGAAAAAGGACTGACAATTTCCTATCAAATGTTTTTTACCAGATCTCAATAGCTCTAATGGCATAAGAGTTATGCCCAGTTTGCTTAAGCATTGCATATTTGAGTGAAAATAGCCGACCTTGACCTAATTTGACCCCTGAAGGTCAAACCATTGACCTGAGCACTAAAACATGTAAAGTAATTTCTTACTGAATTCACGCGAGCTTTCTATTGCACTTTGCAGATTTGCGCTAACGCCCATATTTTTGGAGTTAGAGGGGGGCCATCGATGCCCCCGGTGGGGCGAAGGTGGCGCTGGACCCCCGGTGGGGCGCGGGTTAAATGTATACCCATGCTGTTTGCATGAAGACAAAACAGCACACACCAGGCAAAACGTGCAAGGCCGAAACGACGCCGATCCATTCTGTGCCTGAATCAAAGTTAAGTCATTGTCAGTCTTCAGTGGTCAAGAGACCACAGGAGATGCGTCCGCCCGGGCAGTCGAGTCAGAAGTCTCTCTCCAGGGGTGGAGTTTGGTGGCTTTGTTCAGGCAAAAAAATAATGGATCAATGACGGTCCAGCTACAGCATCGTCGTATACCAGTACGTACAGGGTACATGTTCCCTGACATAGTGCTTGTACCATTGTACCATGACGTTCCGTGGCACGCCTGCCTGGGATGACCTCCTAATCACACACCCGTGGCAATAGGTTGTAAATCACAATGGTAACTAATATTGACGTATGTATGCTGTTCGCGGCCCGCTGATATTGGACGTGACACACAATGACAGGAAAGCCATCTAAAAGAAAGAAACCTGAACAGGCACAACGCTGGCGAGCCGATTAAAAGTGAAACAGAACTGCACATATTAACCGGGGGAGCAATCATTACACTACCCTGGCGTTAGTTGTAGTGTGATCTGCCTCTGCTCCCGTCCTGTATCTGCCCTGGCGTTATTTGTAGTGTAACCTGCCTCCTGCTCCGTGCTGTATCTGCCCTGGCGTTATTTGTAGCGTAACATGTCTCCTGCTCCCTTCCTGTATCTGCCCTGGCGTTAGTTGTAGTGTTATCTGCCCCTGCTCCCGTCATGTGTCTGCCCTGGCGTTAGTTTTAGTGCCATCTGCCTACGGATCCGTGCTGTGTCTGCCCTGGCGTTAGTTGTAGTGCCATCTGCCTACGGAGCCGTGCTGTGTGTCTGTCCTGACGTTAGTTGTAGTGTGAGCTGCCGGTGAGCGTCACGCTGATGGGTTTCAGAGATCGCTCTGGGCTCGCGCTGCGTGGGCTGGAGCGTCTCCTGACCCAAGCTGCAGCTGGCTTCTCCACCACTGTCAGGGTGTTCATCAGTCTCGCCAGCACCGTCTCTGGCGTCCGCTCCTGAGGACAAATTCGTGCCGTTGGGGACATGGCTGCCGAGAAAAACTTCGTAGTGTTGGTGCTGATGATTTTGCTCCAAAAATTACTGTATGTATTTCTACACCAACATTAGCACGCGCACTGGAGGGGAGGGATCTTGGAGGCCCCACCTATTTTTCCGAGGAGGCCGGAGAACCGCTCGTAACCGGAAAACGAGGCATCGTTAAAGTTGAGAAAATTTAACGGGGCGTCGATTGTTGAGTTTGTTTTAGAAATCGCTTTAATTTTGTTTTACTTACAAGCTTTCAAAGGCAGACTTGCATTTTGAGATCGCCGCCATCGCGCGGTCGGACCAGTTTGCTTGCATTGGAGTCCGAGTGGGGACGTCCTAACGTCATATAAACTGGATGCTATGTTAAGGTCACCTCGCATGAAGATCAAGGCCAATATCAAAGGTCACAGGTCAAGGTCATACCGGCACTTTCAAGGTCATTGAACCCAGTGTTTCCCGTCAAATGACGTTACCCAGTCTGGCGCATATTATGCTATGCCATGATAGTTAACCCCTGCACTGGACAGGGGACTGGCACTGACGCGCACTGGAGGAGGGCCTGGTAGGCTCCCCTGAGATCTCGGAAATTAAGAGGCTTAGAAAAGAGCCGGGTAAAGGGTGGGTGGGGGTTATCCTGATTTACCTTCTTACTTCATTTACCTAGCTCAATATCTTGAAGGTCAAACGGGTAAAAAAAATATTAGATAACAGCCGTTCTGAGGACCTATAGGAAATACCGTAATCATGCGGGAAAAAGTCGGCAATATGCTAAAGGCGGACCAAGGATAAAATAAGAAGGTAATAACCGAAGGCGATTGTCAATGGTCAAAATCGCTATGCTTTAGCATTGTGATTTTCCATTGAAAATCGACTGAGCTACATCTCCAGGTAAATGTGGCCGACAACCGATTTTCCGCTGAAGACGTCCGCTTTTATGATCAGTATCATATTTTCTTACTTGCCACGGCTATCGTACTCTCGGTCAGCCAATCAATTCTCGGCCTTATGCACTGGTGCAAAAACTAAATGACAGGTGGAGTTACGGCGGCCATGTTTATTTAGTTTTGGAAAGATGATGCGTATGTCTGATGTACAATTTTAGGGCTGGATTAAACAAAAATCAATGTTATTTGTTTTGGCAAGTACAGGAAGGGAGAATGTGATGTGTGTTGCGGCCATTGGGCGCCCTTCTGCTCAGTGACGCTTTGCAATGGACAACTACTCGCTCGAAGATTTGAGTCGACTGGCATATTGCATGCTGGTTCACTCGCTAGCATGGTATTTTCAGCGAGTGGGTGGGGCTTGGGGCTTACCACCAATCAGATTATTGGAGCCATATGGAAAGTATTCCTTCCGGGTTTGAAATAAGGCCCTTTTACTTGAAAGTTAAAAGCTGGCGGAAATTTTATACCGAGACCTTTGAGAGAAATTAAGTTTGTCAATAGTGGTTCCTCAACCTGCTTTACAAACTTCCTATCTCATTTCAAAATTAATTATAAAAGTGGGACACTCCCTTTAAGCAAATGTGCCTATATTTAGAAATGAGAGCAACACAATTTTCAAACTAAATTTACCTTTAAAAAACAATTTTGGATACAAACGGAACATCGATAGCACATTGCTGATGTCATGCATACATCACTTACAATGCCTATAATCAATATATCGCTCAGTCAACTTTGCTGTTGCCATTACTATTTACCTTTTAGACGGGAAATTCTCTACCGATAAACACCCCTTGAGCCGGTCCGTTTCAGCGCGCCTGTCTGTGACGTGGGCGTTGCTCGCCCTGAGACTTGCCTGAGGCTGCTGCGGTACCGGCGTGGCCGGCGGCGGGACAGCGGCGCGCTCCTGCACCTCCCGGCAAAAGCTGGACCGCAGACTGCCGCCCCGGCCCGGGGGCGGAGACTCGTGCACGGACTGCCGCCGCCGCCGGGCCCCTGCGCAGCAAGGACATTGGGGGCGGAGTCGTTTCGGCTGCTACTGTTTTAAAGTTGTTCGCGCATGAACAATAATGATGTCACAGTGTTTGCAATCGACATTCTGTTACGTGAGGTTTACGGTGGAATGAATAGATGGATATTTGACGACTTCACAGCGGCTTTGGACCGTACGCATCAGTCACACCGGGTAGAGTTTGTCACTGCTAGAAAAGCTCAGGTCCACTGGGGCCCGAACCGGTGTTTCTGCCACAAATCCGGATCAGGCCCTTTCAAAACCAGAACGTTCTTTCTTTTGCTATTACCAAATTCGATCAAAATCCGGAAACTAATTGTTGAACACCTGAACTGGATGAGTCTGGAACTAACGCGCACTGAAGGGGCTGGTGGCCCCTGTTGCGTCTATGATGCTTACCATTAATTATCGGTAGCACGCAACTCGTTCCGGTTATTACTCGGAAATATACACCATGGTCTGAGACACGTGTTTAAGCCGGAAGTTTTGTTTATTTAAGGACGAATCAAAACAATGCAGCGCTGTCGGTTCTGATAACACACAATATATATTATGCAACGCTGCTGTCGGCAGTTAATTGGAACTTTTGCAAATCTGGCGCACGAATTTCAATGCTGGCGCATTACACAACACAACATCCGCCCCCTCAAAAATAAAGGTCTACGGCTACGGCCTTAACCATGAAAGGACAGCCAACAACACAACTCGCTGAACATCGTAACACGTCAGCCTAACTCGGCGAATACCTCAAAGGAGCCCTAATGACTCGCTCGCTACGCCTGATGGGCAGTGTCACCGGATCTGGCCTGAGGGTAGGACAGGGTGTTAGCTGGGGCTCAGGCGTCACTGGGCTGTCTGGCTCTGCAGGCTCTAGTTCAGCTGGCGACGCAGAGTGCACAGGGACTGAGCTAGCGTCAAACCAGGTCTCCGCGCTCGGATCGACGTGGTTTCCAGGTCGCGCAGTCACGAGATCTCGCGCGTGGACACGTCGGCCGTCTTGGAGCCGGTAACTGAGCGGGCCCGTGCGTGCGTCCACTTTTGCAGCCTGCGAGCCCGTGAACTTTCCAGTTCGACGGCACCTCACACGCACCGTGTCGCCGGCCTCCCACTGAGGCGCTTTGCCAGCGCGCCTGTCGTAGCGCGCTTTGTAGGCAGCCTGGTAGCGCTGAACGCGCTCGGGGTTTACCCGTACTGCCTCCGAGTCCTGTGGCAGACCCAAAACGTCGAGGGCTGTGCGCATCTCGCGGCCCCTCATGACCCTGAACGGGGACAGACCTGTCGCCGGGTGAGGGGTAGCGCGGTAGTTTTTCAAAAACTCGCGCAGGTACCCAGCTCTGGGTTTCTTCAGGATCCGCGCCGTCTCAATGGCGTCCTTCACTGTCCTGTTTAGGCGTTCTACCATGCCACAGGTCGTCGGACTGTAAGTTGAGCTGTGGATAAGCTTTACGCCGACTGACGCGAGAAACTGGCTCAGCTCTGATGACCGAAACTGGGGACCGTTGTCGGTCACTAGCACTTCTGGCACGCCTTCTCTGCCGAACAGCGATTCGAGGAACCGTATAACTGTGGCTGCAGTCACCTCACCACACAAGGCAACCTCCGGCCACCTGCTGTACATGTCACAGAGGACGATGCCATAGCGCTCATGCTGTGGACCCTTCATCGGCCCTATGATGTCGCACATTACTTTCCGCCACGGCCCAGAAGGTAGTGGAATGGGGTGGAGTGGCGGTCGGCAGTCCTGGACGTGTGCGCTGTGTGCGGAGCACAACACACACTCCTTCAGAGCGGCCTCTATGTCCGCGTCCATGGACGGCCACCAAAACCTGTCTCGAAGCCTTTGCTTCGTTCGCACTATCCCCTGGTGGGACTCGTGCGCGTTACTGATCACACGGCTGCGGAGCGTCTCTGGCACCACGAGCCGTTCGCCACGGAAGATAAGCTGGCCGGCTACAGACAGCTCATGGCGTACTGCAAAAAATGCCTTCATAGGCACGGCCACATCGCGCGCTCTGCCGGGCCACCCGCCTTGCACGTGCTGACACACGGCTGTCAGCGTGGCGTCACCTGCAGAAGCGTCTGCGAACTCAGCTTCGGATACAGCTGAGGTACTGGACAACATCGCCACCTGGACCGTGTCGTCGTCTTCCCAGTCCACCTGAGGAAGGGGCAGCCTGGAAAGGCCATCAGCCACTTGGTTACACTTTCCAGGGATGTACTCTACGTCGAAACAGAACTCCATCATCCGAGCCTCCCATCGAGCAACTCGGCGCCCGACTCGGCTCGAGCCCTTGGGTCCATAAATGGTACAGAGTGCCTGATGGTCAGTCCTGAGGAGGAATCTCCGACCCCATAGGTACACTCGCCATTTCTCCACGGCCCACACACAACAGAGTGCCTCCTTCTCTACAGTGGAGTAACCTCTCTCAGCTGAGGAAAAGGTCTTAGAGGCGTACGACACTACCTCCTCTCTCCCGTCAGGTCCTACCTGACTGAGGCGAGCACCACACCCAACGTCACTGGAGTCACAGGTGAGGATGGTGCGCTGTGCCGGATCAAAGGCGCACAGGGCAGGAGCCCTCTGGATGGCAGCCTTGATCTCCTTGACAAGCTGTGAACTCTCATGGGTCCACACGAACGGTTCTGCCTTCAGCAGAGATCTCAGTGGATCAACCAGAGTTGAGAATCCAGACACGAATCGCGAGTGATAGCTCACTGAGCCCAAGAACGACTGCAGCTCAGCAGCTGTGGAGGGGTCAGGCCCACTCACTAGTGAGGCGATCCGCTCTGGATCTATGCGGATGCCGCTGCCTGATACCAGGTATCCCAGGAAGTTGATGCTGGGCACCCCTCGTACACACTTGGCCTGGTTTACCAGCACGTTCCGATCTCGGAACACCGCTTCACCCTGCCTCACGCGACGGTCATGCTCCTCTCTGGTGGATGCATGCACAACTACATCATCTTGGTAGATGGATACGCCGCTGATCCCCTTCAGCATCGACTCCATGACCTGCTGGAAACACGGACCTGCAGAGGCCAGACCGAACGGAACCCTAGTGAACCGCCTGAGCCCCTGAGGAGTGGAGAAGCAGGTTAGGCTGCGGCTGACTGGATGAAGATCCACCTGGTGGTAGGCATCCTGGAGGTCAAACTTTGTGAACACACTTGAACCTCGGAACCTGTGAAGCATGTCCTCTATGTTGGGTAGAGGATACCCATCTATAATCACAGCTCTGTTCGCTTGTCTGAGGTCTACACATACACGTATGTCTCCATTGCGCTTCTTAGTTACCACTAAGGGAGACACCCACTCAGACGCATCAACCTTCTCGATTACACCTGCCTGCTCCATCCTATCCAAACGCTCTCTCACCTGATCCCTTACCGACCACGGCAGTTGACGGAGAGGTTGGCGGACAGGAGGGATGTTGGGGTTGATGGTGATGCGGTGCTGGTACCCACGGATAGGAGCAGCTTCTTGCTGGGTTTGCACCTTCTCGGCAGGTTCAGGTTGGGTTGGAGGATGAGGTTCCTGAGCGACAGCACACACTTGGTTATTCACAACGCTAACCTCGAACAAACGCATCATATCCAAAACCCATGATGGGACGGCCATGGGGCACAACATACACACTAACACACTTCTCTAGCCCCTTGTACCTAACTAACACATCTGCCACACCTAACACTTGTACCTTCCCCCCTTGGTAGGAACACAGTTGCTCTGCGGTTTGGACAAGCGGCACACCAGTTAACACACTCTTGGGCAGGATCGATACACTTGACCCAGTGTCGACCATCATCTCAATGTCTTTGCCTGCCACTTGAACTGGAGCGCTTAACTGAGCAGAACCCACAGAGAGAATCTCCAGTGCCCGCACAGCATGCATGCCTGCAGCTGTCCTCTTGCTGTGGCACATGGATGCCCAGTGTCCTTGCCGACCACACTGGTGGCACACGGCACTTCTTGCAGGGCACACATTGACAGCATGTGGGTGAAGCCCACACCTTTGGCACTTCACAGGTGGGTGATGGGGCTGCGACGGAGCACCACCACCAGAGTACTGACTAGGGCCAGGGTGCGAAACTTGCTGGCGCTTACCTCTGGCTCTGGAGCGGGGTGGGCGAGGCTTACCCTGGTACGCGTAGTTTACCTCTACAGGCTGGCTAGCTGTCACTTGGGTAGCTGACTGCAGAAAACTGGCTTCCCGAGCAGCAGTTTCCACTGTTTCTGCAATGCGGAGAGTCTTCTCCAGCGTCAGCCCATCCTCCATCAGCAGGCGTTGGCGCAAGGTAGGAGAACGTGTCTTCTCAACCACCTGGTCTCTGATAAATTCTTCCGACTTGTCGCCATAGTCGCAGGTTGCGGCTAGGCCACGAAGGACACTTACCCATTGGGCAGTTGTTTCTTGAGGCTGCTGGTGGCGGCTATGGAAACGGCATCGCTCACCAACCACGTTTGTCTTGGGCCCGAAAAAGCTAGTAAGCTTTCGCTTCAGGTGGGCAAGGTCTGACTCGCCTTCCAACTTGGTCAGAACAGGCAGAGTATCAGCTATCCGCTGGCCTTCACATCCTAGACAGTGCATGAGGAGTGCTACTTGCCTGGGTTGGGGGAACACGTCACCACCAATGGCTTGCAGATATACGTCGAACTGACGCAACCACGTGGCCCACGGGACCGGCGCAGGGCCAGGTGCGGCTAAATATGGCGCGGGGGCACCTCCTAAAACATCCATAATGGCACGGAAGCAAGCTCAATTCTCTGGGAAGAGCTACAACTGGTCGCCAAAATATGTTGCGTCTATGATGCTTACCATTAATTATCGGTAGCACGCAACTCGTTCCGGTTATTACTCGGAAATATACACCATGGTCTGAGACACGTGTTTAAGCCGGAAGTTTTGTTTATTTAAGGACGAATCAAAACAATGCAGCGCTGTCGGTTCTGATAACACACAATATATATTATGCAACGCTGCTGTCGGCAGTTAATTGGAACTTTTGCAAATCTGGCGCACGAATTTCAATGCTGGCGCATTACACAACACAACAGCCCCCTTCCCCTGAAATCTTGAAAACCAGGAGACGTAGAGCAACACCCGTTCGGAGGTAGGTGTGGGATCTGACAATCTACATTATAAGCAGCTTTTATTGACCTAGGTCAGTATCATCAGGGCCGGATGAGGTCATAAATGTAAAATATTGACTGTGCTAGGCACCTATTGGGAAATGCCGTAATTATGCGGAAAAGGTTCGAAATATACTAAAAGCAGAACAAAGTCACGGTAGGAAAGGTCTCAAAGAACCTTCCTAGAATTTCAAGGTCAAGGTCATTCAAGGTCATTCACCTTTGACGTCACAATATGGAAGATTTCTTAGAATGTACAATACAAATAACACTATGGCAGCCGTTTGGTGGGAAGTGAGGATTGGCCTTGACATTTACACTGAAATACGTTATATAACGTCATTGCATAATGTACGTAATACTGGGAAACATTATTCGACCAAAGGAACTGGGGCAAATGGCCTTAAAAATGCTGGTATGACTTTGACCTGGGACCTTTAACCTTGACCTCTATGTGAGGTACCGAAATATCATTTCATTTATATGGCGTTAAGACATCACAGCTCCGTCTCCAATGCAGGCGATCTGGCGCGACCGCGCGATTATGGTGATATCAAAATGTAGGTCTGACTTAAAGCCTATACGTAAAATGTTTTCGGCCAATTTTCAAATTGCTCACGCCAATAAACACGACATTGAATTCTCTCAAATGAGGCCGAGAAGCGTTCATCCGCTACGAGCGGTTCTCCGGCCACCTAGGAAAAATAGGTGGAAGGAGGGAGGGGCTCCGGCCTCCGCCCCCGCCCCTCCAGTGTGCGTTTGAATACTTATAATTGCATCCCGGATATAAATTGAGACCTGACGCTTTCGTTGTTATTTTCCAACCCGCCCGATTATGCAGAGAGCTGGGGTATTCATTCGGATATCTGGTCTGTATCTTACTATCACACGTGCCACACACGTGCCAGAACAGTACTCAAACGAACAGACCACTGCGGCTACATGTGAGCTGACCACACCTCCAGACTGTGACTCGCCTGGCGACACTGGGAGACAGTGGGAGTGAGGCTGGCCGGGCGACCAGAGCGCGTCCACCAGGACGGCTGGCGCGCTGCTGCTGCGCCGCCGGCCCCGCAGGCAGGGCGGCGCCCACCAGTCCATCAGCACCATCTCCAGACTGGTGCTGGCCACACTGGGAGAGCGAGAGAAGGAGCGGCGCGGAGACTTGGCCGTGCGGACGCTCAGAGAGTGGCGCGGCAGAGCGGGCGGCCAGTCCGCGCCGCGCGACGGCGAGCGGCGGCGGGAACCTCTGCGGCGGCGTCTGCCAACGTCGGAAACGACGCGGCATGAACGGCGCTGTAGGCAGGCCATTTGTTTAAAGAAAAATCCGTAGGACGGGGCGGGGGGGCATTTCTTGTGCTGGCCATTATAGTGTCTTCAGGGGATAAATACTCCATTTGGAGGGAAGGGGAGGGGGTTAAAGGCATAATAGATGCGTTAGTGTTTAAAAATGTTTGCCAAGTTTTTGTGTTTTCCTTATTTTCGAGCTTATACTTAGGTACTGCTGCAATGCATCCCAAATGAATAAACCATTTTTTTCTTCATGATTGTGGAAAGGAAATTAAATTCCTAAAGTATTGAACACATGCGTTTGATAGGCTGAATCGAAACAAGTTTTTATATACATACCTACTATGATGTGTTGATTTTGCTGTCAAATTATCTACGGAATTTAGTGCAAAACCAGTAAATAATCTTTGGAGATTATCAACGCAACAACTCTCAGGGGTATCTGGCGTCGCCAAATCTTTCCCTGTTGGAAGGGTTTCTCGGTAGCCAGTTTGATGATTCTGACGAAGGACTGTGGCCAAATATATAATATCTGCCAATACTCAGCATTAACACGCGCATACGGGGGCCGAGCCATCTTCGTTTGGACGCAAGGGGGGGGGCAGGTACCCGCCCTACCCCTGAGATCTCCAGAACCACGCTAGATAGCAACAAAGGTAAACGGCCTTGGCTACCTCTCTACCTACCTCTCTATGAAAAATATTTGATCCATTATCTTGTCAGGTCACATTTAAGGTCACAATGCCCTCACTTGGATAACCCATCTAAATGTCTATAGAAATAATTTGAATCATTTTTGTCAGGTCACATTTAAGGTCACTTTTAATGTCACTAGAGGTCAAGACATGCAACATAGGTACAACATGTAAATGAAGATTTTCGACCACCAAATCTGAAAAGCAAAGATAGAGAAAACCAATTTAGACCATTGTAATCCTTGCAGCAAGCCGAATCGAATGATATATAATGTGACCTGCTAGGTCAAACCAGGTCAAATCAAGGATTTGACCGTACCTGAATTCAGTTCAAGGTCAAATTAGGTCAAAAAGCATATCAGTATAACTGCACAGAGAAGGTATTCTAATACAGTTGAAATAAACCCTGTATCGCCATCAAATACTAAGTTATTCAGTTGAGACAATTTTTCTCATGTGTTTCCATTGGAGAGGTCGTGGCTCTTACTTGACCTTAGGTCATCGACATAAAAAATACGAGAACATATTTTAGAGAACTCGGTGGGCCCATGATGCGACATGAGGTTCATGCTGATAAGTTTACCCTGTTCTGACGTATGTGCTATCGTAAAATTTTTTGAGGTGAGGTCACTTTACCTAGACTGGTGACCCGACCTGAGATGACCTAACTTAAGAATTTTGACAAAATTTGTAAAAATGATTGGATAAAAGCCATGCTGAATACGGCGGCGCTTCGCGCCGCCATTTTTATGTTGTCTTCAAAAAACCCCGAGGGGGCGGGGGCGGGTACTCGACCCCCGTCAATGGGCGTGTTAAGGACTCGATGAGAGAGACCAATTTACAACTTATAAGCTTTACAGAAAATAATTTATGCAGCGATCTCACTATAAATATCACGTATGGTGTCACCACAATAATCATGAAAAAGGATATGATCTTCCACTGCCCCACCAGCAATTAGTCTGGCGCGCTTTGACTTCACCGTGTCCTGCCTAATCCACGAACGAGCCCTGAGCGCTGACAACCGACCACGTGTGAAATGAGAGCATCATAAAATCCCACGGTATTGGCTGGGGCGGAGGCTTCCGGTCGAATAGAACACGACGTTTGATTGGTTGTAGGTTCCAGCACTGTGATAAGTTGATGCTGAGGCTGTTTTGCCGGGATTTTCCGCAACTACGTACTTTGTTTCATCTTCGCACAATGGAGAAGAGAGCCACTGGTGGAAATTTGTTGATACAATTTTTGTGGATTGCCAATTTGGGACGAGCAACAAAGCAAAATAATTTTCATTGGATGGTGTTCTGTCTTGTTTTCGTTAGGCAAGTTTGCGTTTGTTCAATTTTTAAGACATCGCCTGTAGATTCCACTCTAATTGCCGGGCACTGGGGGATCCATTGTGTTGGTTTTACTTAGATCTAACATGTCAAGCACAAATAATCTTCAACCTCATTGTGTGTTCTCTCCCATGATCTAAGGTGGACCAGGACGTGGTCACTGAAAAGGACAGACTTTAAAATTTGGCCGCCGTTGACGAGGCATTCAGTCCTAAGTAGGTATAACTGTCCGGTGTAAGAATATTAGAGGCAGCAACTTTGAACTGTTTCCAATTTAAGGCTACGGTAAAACGGGGAAAAACAAATTGTTTCGAGAGAAAAACGTTATTTTTTTAATTCAAATAACAGCGAAAAAACATACAGGAACAGTTGGATATTTACCCTAGACGTTTGTGCTCGATATTTTCTTAGTAGACATATTGATGAATATCACTGCTATAATTTTTTTAGAGGCACGATCAAAGTCGAAGTAGGTGAGTATGGAAAAAATTAATGTTTTCGACCATGTTATGCAGTAGTGCTGATTTCTAAAGCATTTAGCCATCCCACGATCTACCACATTTTCCCCTGAAGAGATGGGCCCAAATGAAGAAGCCCTCCCCCTCCCTTGGATGAAAACGGTTAGCCGTCACAGCATGAGAGGCAATGCAAGATGCGAGCGAAAACCTCGCAAGGTGGAGATATCCCAGCCTTCGCACGAGAATGCAGACCAACAGAATGCTGCTGCTCTAAAGATGGTTGTTTCCTATCGCGGACAGGAATTTTTTTATAGAAAAATTCCTTCCAGACTCTTTGTCCAAGAGCATTGTGTATATATCCTTTCCATGACACTTCCATGTCATTCAACAACAAATACATTAATTAGAACAAGTACCTTTTTTGAAACGTAACGAAGTCATATGGCTTATATGTAATCTTCTAAGATTAATGCCAGAGTCTAAATTGGTGTCATAGATACCTCTGAAAAATATAGGTTTACCGTTTAGATAATGTCTGGTCCTATTGCTCATAAAATATATTAAAAGATTCAGGCTCACTAAAGCAATCAGGCGGACAGGCAGACGAATATTTGGCCAGAATTCTGTATTGAGATTGTACGACCGACCTCTGTCGGCGCGGGCGGTGCTGAGCTGCCGATGGAGAGGGTGAACGTTGGAGAGGGATGGTGGCCCTCCGCATCCGCTGGTACTGGGTCTCGCGTCGGCGCCTGGTCTCGTCTCCCCGCTGCTGAATCAGGCGCGCCTGCCGGCGACCACGCAGCAAGCGAAAATGTCGGTGGCTCAATGACATTTTTCTGCTGTGGCATTGTCACTGTAAAATTCGTAACTTCTTATACATATACACTATTCACTACGAAAGGCTGTTCGAACAAACCGCCTGACTGAAGTATGCGAGTCGCGCGGTTACAGCGCAAGCAGCCGGCAGGGGCTGTATATTAGGGGGGGCGGCAACTTTTTCTTAAATTTTTTCGGGACCAGCCGGCTTCTGATGTTCTCGGACCCGCTGATTTCGAAGTTGACCTTGAAATTCTCCGTTTTTTCAAAAACTTGAAGGCGCAGGGGCGGGCTGAAAAAGGAAATTCAAAATTTCAAGGTCAAATTCGAAATCAGCGGGTCTGAGAACATCAGAAACCGACTGGTCCCGAAACATTAAAGAAAAAGTTGCCAAAAGGGCCCTCCTTACTGTATATCTAGACGAATCACTCATCTGTCTCCTCACCTGGCACCGGTACTCCCCTCTCCACCTTATGCTGCTCCTTCATCAGAACGGCCGTCTCCGCCAGGAGGCGCCGAGCGTGCCACGGCACCTGCACTCTCTCCGCCCTGCGCAGTCGCGACACCAGCGCCCTCTTTGTCTTGCTGCGCCGTGCCGGCTGCACCTCCCAGCAGCAGTCGGAAGGCCCCTGACTGACGCCGGCGGCCGAGTCCATGACAGCGCTGATCTGCGACGAAGGGGCTGCTGGTAGTGCTGGTGTCTGTCATCCCGTCTTAACCCTCACCCCAGCGGGGTCCATCGATGGCCCCTAAGGCTTTTTTTCGGAAGAACAGAAAAACTACGAGGCGCAGCATCGCGGTTAGGATGGCTTCCTCTCACCCCATCATTTTCCACCATCCCTGAATTTTTTTTACCCCGGGTCACACTAGGTCAGTTCACCAGGCGAGGTCAATCAAGCTCACCTCACTTCAACTTTTGAGCTCTACCATAGTTACATTTCTATGCCAATGAATTTGAAACTTTATGACCTTGATAACCCCTCTAGGGTCCACAAAATATTTCTTCGGGATTTTTTATTTGGTGACCTGAGGCCAGTCACGAGGTGAACTCTTCCATAGAAAAAGTATGGGGAAAAACTGTCTTCCCATGACAGTTTTTCAAACCAAACTTGACCTTTCCTGTGCCAGAGGTGACCTCTTCCTGTGCCCTCTTCCATTGACCTCATGAGCACTCAAACATGTGAAGTAAAATCATACTGAATTTACACGAGCTTTCTAATGCATTTTGCAGATTTGCGCTAACCCCTATATTTTCGGAGTTAGAGGGGGCCACCGATGTCCCGGTGGGGCGAAGGTGGCACCGGACCCCGGTGGGCCGCAGGTTAACACGCGCAGTCGAGAGGGTTCCGGCGTCAATGCGCAGTGGAGAGGATCCTACAGTGCCCTCACCCTAAGATCTCGAACACCAAGGGGGTTGGATAAACGGCCGTTGGGAGGGGGAAGGGGCGATGGTGACCTACGTCATGTAATTTTTTTATTTGACCTAGGTCAACATCTTCAAGGTCAAACGATGTCGTAAAAGTCAAATTTAAGTCGTGCTCGAGACCTATTGGGCAATGCTGTGATTATGCGGAAAGGCCGGGAATACTCCAAAAGCGTAATAAGGATATAGAGAAAAGGTCCCACACAATGTTTCTGAAACTTTGAGGTCAAGGTCATTCAAGGTCAGTGCCTTTTAATGTAACAATATGACATATTCCCAATAATGTGCAATAAAACCGGCGGGGATGAGGTGGCTTAGTAGATAGCACCCATGTATTCTAAGCCACTGGTCCCGGGTTCAAGTCCCGGCGAGGACTTGAATAAGTCGATCTGATCCCCAAAATCCCTTCCAACAGGGTGAGAGTTGGCGACGCCGTATGACCCTGGCAGTTGGTGCGTCATTAAACCCCAATAATTTCTATTACAATATAACCGGCACTATAAGCGCAGCAGCTTTTTAGGCGAGAAATGAGGGCTTGACCTTGAAAACAGACCTTTGACCTTGAGCTGTGACCCTAACCTTGAAATTGACGACCCTTAACTATGAAGTCATAGCACAACATACGTCATACTGAATAATGTCATCCCACCGGAATACATATGGGTTGACCTTGACATAAAACATGATTATGTGACGTTATTACGTCGCCATCCGGTCTACAGTGCAGGCGAGCCTTAGTGACCGCGAGATTGCGAGGGCCTCAAAAGATAGGTCTGACTTTGAAATCCTATACGTCAACAAATCATCCACCGATTATCAAAATTTTCTTCAGCAATCGAAGTGCTCATAAATTCTCTCAAATTCTGCCAAGGAGCGTTTTCCGACGGCAAACGCTTACCCAACCGCCTTGGAAAAATAGGTTGATGGGGGCACTTTGGGGACTCCCTCCACTGCTCGTGGTAAGAGCATCCAGCTCATCTGAGAAATACTTACCAGGTGTAATTTGTCTAATATGAATGCAATATATGAATTAAACTGCAAACAAGTATATAACCACCATGTTGAAAGGAGTCCCAACTTCCATGAGCGGCGTTGGGTCTATCTGAAAACCCCGAGATAAAGATGAGAAATACAATACATGCGTGGGGTACCTGGGCAGCCCTAAGGCGGTAAGACATGGCACCCATTGAGGCAGCTGTGGCCCATGACCACCGACCGTTTATTCACGTGACCTGGTGACAAACACAGCGGCAGTGAAGAAACTCCATTCCACTGGAGATGAACCGAATATACAGCTGTAACTCAAACATAAACAAGTGTTCCGTTGAAACCCTTTCTTGCGGCCTTCCACGCACTACAGAACAGTTTTCTATATACCCTGTTGATGGTGGATGTTTATGTTCGATGGGTGGCGTTTGAGTTTCACCTCGTTCTTACCTCAAATGCTCTGTATGGTGAGTACTCCTCTCCAATATGCCAGAGACACTGTTCCCCTGATAGTTGCACACTCAGACACATCACTCTATGGCTGCCTCCGTGTAGCTCGCCGGCGGGCCTGAGGACGGAGGAGAGCCAAATTCGCAGCGCATCGGCACGAAGCCGAGGCCCCCACCGCGCCGTATCGATAAAGCCGTTGTGTGGGCCCAGTGAGGGGTGGTGTACCACACTGGAAAAACGCAAGTCCCGGAGGCTGGTTCCAGGATGGCGTCAGTCAGAGTCGAGAGGTCCGCTTCTCTACGACTCCACTACTTGCACATTCCCTAAATGGCGTCGAAAAATAACCGAGCTCCGGCTAGCGGTCTGGCTAAAGCCAAAGCCGCTACCGAGACCGAGCATCGCTTTAGCGTACCGCCACCCTCCCCTCAAATATTTAGGATCGAAACATGAAGGCAAGGATCCGGAGTGGGGAAAATTTAGAGGTGGGCAAGCTGCCATACCCAGAACGCCTCATAATTTTTTTGATTTTGTAAGGGTGTGGCAAAAAGTCATTTTCCCTGAATCCCGATTTTCTTGAAATGTTTTCACAATTTCCCATGTACCAAAACAAGCCGATGGCCAGTGTCTTTCGGCAGTTACAGGCTACTGTTTCTGGTGTTTTTCGGCTGAGATCGGTAAAAATACAGTTTTAGTACTTTTGCAGTAAAATTAAATATTAAATAATTATTAGTTGCTGTGCTGCTGCCAAGTAAGTCATCCTTCGAGTTCAATCTTTTGCACCTGACGGTGAATAGACGTACTAACGTATTCATACTATGCCGGTAAGGGCAGCACTGTCTATGTGTATATACAGGAGAGTTTTGAAAACCTGTCAATAGATGGCACTCATGCATCTTCCAAGCCAATCGATCCCACCTTACCGTGCGGATCACGCGAGTTGTGGGAACAGCTATGTATTGTTGTGAAATGGTTACATGAGTGTAGTGTGAACCTAGCCAGCTTTATGGTGGTGTTACGAAATAATTACGATGTGAGTTTGACGTTGCTTCGGAAGAAGAGGCAGAAATCGGCCCTGGGATGCCGTAATTCGCGTTCAAGTAATGCCCAGTACGATCCGAGGTGAGTGCCCTCCGTCTTGGCGCGCAGGGGTCAATGAACTCTGAATCAGCTGTTCCGAGTATGCGTCAAATTAGCGGATATGGCAAGTTGAAACAGGTTAGGAAATGTGAAGATAATCATTGTGTAATCGCAAAAAAACTTAGGATACAATATGCTTGATTCTGCACAAGATGAACTGTCAGTTGCACATGGGTAATATTCAGCCTAGCCTCGTGGTATGTTTCGATTCATTTCTAATTCGCGGCAATGACCTTTGTATCAACCTGCTTTGCGGCTCGACAAGCTCCTGATGAACTCGAAATTCAGGTTCTAGTCCTCAGTTGCGGCTGATGCTGATGCCGGCTGCTCCCCACGTGGGTGTCTGTACTACATGGTAGGACCCAGCAACCGCAGAGGTATTATTAGCCGTGCGTCTAAAGTTAGCCCTGCCTACTCAAAGGTTAGGCTTCAGTTTATACAGCCCTATCGCTGCAATATTGTTGTGTGACGTCTATTTGACTACCAGATTCCTTTAAACCTTATATACAGTTCGACGATTAACCAGCATTGGCGGAGACCAAAGAAGGGATGTGAGGAAGTAGGCGCCAAACTAGGGCCAAGACCTCTTGATATGGCATCTCCTACAGAGTTTGTGATTGCAATACTGCTATCCCATAAAAAATCATGACCCCACCTTCTGCCACTGCATTAAGATATTTCTAGTTTCGATTGCGAGGGGCCGGTTTTCCCGTAAGTAGCAAGTCAAAGGTCAGACCTGTTCATTGGCGGATCCAGGAGCATCTTTTGGAGGGGATTGAATTTAGAAAAAATCGCGAAAAAGTATTTTTCAAAGAAAAAACGGCTAAAATTTGGTTCATTTGCGGGACCAAAAGATACTATTTCAGGTTTGATGTCAAATGATGTAAAAGTGTCTTGGAATGTAAAGCCGGAAATAGTATGTTTTCTTATGTCTTCCAAAATTGTGGGTTCTTGTACTGTAGTGGGTTCGTGTACTGTAGCGTACTCACACGATCCTGAGGCGCGCCTTCTCCCTGTGGGATACGCGTTGGAATCGGAAGGAGGAATCAGGGGAAATGCCTACTTTTGACACAAAAAATCCAATTTCAGCCGAATGGTGAAGAAATTTGAAAATGTCCAACCAGTGAGTAAGTTAGGCCACAATCAGGCCCAATCGGATAAGTATTTCGTTCTGAACGAGAACGTTTTACGTGAGCAGTAGGTTGAAAATTAACTGACCCTTTCATTCTCTTTACCGGCGGCGACGTTATTTCCTGTGAGATAGTTATTATGGTGTTTGACACAACGAAACCGTAATTTAGGGCTGGGATACGGTTTCTGCTCCACTAGTGGGTCGAAAAATGTTTTTTTCTGTTTGCTTTCATTTAAAGCCTATATCGATATAAGTAAGGATACATTTCCATGGAAGGGAAGTTGTTTTGGCATGTACCTACACACATCTGGAAGAGCGCAGTCGACCTAAAAGGGCTGTAGAATCCCGACCTGAGAATATATGCCCTGGTGTAAAAGTAATATATTTCTTATTTCATAAAAAAGCAACAATGAAAACGTTCTGGTGGGTCGCACCTTAGTGGTGCTCTTAAATGAACAGTAGCGATAGCGTAGTATAGGGGTGGCGGGTAGCGGCTTTTGGACTTGGAAAAAGAAAGGTTGGTAGCGGCAGCGGTTTCAGCTAGCCGCAGTAGCGAAAGTAGCGGCAGCGGCTTAAAAATGTGGTAGTGGTGCCCACCTGTGCCAAAATGCCCACAAGTTGGTAGCTTAAAGTATGCCCTGACATTACATCAAACGTTATTTGCCGTTCTTTATCAAATCACGGCATACATTGCATCGCTGCTCACTACATCACGGCATACATTGCATCGCCGCTCACTACATCACGGCATACATTGCATCGCCGCTCACTACATCACGGCATACATTGCATCGCTGCTCACTACATCACGGCATACATTGCATAGCTGCTCACTACATCACGGATAGGCCTGCGACCTGGTTTGCAATGCTCACGGGCTATATATATATATATATATATATATATATATGTATATGTATATATATATATATATAATATATTATAATATATATATATATATATATATATATATATATATATATATATATATATATATATATATATATATATATATATATATATATATATATATATATATTGGTGGTGGTATTATTACCTACCTATTGCATAGCGCTATTAGTCGCCGCAGCTGTGAACGTGTCCGTTTTACTGCGCTTAGTCTCCCGCTACTTTGCGCTGTTGAGATATTCTCGCGAGTTTGCGGTCCCTTCCTGGTACTGCTTCCTTTGGGTGGACCGTTACTCGGCACGTTTCTGGTTGAAGCCCGGACGTGCAGGGGATAGTGTGGTATCCTGTGACATAACAGGCGCTGACCTGCTAGCTGATGCGTTACCCTGTTTCGCCTATGTCTAGAATTAACTAGGCCTGAAACCAAAAAGAGGGTGTGCTCCATTTGTATGAAGTGAATTACTGAGCCTAAAACGGAAAAGTGGGTTACGCCTTTTTCACGAAATAACATGTTTGATGTAGTTGAATTATTGTGAGTCACGGCCAAGAAAATTCATATCTAACCCGAGTCGGTCCCAAGTTGTCCCGCGCCTTCGGCTTGGAAGCCGTTATTATCAACCCGAGTGAAACCCATATACAAAGGGCACGAACGATTGGCCTGAAAAACCAGATCGCTGAATCCACAACCAGATCCAGAATTACCCCACGTTTCTGCTTCATCCGACCCAGTTTTCCAACTGTTAGATTCGTTAGGGTCGGCTAAAATCAGGTAGGATCAGATGGATTCGGATCGGGTTCGTTTTGTTACCGATCCCAGACGCTTCAAAGTTTCATTTTCTGAAACATGATATTGAGAGCTGAATGGTCATCATTCGGGGTCTTCGTTCTTCTGAGGAAGTGCAGGTAGGATTTATCGAAAAGTTATGTTTTATTGGGCCAGGTAGGGCCAGGCATAGTCCCATGTAGGGCCAAAATAGTGATGTCCGATTCTAGCGTGCTTCAAGAGTTCATTCAATTCTGCTTTAACTCAAGGTGATCTTAATCAAGCGCTTGGTGGTTGGACCAGGTTTAATTAAAAACAGTTTTTTTCAAGAAAATGGCCGAAGCTGGTAGAAAGTGAGTAAAATGTGGCGACTGTGAAGGAGGCTAGGCCGGATTGAACTCTGGATCCGCTCCTATTTTAACACGCGCATTGACGGGGGTCTGAGCCACCTTCGGATTGACGAGGGGGCGGGTACCCGCCCCCTAAGATCTCGAGAACCACGGTAGGTAGCAAAAAACGGTAAACGGCGTTGGGTAGCCCATCCGCTTCTCCATCGAAAATATTTGTACCATTTTTTTGTCAGGTCACATTTAAGGTCACCAGAGGTCAAAAACATGCCGTCACATGCCGTCATAGGGATAACATGTAAATTAAGTTTTTCGGCCATTACATCTGAACAAGTAAAGATAGAGCAAAACGACTTGAACCCTATGAATCCTCGCAGCAAGCCGAATCGAATGATATATGAGTTGACCTTGCTAGGTGAAATCAAAGATTTGACCTGACCTGAGGTCAGGTCAGGGTCAAATTATATAAAATGCATATCATTAGAACTGCAAAGCCAAGGCGAATCTAATGAAGCTAAAATAAACGCTCTATCACCATCTGTTACTGAGTTATTCACTAAAAACCACATTTCCCATGTATTACCAATGGAGAGGTCATGCTTCGTACCTGACCTTAGGTCATCGATATCAAAAACACCGGAACATATTTTAGAGAACTCGGTGAGCCCATTATGTAATATGAGTTTCAATTGGATAAGTTCACCCTGCTCCGACTTATGCTATCTTAAACTTTTTTTGAGGTCGGGTCACTTGACCTGTACTGGTGACCTGACCTGAGATGACCTATCCTTAAAATTTTCACAGAAGCTGCAAAAATGATGAGGGAAAAAGGTATACCAAGTACGGCGGCGCTGCGCGCCGCCGTTTTTCTGCTGTTTCCGAAAAACCCGAGGGGGGCGGGTACCCGCCCCCCGTCAATGCGCGTGTTAACGTGCATGTATAAAACACCGGGCTCGTAGCTAGCTGGGCCTTCTGCAAAGACAATTGACCCCGCTTCAGATGCGCTGCTAGAAGTGCCCTCATGGAAGAATGGCAAATACCAATTACGAAAAGGGAAACAAGATGTATCTTACTTGACGACAGATGTGAGGACAGCGAGATCCTTTGATTGGGGGTGGTGTGACTGCGCACCGGCGGCTTAGGGGGGCTGCAGAAAATCATGTCTTCGTTCATCCGGAATTCGCTGGATGTGGAACTTGTGCCCCAGAAGACAAGTATTTGTGGGCATAGGTAAAGAGCTCCCTTTCCTGGTTTTTTTAGATGTAAATGTAAGTTCCCCTGCAGCGCCGATGTAGTATTTGTAGTAAACTATATGGACCATCCAAAGTTTACGTTACGCAAAAGAGGGTAGGAGGATCAACCACAGCGCTATCAAACGCTACACATGGGCGTCGAAAAACGATGCAAGGGGAGGGGAGGGGTAAATAGCAAAATATGTAAATAAAAGTTACCGTATAAAAAATGTGTCAGGCAGCTGATTTATGCACGGCTCCTTGAACGAACTTATACCCCAACGAAATACACCGGAAAACAGGGCTGGTCTGCCTAGGCCACCTTCTAAAGTGGACTCTTTATGGCGGCTATCCTCGCACAGGTACGGAATTTGACCGCTGCGTGGGTGTCTATGGGGAGGGGGAGGGCGCCTGACATGGTCACGCGGCTTGGACTTGGGACCAGTGGCCCTAAGTGAAGAAACACTTAGGTCCCTGTCCTCCCCCTTGGATCCGTCCGTTGGTGCAGGACAGTAAAGGCACCAACCCTACGGAATATATGCCAACCCAGACGACAACCGAGTCATATTATTGCTGGCAGCAGGCGCCCCGCGTACCAAGGCATCCTTCTCAATCTCTCGGACCGTCTCCGCCCCTGTTCTGGTGACTTCAAGTGTGAGCCGACCCGAATAACCAGGATCTTGGCAGTCGTAGGTCTATAACAATATATCTATGGAATAATAGATACTGGCAAAACAAAACTCTAGGTCTTATCCTCGCTTTCACATATCGACAGCTTTTGAAGGGCGATTCAATTATGCGTATTTTAAATTAATTTGACGTTTTTTAAATATTTTTGTGTTCTCAACCCGGGAACATTTTACATATTTGCACCACACACGCAGACACACACTATGTACACGGCAGCGGGATTTACAGTTATCGGCAGCCTTGCGGGACAGTCATGTCCACACGCTCCATGTCACGCGCTCCACTGTACCAGGCATTGGAGCTATCCCGATTTCTCGGACACGGCGGAACAGAGGACTGTACCGGTGTCACGCGGCGAGGCCGTGCCCTCGGGCGGTGCCATCGGACCGGTGGACCTATTTAAAGGTAGATCAAGCCCGTGCTCCCAATAACAAGGGCACTGGTTGGTCAGCGGAAGTCCCTAGTCAAGGCGGGCACTATCCAGTGTACTGCCATCTCCTGGGTAGGGAGGCGGGCGAGCTAAAGGTTGCCAGAGGTCAGCTTTGATCCAAGGACCTCCCACACTGGACCGAGGCGCCTTAACCAGCTGCGCCACCCGGTGGTAATTCGACGTTTGATGATCGTCTGAAAATTCAGTATTGTCGTGATTGCCAAAGTATATATCTAGGGCTTCGTAGGTTCGATATTTATTTATTTGTTTATTGAGGGCTTATGAGCAACAGGTATATAGGACACAATGACAGGTCAAGTCAAATGAGATAAAACATGTCGACGAGTACAATGCACAGAATGAATATTTTCACGATATATGATCCTAGCTACATGAACTAGACAGAAAATCCTGTTAGAACATAAAGAGGCACACATAAAACTCTTAAAAATCCAGTCACTTCTCAGTGCAAGGGCAGCTGCTTGACGCAAAATCGGGTCAGTGACCTAAACTGCCCGAAAGAACAATTAAAAGTGTTGGACTCTGGGCACGCTGCCAAATAAGTGTCAAAATTATTCTCCGAACGACAGAAAAGCCCTCGTCTTATGCAATCTACACGGCCGAAGGGCACGTGCAGCAGTCCGCGAGTCATCGCCCGTGTGTTTCTCGATATTCTGTTATTAGATATGGGAACACATATTTGGATTGCGTTGTCCAGGTTTTTAGCCCGTAAGTTACCCTATTTTCGAGTAATGGGTCAACAATTGCTTCTTACTTGAAGTCACTTGCCTAGAGGTCCATCTGGTCGTGGGCTAAGACTTTAAGGGTTGAATTTATATGCTCGGATAAAGGAGACCGCTGCTTTGGATTCCAAGTTTTAGGAGATGTCAAAAAGGTAGTTTGATTTCAACATAGGTGTATGGATTTTCCAGTTTATTATTTTTCGGTTAGCAAACATACATAGCGGACTGCGAACCAGGGGCGTAGCCAAGGGGGGCGGCAGGGATAGCGGCTCCTCCCTGAGGGCCCGAAGGGCCCCCTGAGGACACGAGCCGCGCGAAGCGTGGCTCGCCCGCACTATGCTCTGTGGCCAATTTGGCATTTTATACCAGACAGGGCCCTATGAAGCCCTCTTCAGCACTCTATTCTGTAACAAGCAGGGCCCTTTTACCCATCAGGGCCCTTTTGGCGCTGTCGCAGGGGCCCTTTTCGGGGTGCCGCCCCTCCCTGAGCGAGATCCTGGCTACACCCCTGCTGCGAACTGTAGGGAGCAGATCAGATTATGTTTTCCATCTAATAAATAAAGAAATTAATGCACCTGCTCAAAAGTGTAATGAGGTGTAACCCCTCGAAATGGGCGGGATGCGTTTTCATGTGACTACTTTTTTCTGGTGTTTGATGATTTCTTAATGCGCATAGGATTTAAGCTAGTAAACGTTCGTGGTTGCTTGTAAATTAATGTCGACGGGTGAAGACAAAAAGAAGCTCCATCCGAGCTACATTTCGTTTGAAGGTGCAGACTTTTCCGAGGCGCCCTCTGCTCATTGCCACTAAACCTGTCCCCTAAAAAGGCCCGGCTCGGCCATTTAAACTTATTGAGTTGACCCTTCGGACGGGATAGGAAGATATTTTGATCTAGCAACCTTTTCAACAACATATTCTGGTTAGCTGGGGCGTAATATCATTATTGCATGCTGCCAGATACTGGAGGATCTGTGTACGTACCTAAGCTTGAATAAAGTAGCATTTCTTTCAAATGAAATGAAATAAAGTAATATGTTTTCCTACATTTCCACGAGAAACAAAAGAAATGTCTTAAAACAACAATTGACGGCGTGATTAAGTTCCGTCATTTCCCTCACTTTAGTCGTTTGGAAAACATTTAAATTTCGATGTGTGTGCCCAAAATTGGTTGCTATTATTTTCTTTGTGTTTTTTTCTCAAGACTATTCGGAAGAGTTTGCATGGTGCAATCCGTCCAACGGTGCAGCCATGCAGCAGCAGCAGCAACTGCAGTTGCAGCGGCGGCAGCTGCGTGGCTGCCTGTGGGGCCTTGCTTGACCGCTGCCGGTTCGGGGCAGCGACGTCGTTAGCAGCATCCCCCGGAAGAGCGGCACCCACGGAAAGGTCAGGACGTACAACGTGTAGATGGCACGGCAAGACATGAGCTGAGGGTGTCCGGCCACAGCCACCGAACTCACGCCTGGTGCAAAATGTGCAGGTTTGGGAGCAAGTTTGAAAGCAAGGAAGCAAGTTTGAGCAAGTTAGGGATTCGCAGCTTGTTTGAATGCTGTGAAAAAGAGCGTCTGAATTTTCGTCCAAGCAGCGAGAATGCTGAAGCGAAGCTGAATGTGACGAGGAACTCCGACAGATGTCAAAAATGATTTATATTATTCAAAGAAGGAAACTGGTAATATCTATGCAAGCTTTTTTTTACGAGATGACGCCGGGAGATTTATTTTTGTGATGGTGACGGCCTCAAATGAAATTAAACCTTAGAAATCCCAGGTCCAATATAGGTGATTACCTTCAGTTTTCACCCAAGAGAGAGTAGACGCGTAGTCCTTATTCTGTCCTCTATGCGTAGTCCCGCTTTTGCCTACGAACTGGGTCGCAGGGGGAAGGGTACAGAGCTGTTTTCTCAGCCAGCTGCCGATCTCAGCCGCTGCCGGTACTCCATATTTCATTTGTCTTGGACCTCGATATTTCCGTAGAAAAAGCTAAAACCTACCTGACACAGCCCACCCCGTCCGGCGCCATTGTTGTAGCTACTGGGTGACGACATATGCTGACGTCACGATGAGCATCAGCCAATCGAAGCCCTTGAAGCGTTTCAAGTATGGTAGTGGTTGCCAGATCGTACATCATCCACAGGCTGATATTTATTTCTTTCCCTAGAGGAGCTTTTCAAAAATAAAAATATTGAGCTTATTGTACATTTTTTTCAAAGAAATCATGGCAGCTTCCATGATTTTCGGCTAAAATACCCCTAATTACACTAAATTCCAGGATTCGACCAAGGTGCGACATTCCCTTTATCGTTCTGTCAAATGGCTCTTCAACAATAATATCGTGCTGTTCAGACACCACTATGGTGGCACTTTCCTTTTCCATCGGCGGCCGCCGCGACACGTGAGTGTCTACAAAAAAGGTATATCTGTACGTGTTGCGTGCGTTTTATCACTGCGATATCGCTCGTGCCACACTGTTGGTACCACGTGTTTCATGGGAATATAATACCGTGTACTGAAAACAATAGGATTGATAGAATTCCGGTCCAAATAGGCTGTGACAAATGGCAACCTGGAGAGAAGTGTGGTTACAGTGTCCCAGTTCTCCCTGCAATGTGTTTCTTCTCCTCTAGTTTGAGAATACGTGCAGTGCTCTTGCTTATGGTTCCGGAGGGAAGTTTGTTATGGTTATTTACTAGCAAAGGATTTTAAATAAAAGATAACAGCAAAACAGAATATCAGAAATTCATGCAGGATTGAGTGGACTTGTTCAAAAGACATTCAATGTCGAAGCCTATATTTTAAGTAGATCCCACGGGAAGATTCTAGCACTCTTCTTCAAAACTTTGATTTTAAACGCCGTGAGCTTGAATTTGTGAACTCCTCGAATCTTGCGTCCGCACCACCATACCCCCAACTACCCGAGAGCAAAAGCTTGCTATTCTGATAGAAGTCAGTCATTATCCTTCTCGGATGGTAAACAAGGCCATCATCACACCTGCAGACAGTCTATCTCTCCGACATATTATATTGACAGCTGACGTGCCCTGAAACTCCTCGCTTTGCGCGGCCATCCATCGCAGGTTCTGTGATTGCTTCATCCCCTTTATACCCAGGAAATAATCTCGCCGAAAGTGAAAGTACAATTTGACAACATGCTTAATGAGCGACCTTCTCGAATCATGGATACAAACTGGAGCCAATACACTGATATTATATATGTCATTACCAGAATTACCAGAATTATCTTAATACAGTAGGTAAAATCACAGATTATTGGTCATAGTGTACTACAAGACTTCAATATCAGTGTATTAACTCCATTTTGCATCCTGGATTCGAGGAGGCAGGCCATTGATAATCTTGTCAACTTATAATCATGCCCCTCGGCTCAGCCCTGCGAAATCCATCCACTTTTGAAAGTGCAATTTCGTTAAATTTAAAGTACCCAGCTTAAATTTACACACTTATTCCGTCTTCCTAGGCTATCTCAAGGTAAACCTGAGGTACTACCTACTTCCAAGTTTACCTATTAAGATAAATATTTGTTCTATGCAAGTGGTGCCCAGGGTGCTCAGGCTATCATCAGGAACAAGCGCTGCCACTGCTCATCAGTTGTTACGTTGTAAACGATGGATTGGAAATACTGTTAAATGCTTACAGAAATGCAGCGATTTCGCGCCGCCATCTCGTTTGCGGGCAGTGCGTCTTTCACTTTTGTTCATTTTCCGACCCAGTCAAAACAGGTGAAGGTGCGAGTTATCAGTGAAGCGGTTCGAGCCATGGAAGGGCTCCCGGCAGAATAGCTGGGCGTGTTCCACGGGCAGTGCACCCCGACCGCTCATCTAACGGGAGCGCCCAGTGTCCAGGCCGGTATGTTAATGACTCGTGGTGGTTTGGGACAGCGAAGCACGACAAGGATTAGTGTTCTGTATCTGCCCCCCACTAGACCAGAGTTGGGTGGACGCCGGTTTGAGCATCTTGTTGCGTTCACCTACACGTGCTGCCCCTGGATTCCCGTGAGAAGCCACTTCGGGCATTCTAAGCAGACTTGAAGCGAGCGGCCAGGCGGCCAGGTTGAGAGCTGTGAACGTGCTTTTGTGTCTGAGGCGTGCATGAATTCCTCGTGCGATCGTTATCCCCGACTGATCTCTTCAACAGTAAATCCAACCCCCGAAAGGTCATTCATGTAGAGGTCTCAGAAGGATGGAGATCTCTTCTCGACCAAGGGGAGTTCTGGAGGAGTTAACGCTGGCACGGCAATGCAAGCCTTATACAAAGTCTATGGGGATCCAAAATCTGGGGGTGGGGGGGGTGCTGACCTTAAACCTCCCCCGGGATTTCCACCCATGGTTCTCAGTGTAATATAGATAAAAGTATTAGCCGCCCAGCCTCACCCCCACGCTTTGCAGCCCACCCCCCACTCCCCTGATCGCAACGGTGGCACCGGGGTCGGATTCACCGGCGGTTGACGGTCGCTGCTCCTTTCGCCCAAGTGTTTCTATCGTTGCGCATTACAGACTTCGGAGCTCGAGCAACGGAGGCTCCAGGTAACCAGTCAGGCATCCCCCGACCTCACCAGTTCGTGGGTGGGAGTACCCGCCGTCCCCTCGTCGACGCCGCACGCGCGCAGTTCGATTTGGCTCCAGCGCGCGCTTGGCATTCCTCGCCGGCTTGACTGGGCTGGCGGCGCGGCTTTGGCTGATTCGCCGTCCGCCGGTCGCCCCGCTATCTCCGCTCGGTGCCCCAGCGCCGCCGCCGACGAAACTGGCGAATGCGCGCGCGCACCACAGACACACTATCGCGCGGAGGCCGGTCGTTCACCCCTGATGCATGACGTCATACATGTCCCGTGACGTCACGGGACGCTTAAAAGTTGTAGTATGTGGAATGCCCGTGGTGTGGCAGCACGAGGTGGTGAAACAAATAAGCGCCACCTTTAGTGACATAGAAACCATCTGCTTTCCCGGGCCGCGATAGAAGGCGCGCATGCTCCTGATGCGGCATGCTTTTTTACGGGAAAATGTCCTCCGTTTACCCTGCGAAGCCGCAGTCGCAGAATGTGGGATCTTGAGGTCACCTATATTGACAAACTGAATTCTGAGCGGAAGGCGGAGGGGGCATACAGGGTGCAGGCAGTGGTGGAGACAAGGGAAGGACAGAGGCCTATAGTGGCCTAGTGGCCGTGGTGGAGGACATTTTAGCCGAGGCATAGCCGGAGGCCGTTTCCTTGCCCTCCCCCCATGAATTCCTGAATCCTCCACTGGACGTAGGCTTGAGGCATTTCCACTGAACATGGTTTCAGGTATGGATATCGCCATGGAATTAGTTATGTTTCTTGTGTGCCGGGGAGGTATCCCCAGCAGCTGTCGAAACATTTGTCCACCATCCACGTTTCCACGCTTTCAGTAGGTCAGAGACGAACTTTTCCTTCCTAACAAGGCTGTAGCCGCATAGAACCTCGTGAGGGAACAAAGGAACATTTTTTCCCGTGACGGCGCCGTTTTAACGATTTTGCCGGCAAATTATTGTGTTAATTTATCGATTGATTGGGCAGCTGAAAGTGCGGAGGGTTGGCACTCCCAGTTTTTTTCAGGGCGGTAAATCCTTCGACACCGGTGGCTTCCCGTTTTGGTTACAGGGCGTTTCCAGGCTTTGGATCCAGACATGGAAGTTGGTAAGGCTGGACGGCCAAAGCTTTAACAATGTATTTAAATACATTTTTGGAATATTAGACCGTAAGGAAAACCATGGTCCAGACCCCGTCCATACCTCTAGTAGGTTACGGCTCATGCACTTTCACCACGCACACTGCCAAATTGCTCAGGAATACGCGGTCTTCCAAAATTCTCGCAGAGCCACCAATGCTGGAAAGGTGTGCATTGTTCTATTGTTCTCCTTTGATCGAAGTTTTTAACCCTTGCCCCGGTGGCGGGTACGAGCCACCTTCCCCGGTGGGGGCAAAAAGACCCCCCACGATCTCAAAAACAAAGAGCAAAAAAGCGCAAAACGGCAACGAAAGCCTTCGAAAAATATCGAAAAACTTGGTCATTTTCTGTCAGGTCAATATCAAGGTCACCAGAGGTCAAAATAGGTCAAAATCGCTAATAGAGGGTACTAAGAAAACCTCCTATATCTCAGAAACTATGATAGCTAGAAACATTTTCTAACACCATTCGAAAGCCCTTGAGATGCGCTTTCATTACAGTGGCATTCATTTTCGTGTCAGGTCGAAGCCTAGGGAGCTACAGGCACAAATATTGGGCATATTCTGGGAATGTCCAAGCCACCCATGCATAAGGGCGTTTACTTTTCGCTGATAGCTTCCAAACCAAACAAGATACAGCCATAGTTTATGCACCATTGCAATCCTCTCGTCAATACGAATCGAATGATATAGATATTCTATGCCAGGCAAATTTAAGAATTTGACCTGACCCAGGTCAACGGTCTGACCCAACTGACCTGGCATAGTCAGATGTATATCATTTGACTTCCAGTGACTATACAAACACTTTGGTGGCAAAATAAAAGCTCTATCTTAGTTTATTCAAAATTTATAGAAAAAACACCAAAAATTTTTTATTTGACCTAAGGTGACCTTTTAAAGGTCACAAGTCAAAAATTTTGGGTATAAGCTTCAGAAATGGGCTAAGAGCAAGTCGCAACCGATGTTTGAAGTTGATTCCATCCATACTTACTGAGAAAAGCTCATTTCGTGATTTTCCCCATGCATTGTCAATGGGGAGGTCATGCTCTGCATATGACCTTAGGTCACCAATATCAAAAATCCCGGACAAATGTTGTAGCTCCTGGTGGGTCCAAGATGTGGTATGAGTTTCAACTTGATCGATTAACCCTTCTTTAGTTATGCCGTCCTAAGTATTTTTGTGGTGAGGTCACTTCACCTGACCTGGTGACCTGACCTGATATGACCTTGAGCCAAAATTTTCAGGAAAGATGTAAAAATGATGAAGGAACAGCTAGACCAGTTTGGCCGCTGCGCGCCGCCGTTTTTGGTCACTTCAAAAACCCGAGGGGGTCTAAAAGACCCCCACCCGGGCGAAGGTTAAGGTTATCTACGGCAACAGTCCCGGCTGTTCGTGGTATTGGGTGCTCTATCATGTGTTAATAACCGGCTGGGGGATGGGGGCAGTGAGTCTTCATCCTTCCGCTGAATGCAAACCATTTTAAAACTAAAATTGTAGGGACGTGTAATCATTGATATTGTGAGACTATGCCACATACCAAACTTCCTCTTATCGTTCACGAGTTTAGACACATTTTGTCCAATTTGACGGAAATCTCCTTTGTACGGCAAGTAAGGATCCCAAGCCTCTCGTTTTCGGCTTGCTGTCAGAGATGGTCCTGAAAGGAGTTTACCCCTGATATGTGTTCCGATACAGGTAAATACATTGTACACTTCATTCATCCAATTATATTTTAAATGCGGCATCCGAAAATTTGAAAACGTGCTCCCACGAATGTATTTTATGATTTATGAAGATTGGACTGCGACTAAATGCAACGAATTCATGAATTAAGCCCAAGTACGTATGAATAATTGATCGGTAATTGTGGCTGAAGTATAAAGCCATGTCGTCGTGAAAGTTTTGCTGGCCGGATATTTCCGTTTCCCTGGGCTCTTCCTGAGCTGCTGGAAACAGTGTCATCTTAGAATGTTTATGGTTAGGCAGAAGAAGAACGGTTTTCTAACTAATTTCGCTTACCCTTGTGTGCTTTTCACCAGGTAATGCATCATAGCATTTGATATGTATGTGTGTAAAAGGTGATTGTGATGCCTACTCCTATGTTATATCTGGCGGGTCGTACCGTCCGGTATCGACCTCTAGCGCAGTGCCCAATATGTGCCGTGTTCCTAAATGCGCCAACGCGAATGTCTTTGTATCCATCCGTGCCACTGATCAGATTTTTCACAGATCCAAGAACTCAAGCTATGAAACCATTTGCTGGTGAAACGTTGATCTGAGTGGTCCTATCAAAAGACCGAGATTGTTTTGTTTGGAAATCAGGAGGTATTTATTCGGTAAATCATGGTGTTGACTGGCCAGTAACTTGTTTCACGTGAATCAGGTGGGCTTGAAATGATTTTTTCGTAAGTAGATGTGATCAATGACAATTTGTTCACATGCATGAAGGCGGGGGGACGGGGACGCGTCCCCCTGTTGCCCAACCAGGGGGACGTCACCCCAAAATTTTGGGCAATCGTCATTAATGCGTCAGGTACCGAATATGCCAAAATCGCCTCCCCGGTCAGCACCAGCCCGGGTCCGTCCCCCGCGAAAATTCGGGCGG
Source organism: Lepas anatifera (assembly GCA_034440635.1). Lineage (NCBI taxonomy): Eukaryota > Metazoa > Arthropoda > Thecostraca > Lepadidae > Lepas > Lepas anatifera. Next base: position 442,092 of record JAOTON010001931.1, on the reverse strand, counting down.
CGCCCCTGTTCACATGTATCATAAGTATAAACGAGTGCGCCATTATCACCTAACAAAAATATGTCCTAGATGCGGCAGTACGAAATGCGCCACGGCGCCTCTGAGGCAGGTTTTCCTTACTTACGTTAATTTAACATTGAAAAACAAGTTTTACATGCGGAGTGCTCTGAACAGGACTTAATTCAAGCACGAACAGGCCATAACAAACATTATATAGCACTTGACGTGCAAAAACCTGGCGTCAACTCTGGAAAAATTGGGCGCGTTGCTTTTCCAAGAGACCTTTGGAACATTTGCCCCCGAAAAACAACCTACAGTTGTTGCCTGGAGGGCTCTCACGTAATCAGGGGCGTGGATTTTTTTAATTATAGGGATACCCAAATTTGAAAGAACGTCAATAACAACCGTATTAAAAGTGAGAGCAAAATGGGTGGTGGGATCGGGGTCTCCGTGTCAAGTCTATTGATGACTTAAGTGAGACTCAGACTCCAACAGCCGTACTGGTAACAACTTGAACTAAATTTATATTAAAAAAGAATATATATATATATATATATATATATATATATATATATATATATATAACGTGTGTTTTAGCCTTCCATCAGGCATTCCGTACTCCATAAACCCATTTTAAAGTCATTAAAATAAACGTTGAATGGTTTTGGAGTGCTGCGACCAGGAGCATGATCATAAGTAGATAAGGTGTTGACTGGTCTGTCTCCTCCAAGAAGGATGTAAAAAAACACTTTGATTGTATATTCGGGCACAGCTCTTCATCAGAATAATGTAGGTAATGTCACAAATTCTTAGCCAAGTGTGCCAGGCCTTGAATTCGTGGTCTGGCTACACTATGACTGAGAATTTGTGACATTACCTACATGATTCTGGTGGAGGGCTGTGCCTGAATTTACAATGTAAATGTTTTTTTACATCAGGATTGGAGGAGACAGGCCAGTCAACACCTTATATACTCATTAAAATAAAGATGAGACAATATTAAGGAATTTTGAACACTAATTGGACGTTCAATTGAGGGTGCCCAGGCACCTACAGAAAGACATAAATCCACACCCTGGCCCGCAACTACTCAATGTCGCCCCACCCCGTCCTCCCATGTGTTTCACATTGCCCCGCCCCCTGAGGCTTTGTCCGCCAGCCCTTGGCGAAGTTTTAAAGTTTTCACTGATTCAGGGATTGACGGATACATTCATGCCCGTCTGTTTTGCATGTACTGCCCGAATACGAATGAGTTTTTCCTTAATATATTTCGTGGTACCCAACCTTTGCCCTTACGACTGAGCGTTGAGGGTAGAACTGAGCACAGTCCAGCTAAATAAAAATACCTCACTTGGCTAAACCAACCAGGCAACTGGGCTGAGTCCGGTTTCTCCTCTGTACGGAACTGTTACGACTCGCCTGTAAGTTTCTTAACAACTTCCTTTTATTTCAGGTAAGGCCCATGTCACATTTCTGGTCGGGATTTTGCTTGAACTGCACAACTACTGTGTTCTCATTCGGGTAAGTCAAGGGCCATGACGACCTGTATTGGTCGTTAGGTTCGACGTTGCAATACATGGTTTGTGTTTTCTCATTTAAAGTGGCACCTCACTGACACCCGTTTAGCACCATCTCAGCAGAAATATATCAACATGATGATGATTATTTCAATCTATTATCTCATGGCCATATGTGGTTTCAACATTGTGGTTTAAGTTGGACATCTACGGGTCAGGACCAGCCCCCGCTCACGAGTCGCTATGTCGTGACGTCGCAATGGCGCCAGAAAATCCCTCTACCCATATTCCTCATAAAAAAGTTTTCAAAGTTTAGAAGTGTTTTTCTAACTCCCAAAACGCAATGGGCAGCTTTTACGCCTAATGTTGCAATATTTTTCCAAAACGCAATGGGCAGCTTTTACGCCTAATGTTGCAATATTTTTCGTTTGTATTCTAGACAATTACCCTTCACTTGTTGAGTTTGAAATAACCATGCACTTAATTTGTATTAGAAAAAAATCCTTCAAAACAAAAAATGTGTTTTCCTTCATACAGCCGAAGCTTTTTTGCATTTGTTTATTTGTTTAAGATTTGTTTATTATGACTCCATGAGCAACAAGTCTGCATGACCCTATGACAACTCAAGTCTCTTGAGATAAGATAGTCTGGCGGAACAAAATACATGACTACGTATATTATGAATCAATACTGCACGAAACAAAAAGTACACAAAAGCACTAGAAATATAAAAAATATGTGCAAACAGGCACGCTTAAAATTGCAGTTTTTACTCAGCACTAAGGCAGCTGCTTAATGTAATTACAAACCCGCGATCTAAGATGCTCAAAACAGCCACTAAAATGATCACACTAGGGACACGCTGCCATATTATAATTAAAATAAGTAGCCGAGCTACAGAAAAGTCCTCGTACCACAACTGTCTACGCGGCAGAAAGACACATGCAGCAGGCTGTATGGCATTGCCCGCATTCGCAAAGGAGACATCAGTTCCCCTCATATCGTCGATACCATGTGAAAGGAATACTGTAGTCACTGGCGCAGACCATTCAACTATAGCTTGAGGTGCTAACGTTGGTATTTTGCTTGGGGTGAATAAGTGACGTATTAATTGAAGTAATGTTGTTAATAAAGGTATCAGATAGGGATGTGGATTAAGTGGTGTTAGAATATCCTTCAAATTTTTTGTGTTTTCATTTCATGGGCTTTAAATTGGGTTTGCGCGCTTCAACAGGCACGTGAGAAATATAAACCCACTTTAAATTTTGCTACCACCTTTTATTATGGTGCTTATTGGCATTGTTTCAATTTTGGGCACCCCTAATCTTTAAAAAAATCCATGCTGTACTGAAAGAAAATAAGTGCAAATTTATCCACTTAGTATTAGTACTGTAGAAGAAATAATGTAGACGTTAACCCTTTTGTATCTTCAAAACTGAAATATTTAATAGATGCGGCCCTTGCCTGTGCCCGTGGCCCTCATTAGCGTACATTGTGTCACAAGTATCTTGGGTCAGGAGTTCGTTTTTGTAACGGGTATTTTTTAATCGTATTGCTATTTTTCACATTTGATGCTGATCAGGGACTAGGATAGCTGATGGGGTTGCATCAAATAATTCAACCAGTTGTATAATTATAGTCAAAACGCATCTTTGAAACATGGGCGTTGGAAGCGGAGGACGGGAGGGGGGCGGCTCTGTCCGGTAAAAGTCTCGTGGCGACGCTGCTGCGTGCAAGAAAATTTGAATAGGTGTTTGAAAAGGACAAAAGTAGTGCCTGGTTGATAATTTCAAGAGAAACTGACATGCAGGATACCTGTACAGCTGCAACAATCCAAGCTGGCCGAAGCTGTTCTAAAACAGAGACTACCGGTGCTGACGTGCATCAGAACAGAGCTAAACTTCAATTTACCAGCGGGTTGAACCCATTGCCTTGTCCGATACAACAGCTAGCCATCCCTGCCGGGAGGCTGCAGCACCAGGCTAAACACGGGGTGACACCCTCAGCGGGCGGGAAACGGTGGCCCCGGACACAGCCCAATCCCTGACACGGTGGCCCCGGACACAGCCCAATCCCTGACACGGTGGCCCCGGACACAGTCCAATCCCTGAAACGGTGGCCCCGGACACATCCCAATCACTGACACGGTGGCCCCGGACACAGTCCAATCCCTGAAACGGTGGCCCCGGACACAGTCCAATCCCTGACACGGTGGCCCCGGACACAGCCCGATCCCTGACACGGTGGCCCCGGACACAGTCCAATCCCTGACACGGTGGCCCCGGACACAGCCCGATCCCTGAAACGGTAGCCCCGGACATAGCCCATCCGTGGAACGGTAGCCCTGTACATAGCCCATCCGTGGAACGGTAGCCCCGGACATGGTCCATCCGTGGAGCGGTAGCCCCGGACATAGCCCATCCGTGGAGCGGTAGCCCTGTACATAGCCCATCCGTGGAACGGTGGCTCGGACATAGCCCATCCGTGAAACGGTGGCCCTGGACACAGCCCAATCCCTGAAACGGTAGCCCCGGACATAGCCCAATCCCTGACACGGTGGCCCCGGACATAGCCCATCCGTGGAACGGTAGCCCCGGACACAGCCCAATCCCTGACATGGCGGCCCCGGGCATATCCAATCCCTGGGACAGTAGCCCCGGACATAGTCCATCCCTGGAACAGTAGCGCCATCCCTGCCGGGAGGCTGCAGGGCCTGTTGGAGACAGGTGGTGACGGGATCAGCGGGCGTGAAACCTTGGCCCCGGACATTGCTGCGGAAACCTCGGTGGGGTTATCGACCGTACCATCTCTGGCTGCATGACTTTTTTGTTGCTTCCCGGCTCGGCAGAGCGAGAGGAGCGAGTTTGACGTTCGCAACCCCGCAGGTGTGAGTCCTGGGCTGCCTTTCAGCGGAAGACATACCAGGTATTTTCCAGAAAATCCAGTAATGATAAGTGTTCCCATTGACACTAAGTACACATGCCTTCAGCTGGCCACCTCTCAATTTTTTTTTACAAATGGCTGCCTTTCATTTGCAGGTTGTCTTACGGTTGTCTTACGACATCAACTTTGTCTAATTCTAGACAGGTTTTACATGAAACTTAAGTTAAATGTAATTTACCCCGGATACATGAGCAGGCAACAGACTTTGGCGGTGTTCACTATCCATCGACGATGTACACAAAGAAAACGAAACATGACTGCGACGCAAAAAGCGGACCTTGGTAAAAGTCAATTAATAAATTTTCATTTTATTTGAATGCAACATTTATATGAGCGCATAATACTTCGTTGCTGTCTTTAATGGTTTTAGAAATTCAAATAATTGATATTCAATGAAGAATTGTATTTGTAGTAACACCTTCTGAACTTATGTTGTTGTACACCTTGTCAACATATGTTATTGTAGAATTCCTTTGCTTTCTAGATGTACAGACTAACCCCAAAGTCCTTCTTTTAGGAAACGACTGAGACCGAGTGGTAGAAACGTACCAGGCGCCCGGATACATAAGCCGATCAGTCCCTTCCCGGCGTAGCTCCAGAAATAGTGCGCATTGAGCCTAGTCATGTATCTGGGGTAATTCCTACAATTTATTGGACCCATCACTAGGTCGTTACATTACGTTATGTGAAGCCATCTGGACTCATAAGGTGCTGGAGCCTGCACTGAAGGGTCTCGGAAATTATGCGCGTGGTGGCTGCAAAAGGTACCACCTACGGCTTTCTTCTTCGTTCCTGAAGGAGGTGGTTCCGTCAGCCTTATTATGAGGGAGGTGGTATCCGGCAGCCTTATTATGAAGGAGGTGGTATCCGTTAGCCTTATTATGAAGGAGGTGGTATCCGTCAGCCTTATTATGAAGGAGATGGTATCCGTCAGCCTTATTATGAAGGAGGTGGTATCTGTCAGCCTTATTATGAAGTAGGTGGTATCCGTCAGCCTTATTATGAAGGAGGTGGTATCCGTCAGCCTTATTATGAAGGTTGTGGTATCCGTCAGCCTTATTATGAAGGAGGTGGTATCCGTCAGCCTTATTATGAAGGAGGTGGTATCCGTCAGCCTTACTATGAAGGAGAAGGTATCTGTCAGGCTTATTATGAAGGAGGTGGTCCGTCAGCCTTATTATAAAGGAGGTGGTATCCGTCAGTTTTATTACGAAGGAAGTGGTATCCGTCAGCCTTATTATGAAGAACGTGGCATCCGTCAGCCTTATTATGAAGGAGGTGGTATCCGTCAGCCTTATTATGAAGGAAGTGGTATCCGTAATCCGTCAGCCTTATTGTGAGGGAGGTGGTATCCGTCAGTCTTATTATGAAGGAGGTGGTATCCGTAATCCGTCAGCCTTATTATGAGGTAGGTGGTATCCGTAATCCGTCAGCCTTATTATGAGGTAGGTGGTATCCGTAATCCGTCAGCCTTATTATGAGGTAGGTGGTATCCGTAGTCCGTCAGCCTTATTATGAGGTAGGTGGTATCCGTAATCCGTCAGCCTTATTATGAGGTAGGTGGTATCCATCAGCCTGGAGCGTCTGGAACAGATCAGCACCAGGCAGTGCGGGAAGTCATCTGCACATATGTTTGCCCAGTAGTGTGCGACGCGGTATCAATACGTTTCAGCGGTGTCTGCGTTCCGGGCGTTCCGCTATCGCAGGGAATGTCCGGTGGCCGACTGCCTGCTGATACTTAACGTGGCTAGCGGGCTATCTATGGTTCAACCCGCGCTCCCAGAAGCGGTCAGCCACGGGGTCATCAGCGAGCTTATGGAACACCGATATGTGGCCTGTGCTTCCATGGGAGACGGCATTGGTCAGGCCCGCTGCGGTCCGAGTACCTGTTTGTGGTACTCATGGCTGGCCGTTGTTCAAAAGACGGCGGTAACGGCTTAACGCGATCTTGCAGCGGGCCGGTCCGGCGGCGGCCGGCGCTGCAAGCAGAGGTCACTGACCCCGCGCCGGACACCACTGAGGGGGTGGGGGGGGGCCGCGGCGCCCCGAGCCGAAAATTGCGTGGCCGGAGGCTATAGCGCTATATCGAGGGCGCACGCCCGGGGATATGGCATCGCGGGAATGCTGGCACGCTGAGATCTGCTTGTGACGGAGAGAGGCGCAGCATTGGACTCCTATACGCCGAGCCAAAACGGCGGGGGCAGTGAATAGACCAGTCGTGCGAAAAATCCACTCAAACGCTGATTTGTTCAAGCTGGCAAGCTGAATGTGTTAGATTAACAGGAATATTGAAAGAATAGGGCCCCAGCCTGCTGCCCGTCCTGTCAAATCTATGGTGTTTATTCCCTGAACACCACTATGTGAGTTACAAAACAACTTCTCTAGAGCAGTTTAACGCAATGACGTGTTCGACACGGATTTTTTTCTGCGTGGGTGTTAGTACCCAATTTTTTACGAACTTATCTGTGAGTCTAGTTCTGCATCGATTTTTTGGTATGAAAAATACTCTTACAGCAGGTCTTTTTTTCGTAAGGATGATTTTTGCAAGATATTTCTTCATAAATAAATTCGGTACCACGATTTTTCGAAAAGATGGCTGGCCATACTCAACCTGATCCGGTCAGTTGCAACCGCACCCGATCCCCTGCCCACTAGCCCCCTCTAGTCCCTGCTGCCCCGAACTAGCCTACCCAACGATAGGGTCCATGTATACTCCAGGGTCCATGTTTCACATTCCAGGGTGTTGCATCGAGAGCGACTTACAGATAAGCAGACTTTTGCACCCACTTCTATTTTGTTTATAATCGATTTCCCACTCGTTTGCAGGTGACTTTTCTTAGCACAATTCAACACTCACTCCTGGTGCATATGAACTCATCATGGTAGTAAAAACAATTTGTTGAAAAGTTTCTTCATAAACTCTGAATAAGGGTTTGAATATGGGAATTAATTGACTCTTCCAATATTATTGCAATTTCTGAATTATCCACTTACGGATTGTATTTTGCGGTATTAATTTGGCAGTCAACTCCCAAGCACAAAATCAGTTTTGGAACTCTGATTCGTACCTACCAAAAGGTCCCCTTTTTTACACACAGTGTTCGGGCGTCTTTTGGGCTTTTTACCGGTTCAAAGACATCGCCAAAGAAGGCTAAGGGGCCCTGTGCTCATTTTGGTCTGGATGTTCTCGGGTCCAGGCACGGAGATCCATAATTGATAGTTCAGTGTACGTAATACATGGCTCTACTATTTTCTGTGGTTGATTTTGTAAGCAGCACTATCGTAGCGCAGCATTTAGTCGAATTGAGTGAATCTATTTTGGTGGGAGTGTATGGTGTTAGGGCAGCGAGGAGTGGACGGGTCAGCTGTAGCTCCACCCTGTCCTTCATCTAACGGTAGCGATGAGTGAACAGGTCAGCTGTAGCTCCACCCTGCCCCTCATCTAAAGGCAGCGAGGAGTGGACGGGTCAGCTGTAGCCCACCCTGCCCCTCACGTAACGGCAGCGAGGAGTGAACAGGTCAGCTGTAGCTCCACCCTGCCCTTCATCTAACGTCAGCGAGGAGTGAACAGGTCAGCTGTAGCTCCACCCTGCCCCTCATCTAAAGGCAGCGAGGAGTGGACGGGTCAGCTGTAGCTCCACCCTGCCCCTCATCTAAAGGCGCGAGGAGGACGGGTCAGCTGTAGCTCCACCCTGCCCCTCATCTAACGGCAGCGAGGAGTGGACGGGTCAGCTGTAGCTCCACCCTGCCCCTCATCTAACGGCAGCGAGGAGTGGACGGGTCAGCTGTAACTGCACCCTACCCTTCATCGGATTCATCATCCTCGTTCATCATACCTTGTTGTTATCACATTAAGTCATCATTCAATACTGCAGTGATTGGGAACTATCTATCAGTTCACCGATCAGGGCGTACATAATAAAGTGCGCTGGTTCTATTTTAAGCGTTTCTTGAAGCAAATTCAGGGCATCATTGAGTGCCGCTTTTCAGTTCTCAGCTCTTATTGTCGTCATATCACAACTATATCACGTCAATCTACTCGATACAGCAAATTCTACGTATTTACAATCGTCAGAAGGAAGAACAATTCCTAACCTTGATGCCTAACAACCGCCCAGCACAAGCTCAAAAATGGAAGAATAGCTTAGTAACAGTGAAAGAAGTCTCCCTTCTAAGGAAAGGGAGATGGAGAAAAACCTTTGCTTTTGCAGGAGAAAGCTTCTCATAGCTGTTGAGCCGTTTGGATGTCTATATTTGCTGCGCTATTGTATGAAAATATACACATACACTGTCATTTGTTGCATTCTACAACCAATGCCATATTAAGAATTCAAGCATTTCATGCTCTATTGAAGCTGTTTTTACTGAAGCATCATGCAAGAACACTTTGTCAGAGGGATGATATTTTTTGTGATTTTTCCCATGATGCCCACCTGTTCAAAACTGTCTCCCGCGCCGTTATAGTCATCCCATTGAAGGTCAGTTTGACCCCCCTGCGGGTTGGTAGCTTGGCAGGTTGTATGTAGTCTCAGATGTGGTATAGATGACGGAGTCCTCAAGTATGCCCAGTTCTGTTTGGGGAATATATGTAGCACAACTACCGCTGGACAGGGCTCGGGAAATCGGGTCACGTATACATATTCCGTAAACACTGTCGCTTCTGTTGGCCGACTGGACTGTGAAGTGTTTCTCGGTAAAGAAGTGGCACTCTGTGGAGGATAACGGCTCCCAAAGCTCCGTCGGAGACGGCTGCCTAAAACTGGAATCCCTTCTGTTCAGCACTTATGGCTTTATCTGGCAGCAACGGCTATGTGCACTGATAATTTTTTCTTCATTAATGACATTGGACCACGTAAGCACACGCCAAAATAAGCGTTTATCTTTAACTTTATGGGATGATTATATAGTAAAGTCCCCGACTATGGTCTAGTTATTATTTCCTTTTTCAGTACAGCCATTTTATCGGCAAATTGGTGCATTCAGCTCATAGCTGTTTGTTTTCCTTCAAGAAAGCTGCAGTGATCTGACTTCAATAAGGCAAACAGTACTTTAGAATCGAGCTCTCGTCACCGTTGGGTTTTAAGGTCGGCTGGATTCCGTGGCTTGCTCTGACTTAAAAGGTGGTTGGTGCTGGCCGCCTGTCCGCTGGCAGTCACAGAACTTCCTTTGACTGCTTAGTTGCCTTGTCATGCTGACACTGGCTTAAGGCTCATGGAAGGGAGGCTGTGAGGTCAGTGCAAGTGATGGGTATGCGTTGGTTACGAGTTCAAATAATTATTTTGCTTGAAAGGGGGAGCAGAATGTGAATGAACCCTCAACCCTCCACCAGTGACAGATCCACAGTTGTGCTTTCAGGGAGGTGATGCAGCCGGAAGGGGAAACAAATTACCATCGGGGGGATTCCTCTGGGCATTGAGATGGGCTTTCCCTGACGTAAAATTGGGGCGTTTATCATAGGGTGAGTAGCTTGAAACTAAGAACGAGCTAATGAGCTAATAAGCTAACGAGTAAATGAGATAATTTTTCCCAGGGGCGCTGTTGCTTTGAGGTGGGCGGCCAAGTAGTCAAAGGACGGTATTCAACAGACATTGAACGGGCGACCAGCTAAGGCCATATTCTAAAGTATCTTTGGGGCACCCGTACCGTATATTTTCGACATTTTACCGACACCTGCCGGCCTATATGAGCTCCCTTTGGTACTCGACGTGGCCGGGCTGGATCCGGGCGAAGAGTTGTGGCGGGGGGGCGTTTGGGGCATCGAGGCTCAAAATCATGAAAAACATGGTTTAAAAAATCGGCAAAAATAGACGACATTTGGGAGGTTTGGGGTAACACCATTTTTTGGCCCCCTTACCTCGGATCTGTCCCTGCAGATGTCTCTATGGACCTAAGCGAGGAGACCACCCCTGACGCCCTTCCCTGGACTCCTCCCCACTCCTATGGTGATGCTGCTATCGATGATGATAATACTCTTATGATTGGTGGGAACTCATCAAACGAGTATCATTCTAAACACCGACGCCCAATTCGGGCAATTCTATTACGCAGGTGTCTGGCGCCTGGCATTTAATTCAAACAAAATCTGGACCCCTATGCTGAATTACGTATGGGCAGTAAAAATAAACCAGTGCTATTTCCTGGTTCGTCGATTCCAACATGTGGGTCTAAAAGCCGACACCTTTAGTCCTTTACCGAAGTTATCAGTAGCCTATGCTTTATTTCAATAATATTCTCAGAATTCGCATGCAAATCAAGCGTCATCACACCTTACAAGTACTAGTATGTAATTTATGTCCATGCTTCTCCCTGAATTAAGAAATTCGCTCATGTAATTTAAGATATGCTCAAGAACCACGTGATACCATTTTGCGTATTATGAATCGTCAGACCTGGCTACTTTTCACCTGAACTCAGCCGTGTTAAAATCTAACCTTTACTTCCTCTCATGGCAAGTAGATGTCTCTCATAAGCAATCATTTTTGATCAATGGTCGGGGTCTCTCTTGCTGCGGGCTGGTGTGATAGTGAGTCTGGCGGGCTGGCCCGCTCGGCGAGCAGCCATCGGTCCGACAATCTCCCGCCAAACGCTCGACGATCATTTGGACGCGTAGATCCCGCGGGAGTTCCGTTAGCCGGGTCCGCCGTGCAGAACGTATCCGCCTGTTTATTAATCTGCGACACCGTTTAACGCTCGTCATCATTGTAATACAAATTGGGCGTGTGTAGTTTTTGCAGCAGTTCTGTACATTTGGCCGATTATTTCCTTGGCATTGGTTGGCCGGTTTTCTGTGCCAACAGGGAAGATAAAGTAGGCATGGAAATGTTTTCCCGGTACGTTATTTTTTTATTTCATATTTGAATGTATGTATGCAATATTTATATCGACTTGCTGTATTTTGCACAACTATGAAGGAGGGATGAAGCGTGTGCAGTTGTGATGAAATACACTCATCCCAACAGGGCATTGTTCAAATATATCTTTACTCGAAAAGCCTAACTTGCTATCTGTTTCTTTCACAGCATTTGCCTCGTTCGAATACAGTCGCAAATTCGATAGCCTTGCCTTTCCTTATGACATACAGATCAGTGCGATGACATCCTTGTCAATAGGTTGTCATATGGCAAAATGACAAAATAAAGACAGAGATTAAGTGATTACTCAAATTCTGGGCTGTTGCTTATTAGTCACGAACCATGGAACCTGCGGATTGGAAATCAGCCCTCCGCTGTTTTCTACTATCACGTTTTTATAAATAAGGTGTGTCCAAGATATCACCATTTTGGTTTTCGGAATCTGCGTCTTGTTGCAGTTCTTGAGCAATGATTTCCGAGACCCAAGCCTGCTATCCGAGCGAGTAATTCGCCGAGTGCCCGGTGGATTTGGGAACCACACGGAGCGCGGGGACGACCGCCCGGCTCAGGTCGCCCTCTCCAGAGTCGGTTATCAGCAGACCTCCGCCTGCACCGGGTAAATAATTGAGCGCCGGAGTGCCTCAGGGGAACCGATCCCCAGCACGCTCTATACACCACCACTGAAGGGACGCTGAGCAGCAGGCTGGAGCACAACGCTGTCAACTGATCTACCGGTACAGCTTTGGCTGGACGCTTATACATAAGGATATGCCAGGAATAGAACTCGTCTTTTTCAGAAAGCTCGCTACTGTTCATGAAATGTATTTACCGGACGAGGACTTAAAAAAAACTTTCCCGATGTACGCATAGATTTTGACCATATGTTTCTGTATGTTTGACCTCCGTCCCTGAGCGGGCGCCGTGGTACATCAGGTAAGGTTGGTACTGACAGACGTACTTCCTTTCCACACTTTAATCAAGCTGAAATGTTGCTATATCTACTGCCAGTTATGCCGCTCAAGACCAGGAAAGTTCCCCAAGCGTAAAAAAATCGTACAAATATAGTGTTTGGAAAGAAAATGGACCAAAATAGGGAATTTGCGGCTAAAATGCCTTATTTCGCGCCCCTCCTTCTGGGCCCGCCCTTGAGCACCGTACCTACCTTTCATCATCCTGCCTTCCTTTATTTTTCTCCTACAACGGTACGAGCCGAGGTCTAAAATAAATTCAACTGGTTGGTGTAAGCGTTGTCGTTAGTCGGCAGTGTCGCGGCCGTCGGGCGTGGTGGGATTTCCCCCGTGGCGAGCCGGGAGCGCCCACTGTCACACGTGGAATCATCTGCCAGTGATCTCTGAAACTAGCCTTGGCCCATTTCCAGGTGCAGTGAGCACACCGCAAGGCTGCTTTGGTGCTGGGCATTATCGGCGCTGGGTTTGGACTTTGCTGCGATTCTAGCCCCATGCAAGGCTATAGTGAACGTGTCGTTGACCTTAGGCGGGTGTTAACGATAGGTGTGGGATTCGTGAGCTGCCTTTTAACATGAATTAGTGATGTCGTCCTGTGTTCATTAACCGGTTTTATGGTATTAGAAGCGTTAAGTGCCTCTTGCCATTTTTTCAGCCGAGTCAATAAATCACCACCAGTTGATTTCCATCGGTTGCGCGGCGCCGGAACGTTGTATTCATGAGATTTACAATTTCCGTGCCCTTTATTTTTACAACTGTTTTGGTTCTCCTGCAACGATCCTTGTCGTATACTGGAGTAAATCATGAACTGAATATTCATGAACTGATATTCTCAGAGTCCCGATCTGTCGGATCCCCGATCTGTCGGATCCCCGATCTGTTGGATCCCCGATCTGATGGATCCCCGATCTGTGCGATCCCAGATCTGTTGGATCCCCGATCTGATGGATCCCGATCTGTTGGATCCCCGATCTGTTGGATCCCTGATCTATCGGATCCCCGATCTGATGGATCCCCGATCTGTTGGATCCCCGATCTGATGGATCCCCGATCTGATGGATCCCCGATCTGATGGATCCCCGATCTGATGGATCCCCGATCTGTTGGATCCCCGATCTGTTGGATCCCCGATCTGTTGGATCCCCGATCTGTTGCCGGACTGCCTCAGATCGAATTTTCTGGGTAATTCGGCTTATTTCGCACCTGAGTATAGGCTCAGAATCCCATTGCTGTACCACTGGTTTGGTAGTATTTTCTCGGATCAGGATTGAATTTCGAGTAATAACCACGGCGTGTGAACGGACTGGCCTGGGTCTGTTCGGGAGTCTTCAGATATTCACTGGATGTTGTCCACCGTTTATTGAGCATGACGCACTGATGACATAGTTGCCCCCCCTCCGCTCTAACTTTGGGCCAATTCCGGACCTTTTCTGATGTTTAATCAAGTGATAGGCCAAATCACGTTTGATCCCACCAGCGGTGACTTCCCCCCAAACTTGGAAAAAGTCCCTACGCCTATGACAAGTGATTGGAGTTTTAGAGCACGTCATTGGCCAAGGCTACATACACCCGTAGCACGACGCAATATTTGAAACCGACATCGCGTTCCCTGAAGGTGGAGCAGAGGGCTATTGCGTGTAAGGGACTGGGAATTTAAATGGAGCTTTTGGTGCTATAACTGAAGGCATGCAGCGCATAGATTCTAAACAGCAGTCCAGCACGACAGTCGAAAAGCTGGTCATAGCTATGTTATTGGAGCTGGGTCTGTGGAAGCGGTTGGTTCTCACGTTCTTCGTTTAAAAACGGGACCAACGCACGAGAACAAAGTAGGGTCTATGTGTGTGGAAATGTATGATACGCGAAAGCAGAGCCTGTCTGCTGCGTGCTGCTTGTATTATACAGGGACGGATATCGGAGGGGGAAGAAGTGGTGGATCCAGGGGGGACAAAAAGGCATTCCCCCAAACGGAAAAGCTCGGGGCAAAACTAGGTTTTTGCCCCCCCAAAGCGATCGACCTCCTTTTTTTCCCCGGCTCCTTTTAAGTTTATAAGCAAGATTTTGGTGCTTCAACTCTCAACTTAAAGTGTAAATATTGGGCCTTGGATAGGAAAAACAGTATTTCGAGCCCATATTTTTACCCAGTGACGTTGTTTTTGCTTTTCGCCTCAAATACCAAAAAATGTACCGGCAAGTGACATTGAAGCGCAGCTTTTCACTACGTGACGTTTTTTCGACTTTGGCTTGCCCCCAAACCGACCGTCTAGATCCGCCACTGGGGGAAGGCAATTTCTCCTGGATCTTCCGGTTTTCGCCCATTTTTTCAACAGTTATAATTTTCACGAATGTTGGCCTTGTTGACCCCTCCCCTAAAACATCGGGCCAGATCTGGCAATGCTAGTAACCTATCGTCCTTCAAAAGGCTCCTGTCATTTTTGCGTAGCCAGCCATTGCACCTTCTGCGTAGCGCTCGGCACGCTAGCAGGCCAGCCCCTGGCATAAGTGACAGTGCTGTGAAGGTGACGATCACTGTGACTGCGGCTTGTGAAAATTTTTTAGGTTTAGACCTTGCCAAAAATGTTGTGAAATGCTGTTTTTGTTAATTCGTTTGGCGTCAACAGTTATTGAAGATTGTATTTAAGTTTTCTATTACGTATATATGTATATATATATACATAATTGAAAATTTAAATACAATATATAGGTATAGGTACAAATCGAGGTATATATATATATACCTTATCCATCTTACATTATGGGTTTTCAGCAGGTGCTGCCCCCTTTTGTCCTTTTTATTGGGATTATTTCGATCCATTCACCATACATTCAGTACTGTCCCCGTGTTCTCAGCATGTTCCCAGCAATCCTGAAGCTATGTGGAATATAGGTACTTTTAGTCGAAATCCCGTGAGAAATTACTGCTAACAATACCTAAGTCTCAGACGAACTTCCCGTTCACTGTTACAACATCGTGTGAAAGCTTGTATCTCGGACCCAAAACCAAAGTGATTTTTTTGTTTGTTTTTTATTCAACCCTTCATCATTTAACAAGCACCAACCACAGAATAGCACACAAACTTAATCTTTGTAAAAAAACTCTGTCTTCAGTATTAAAGCAGACATTGCGCCTTCCCATCAACCACATTCTTGTCAGGCTCCTAGCTATCCGTATTCCTGTTGGGGGGATGAGGACATAACTAATGCGTATTTACAGAGAATTTGTGCAAAATTGACATAGCTTTCAGTTATATGAAAATCCAAAATTAAATTGAGGTTCCCAGGCCAGAACTAAATGAAGAAGTGTATATGTTATATCATGTTTTTATTGAAAGATTAGCAAACGTCATATACTGCGTGACATCTTTAAAATCGAGATAAATGGTATAATGTCAAAAAGCTAAGTCGGATGCAGGAAAACAAAATAGTGGGACAACATGCTCATTGCCAATGGCTAAAAGGTATGCGTGTGCTATGTTCCTCAGCTATTGATGCTTTTGATATGGCCCGACCTTTATCCGCTCATGCCAACCCCGGAGTTCTAAATGATCTGGTCTCTTTGATCCACCTCTGAATGAACTTTTCTATTTTCGATCCTGGAACCAAATGCATGTCCAAGATGTTTGTCCCATTGATTGCAATAAGATGCATGCATTGCTTGCATTGATTCATTGCTGGTACAAGCGTGGAACCCCTTAATTACACGACCTGAATACGCCCGCGGTATATTGTTACCATATCATATAAGGTTGAGAGAATGGTAAAGCTACTTTTGTTTCTCTCGGCTGTCCTGTTAGCAGTCAATCCACTCTGCAAGAGTACAATCAAATTATATTAGAACCCCCTCCCCCGGTTTTGGGCTGCCGGGGCCGTCTATATGAAAACGGTGTGTGAAAATGTAAAATGATTATCCCCCGAAACTGTGTTCATAATATTAAAACATTTTAACTGTTCTCAATATTGTTACTGATGACTTTGTTGTACAAAGAAGGCACCGCACACAATAATACACGGTTTGCGAATATATCCTACCTAAATACCGAGCCAAAGCCCGGTCTCCCGTAAATATGTTATCTCAACACTCTCAGGGAATCTACCCGATTCAGTTTTAGGAAAGTCGTAGAGTTTGAAAAGTGTATCACCACCCCTTCTGGAGATATGCCGGAAAAATGAAGGGTGAGCAGAATATATCCCCCTCGACAGGAATAGGATTAGCCCATGTCGGGTGATTGGAGAATATTGGCGATTTGGATGCCTTCAGGGCCCCCGGCTGCTGGTGCCTTTTTTGCAGCTAAGCCTCGGTCAGGGTGTTACGTAAGGATGACTGTTTATCTGTGGTCGGAAATGCGGCACACTTGCACAGTGACAATTCTCGCTTCGTGGGTTACGTGTTTCACGGGTAAGCTATCAAAAATATGCCCTCCAGTTGTGGGCGTCGGAAGTGGGGGAACGGGGCACGCGTCTTCCCCAACTGGCGAATCAAGGGGACGTCCCCCAAGATGCTGGGACTCAACCCAGATTTTTCGCATCTTATCTCTATTACCTACGTAGGCCAACACAACCCCACATTTACCTGCGCCTAAATTTGCGTTGAAGTGCATCGCCATTAGCGTTTTCAAAGACAGTTTGTATGATCAAAATTCGTCACGCACACGTCTTTATTTAGCCTTTAACTTCGTGTGCCCTGCCCTGCTTTCAACCCTGCCCGTCTTCTACTCTCTCCTCCCTCGTCAGTCCTGATTCACGTCTTTACAAAGCCCTGATTCACGTCTGTACCTTACCCTGCCCGCACTCGTCTGCTCCCGATTTATTATCATCTGCTCTGCCCTCTCCTTCGTGTGCTTTTCCCACTCGCTCAGCTGCCCTGTCCTCCTTTGCCTAACCTCGAATGGTTCTGATATATCCTGCCCTCGCCTTCATGTTACCGTCCATATGCCCTGTCATTGAATTTTTGTTCCCTGTTTTCCCCACCATCTGCCCCATCTTCATTCTTCTGCACTAATATCCTTAGACGCAAAACCTGCAACTTCGTGTGACCTGTTCCGCCATCACCTACCTTGTCCTTTCTCATTTGACCTGCCCCGACCTCACCTACCCTATCGTCCTTTGTCTGCCCTCAAATTCCTCTCATCTGCCCTGCCCTGTTCTACCCCATGTGCCCACCCTCGCCTCCATGTGCCCTGCCCTACAATTATTTGTGCTACCCACTCAAAGCTTCACTCCCCACGCCCGCCTCCTTCCAACCGATCTTTCCGATGCAGCCCCCACTCAGTGGGGAGCGTTGGGCCCGCCCGCTGCAGCGCGGGCGTGTCCAGGCGGTCGGTCCCGAGACGCCCGGCACAATGTTACCCGACGACAGGTCGGCGGAAACACTGGTGGAGGACCACACGCCGTCCCGTCTTACGTCAAACTTCTTCAGATCAACCCTTCATGGTTTGCTCGTTGGTGTGGGGTCGGGGTCTCAGTGACAAGTCCATTGATGACTTAGTAGACCACCCAGCAGTCGAACTAAACAATTACAAAATTTATAAAAAAACCCTCATCTGCCTTGCCCTCGCTTCTGTGTCAGCTGAAAGTCACATCCTGACTTGGCTCTTTGCTTAACATCGGAGTTAAGCAAAAGCGTCGCCACGTGCGACAGAGCAGGACGATTCCTAGAGTGCCAAGGGTGTCTAGTGCGGCGAGAGCCCTGATGCCACGTGCGATTGGGAACAGCTATTTATGTAGGGAAGTACATCACAATTATTAATCCTCAGCTCTTTTATCACGGGGAAAGCTTGCTTGGGGACAGTTGTTCCCTCTTTATGACACTTAAAATATGTGTTTTTTTTTTTTTACTTCTCATTATTCTCTGGCAGTACCGTTAATGAATACCCAATTGTTAGTTTGGAAAGTAAGCCTTATAGTTAAACATCCTAAAAAGGGCCTGTATTTAGGCTCATGGGGCCATTCTGTCGAGGTCATGAATTTTTAGCGTAGAACGCTCTGATGCAAATGCCCCCCATCGGCCTAAGACGTAGACTTGCATGGCACCTTATCTTAACATAGCCTACGAGACCTGAATCAATTTTGACTGCCGAAGACTCTTTGTGAAGGTAAAGTCCTTCAGTTTAAGGACGTGGCCATCAGGACGGATGTTCCGGAGAGAAAAATTGCCTACTTTTTTGCAAGATATCGAAGAATTTCCAACTCCTTCGAATCATGCTTTAAAGGGAATGTGGCACCTTCATAACGTGATTTTAACTGAGATAGCCAAGTTATAAAGCAAGTCAGAAAAACCGGTACTCAATATATCATTTGTCTTGGAACTCGAGATTTCCGTAGAAAAAAGCTAAAACCTACCTGAAATGTACCCCTCATGCACCCTTAGCAGTAGGCCGCAGTTGTCATGGCTGTTGGTGTGACGACATATGCTGACGTCACGGTGAGTATCAGCCAATCGAAGCCCTTGAAGCGTATTGAATATGGTAGGGGTTGCCAGATCATGACATCATGCACAGGCAGATAATTATTTTTTTCCCTAGAAGCGCATTTTAGGAATCAAAATATTAAGGTTATTGTACATTTTTCAGAGAGATCATGGACGATTCCATGATTTTCGGCTAAAATACCCCTAATTACACTAAATTCCAGGATTCGACCAAGGTGCCGCATTCCCTTTAAATTAGTGTGATGCCATTCCCGACAGCATATATGTGTAAGGTAGCTTCTTGGCGATGGTGTTTAGTTTCTTGTTATTGGTCTTCAAATATAAGGTTCAAATTTCTGACTACGTTCGGAGCTGTAGCTGAAGGCGAGTTCGATTCTGAGTCGGAGTCGATATTCTCAGACCCGAGCCTGAGTTGGAGGTCGACTCTGAGAAAAAAACAGCAGGCTCTACAGCCCTATTCGTATGTGAATCATCAAGGTGCCTTGCAGGATATGATGTCTGTCGGAATCCATCAGCATTACACGCTGCAAAATAGTGTCATATGTGAGTAAGGCATTTTATTGATGAAAAGCCGAGGATGACAAGAGGGTGAATTTTAGCTGTCTGCAAAAAATCTGAGGTGAGTGGGGCATTTCGACCGCGATCCCTCCTGGCCTCCGACGGTGACTGGTCGCCACCTGTGTCACCCAAACCCGGAGTATATAATGCACGGTTTTGGTCTGTCGGCCAGACTCGCGTCGACACGTCCAGAATGTTCCGCTGGGTGGTGTTCTGCCTGGTGTTCTGCACCGCTGCTGTCCAGGTGCGAGGAGAAGCGGGGCAGTTTGGTTCGGAGAGCGCACCCTCGCCCTTATCCAGGCTGCGCTGGCCTGGCCGGTCTCTTCCTCACCCGAGCCAGCTCTTCTGGCGAGGGCAGCCTTTGCCAGACCCAGACAACAAGCGTGAGGTCACTTTGCGTCCGGGCCGGTATCGTTTGGCCTCCCCTGGCTTCCCTTTTCCATACCCAAACAACGTGTTCCTGCAATATACCTTGCGGGGTGACCAGGGTCAGACACTTTCCGTTACCTGTTTCCTGTTTGACGTGCAATACCATCCGTCATGCGCGTTTGATTATCTCTCTATCAACGGCAGAAGATTCTGTGGGCGTTTTGTTTTCGTTCCCACCATCCAAAGCGCTATTGTCAACGCCATATTCCGCACCAATGGTAGTGAGCGTCGACGCGGCTTCTACTGTGAGGTCCTCGTTCCTCATCCTCCATCCACCATAGCAACCACAGCATCTACCACAGCTTCCACGGCATCGACCACAGCATCTACCACAGCATCTACAGCATCTACAGCATCTACAGCATCTACGGCATCTACCACAGCATCTACCACAGCTTCCACGGCATCGACCACAGCATCTACAGCATCTACGGCATCTACCACAGCATCTACAGGATCTACGGCGTCTACCACAGCATCTACCACATCAGGCACGACTGCGTCGACGGCCAGCACGGCTGGAGGCCTCTGCTGCGGCCGGGCCAACCGGATGTCGCGCATCGTCGGTGGCGTCGAGACTGAGGTCAACGAGTACCCGTGGCAGGCGGCTCTGGTGCCGCGAGGTCGCTCGCGCATCTTCTGCGGTGGCAGCGTCATCAACAACCGGTACGTGCTGACGGCGGCGCACTGCGTGGGAAGGTTTCCGTCGCCTAGGCGGCAGCAGGTGCTGCTACGAGAGCACCGTGTTGGTAGACCGGACGGCGAGCTGCGCTACAGCATCAGCCGCGTCATCAACCACCCTCGCTACCGATCGGTGACCTCCGGCTACGACTTCACACTACTTCGCCTCTCCACAACCATCAATTTTTCGGCTCTTGGAAACCTAGTAGCTCCGGTGTGCATGCCAAGCGGCGGCAGCTTCGACAACGTTGCCGCCATCGTCTCAGGCTGGGGTCGACTCTCCAGTGGAGGCCCAGCACCACCCTCTCTCCGCGAGGTCACCGTTCAGACCATGACCAACAGCCAATGTGCGCGAAGCTACGGGAGCAGCATCACCTTTACCATGATCTGTGCCGGCGTCAGCGGCGGTGGGAAGGATTCCTGCCAGGGCGACAGCGGGGGTCCTCTGGTGACCGATGTTGGAGGTCGCTATAGCCTGATCGGTGTCGTATCTTGGGGCAGGGGCTGCGCACTGCCCAACTACCCAGGAGTGTACGCTCGGGTGACGTCCGTGACCAGCTGGATCCAGCAGAACACCGCCGACGCCAGTCTCTGCTGAACTCAACAGACGACTGTTTGCCCTCTTCGTGGTGATGAGAATGTCCGCAGTTTTATGCATCCCTTTTACTGGCAGGCACTTAGTAGATCTAGGGACGGGGCTCAACTCCTGGGTCAGCCTGGTCAACTCCTTACCTTCCCATTGTCGTTTTGTTTTCTCAGATATGTAGGTACCGTTTCAATGCATACATAACTTTAAAAAGAGTACCTACTCTTATAATTGGTTTTGAACTGAGATAGCAGTTTTGTAGGGCGTGTTTATAAACCACTATTAGCATGTTGGGGTTCACGCAAAGTTGTCGGTATAAAACTTCCGGCAGCTTTAAAGTTAAGGGGTGTATTGCCTTATTTCAAACCCTGAAGTAATACCTTCTATATGGTTGCAGTGATCTAATTGGTCGTAAGCCTTAAGTCTGGCTCACTCGCTGAAAATACCATGCTAGCGAGTGAACCAGCATGCAACATGCCTGTCGACCAAGATCTTCAGAAGCAGTCGTAGTCGAATACACTAGTAGTCGTCCATTGAACAGCGTCATTGGGCCAAAATGCGACTAATGGCCGCAACACGCATCATATCCTCCCTCCCCCGTACTTGCCAAAACAAGTATCAATTGTTTTTGCTCAAAATCCAACTCTGAAATTGTTTCTTTACATCAAGCATCTGCATCAGCTTTCCACCACTGACTACATTCGGCCACCGCAACGCCATCTGTCGTTCAGTTTTTGCACCAGTGCTTTACAAGACCGAGAATGAACGGGCGGACCGAGAGTACGATTGCCGTGGCAAGTGAACAAATATGATATGGATGATGAGAGCGGACGTCCTCGGCGGGAAATCGGTTTCATTTCACCATGTATTTGAATAGCCCCTGCATGCGATTTTTGCCATACGGAAACGCTGTGAATGGGCCTTCACAGAGAGTGTATGATCAAGGTTTGGGATTTCACTGATTACTAACATGCGCATTGACGGGGGCTGGGCACCCGCACCTCGTGTTTTTTTGGAGACAGAATAAAAACCCCACGACCAACCCTGATCAGTTTTACAACTTGTGCCAAAATTTTAAGGCTTGGTCATCTCAGGTCAAGTCACCAGTGCAGGTCAAGTGACCTCACCTCAAGAAAAGTTTAAGAGAGCATTTGTCAGAACAGGGTGAACCTATACGATTGAAACTCATATCACATAATGGGCCCACCGAATCCCACAAAATAAACTCCGTTATTTTTTTATATGGAGCGCCTAAGGGCAGGTGCGAGTCATGACCTCTCCATTGCATGAACCCATGTATTTCCAATGCATTTGAAATACATGGGGAAAATAACTCAAACTGAATTACTTAGTAATGGATGGTGAAAGACTGTTAATCTTAACATTATTAGTGGTATTAGATTTGCCTTATCCGTGCGGTTCTAATGATATGCATTTTGACCTAATCTGACCTTGAAATGACCTCAGGTCAGGTAAAATCCTATATTTGTCAGGTCAAATTCTATATTTGACCTGATTTGCCCTAACCAAAGTCACATTATACATCATTCGATTCGGCTTGCTCCGAGGATTCCAATGATGGAGATAGTTTTACTCTATCTTGAACAGTTCAGATGAAACGACAGAGAACTTTCTTTTACATGGTATCCCTTTGGTGGCATGCCTTGACCTCTAGTGGCCTTAAAAGTGACGTGAAATGTGACCTGACAAAAAATGGTTCAAGTATTTTCTATAGACATTTGGATTGGATACCCGACGTCGTTTACCGTTTTTGCTATCTAGCGTGATTCTCGTGATCTTAGGGGGAGGGGGCGTAAATTTGTTAGTTTGATGTCACATATTGCTAGAAAATAGGAGATATTTCTTTTTTAGCGTATGGAAGTGGGGGACAAATGCTTTTTCCTGATTTTGAGACCTCTCGTGTTCTTAAATTAGTATTCTTAGAATTTCGACAAAGTGGTCCATTCCCTTTAAAGGGAGGAAGCCTTGGGGCTTTACGACACACCAACTTCTGGGGTCATATAGCATCGCAAACTCTCACATTGGAAGGGTATGTGTTGGGGGGTCAAGAAGTCCTTATCCAACATTCCCGCCCAGGATTCGAACCTGGGTCAGCGGCGTGAAGCCTCGACGCGCTACCGCTGCACCATTGCATCTCCTCGAGTGACTTTTGGTTGCCTACTTGACCAAGAAAACTTAAGAGTATGTAATGCGAAGATGTCGTCGTAGATTTTTCTCCAGGACGTGGCTTTGTAAGGTTTGGTATTTTGCGTTATTTTCTCTTTTTTTTGATGCAGGTCAACCACGTGAGAAGTAATTATACGTTACTGATTGACCGCATTTCAGTTGAAATTTTCACCGTCAAGAAATCAAACAAACCATAAGCGGAACCAGGGGCAAGGAAACACTTGCCCCCCCACCTCTCAATCGACCCTCAGCACCGCTTGAAATGGGAACCGCCCCTCCTTCCCCTCCCTAAAATGTTGCTTCCCATTCTCCACAAGGCGAGTATTGGCTCCCTCACGATAGGATTTGGCGTCCAATGGATAGGTAAGTTCTGCCATTTAAAAGTGGCGCCCCCTGATCCGGATGGCGCCCCCTCTCCACCAAGCGTCCCCTCCCTCCCCGATCGGTAATCCTGGATCCGTTTATGAAACATAGGTGGCGATTCAATGCAAAGTAAGATATCAGTCTGACAATTCTGAACGCATAGTTAGAACGCAGCTAAGTAAGCAAAGTCTGTAAAGGCAAAGTGACTCCGGCAGAGTCGTGGATGATCGTGTTATCAAAACCATTCTAAATCTGTAGGTACAGTGTCGGATTCAATATTTAATTTGGGGAAGGGGGACTCGAGCTTCTCTTGCCATTGCCTCGGATCAGCCTCCGCCTATGCATCAACTATAGGCGCTCCAACATTTCGGGGGGGGGGTGTTGTTCCGTTCTCACTGGCTTTGGTCGCGTACCGGTGCTCCTGGCCGGTCCGATTCGCACAAATCGAGGCGAAGTGGCCTGTGCCGCGACAGACATCACACGTGCGTCCTACCGACCGCGCCACGTTCTGTTCTCTCTCGCTGCACGCTCTGACCTCGCGGTACGTCCACACACGTTGACCGGTAACCAGCGACTGTATTTGGAGAGGAGCATTTTAGAGATGCCAGTTTCTGGCGCCACGCACATCCCAACAGGTGCCTGAGCCCTCTAGCCCCCCTGGTATCCGCCACTGAGTAGGTACATAGATACATACCTGCGTGGGTTTAGAATGAGCAGCTGGTGCTATTCTCTTTTCTCACTATTTAGTTTTCTTTGTCACATGTTGTTTTAGCCTGTTTCTAGCTAGTGTGGGCACGATGAGGCATCGACTAGCACCATCTGATATCTGGAGGTACCGAAGATGTTCCAGCTTGAACTCAGCTGGTCCCGGCGAGGTGCCGACCAGGAACACGAGTTTAAAAACTATCTCCAAATATATTCAGCTGAGGCCTTGAAGAAGTGTATGTACAACGTTTGGGTCCTGCAGACCTTGGCATGCTTAGTAAGAAGGCCTCTCATAAAAACACCCATGTAAGTAAGAATGGTTGTGCCTATGGATGGCTGTCCGAAGTTCCGCTGCATTTATTGATTCCGTTCGGTGAAACGCATTTGAAAGTGGTGCTACGTACCTAATCCCCATTACCATAGAAACTTATGACAGGCCTGTTTGCGAATTAAAATATAAAAAAATCGGTCTGCAACAGTGTCCTGAAATTCGAAATTAGGAGTGGAAAACATAAATTTTTTCCCGATTTGTTTCGGCTTCACTAGCAAGCCATTTTGGTCTCAGTTGAAAATTGAATCGAGAACTAGAGATAGTTTGAAGAGCCATTTGACAGGTTAATGATAAAGGTACACACTGAAAAATTAGATATTAAATATATTAAAACAAATCAAACATACGGACTCGTTTCGATGCTTCTTCAGCGTACGTTTGAAAAAGAGTAGACCTCTCTGTCGACAAATGCAGGTTTCTGGGCACTCACGTGAGGCTAAACGTGAAGAATATTTACCAATGCTTTTGATGTTGTGAAGTCCCCTCTTTTAGAATTTAAATTTTCATTGTGTTCAATTAGGAATGTCTACAAAATTCCATGTCAAAATTGCACAAGATTCTACTACGGGGAAACGTATCGCGGCCTGCAAAAACGAAATTTACGAACACAAATTAGACCTGAGAAATCATAAAACTACGAGCTCATTTGTCATATACTCCGAACGATCTGAACATTTACCGAACTAGAAAAATGCAGAAATTATCCACAGAGGCCTATAAAAATGGAAGAAAGTTTTTGGAGTCGGCCATAATAGAACAAAATGAAAATTTAAATTCCAAAAGAGGCGATTTCACAATATCAAAAACATTGGTAAATATTCCTCACGTTTAGCCTCATGTCAGTGCCCAGAAACATTCATTTGTCGACAGAGAGGTCTACTCTTTCAAACATACGCTGAAGTTGTATCGAAACGCGTCCGTATGTTTGATTTGTTTTGATATGTTTAATATCCAATTTGTCAGTGTGTCCCTTGTCAGTGTATCATTAACTAGAGATATATTTTTATTTGATGGGCAGGAGTGGACAGTTTCTGGAACGGCTGTAGTACATGCGACGTTTTTAAACTGCCTGAAAAAATGCATGACAACTAATTTTGAGCATTTTATAATAGAGGTTGATATTACCCTCTTTTGGACTTCGGGTCTGAAATTCCAACTAGGGCGAGATTAAAGGGAATGTGGCACCTAAATAACGTGATTTTAACTGAGATAGCCAAGTTGTAAAGCATGCCGGAAAACCCGGTACTCTGTATATCAGTTGTCTTGAAGCTCAAAATTCCCGTAGAGAAAAGCTAAGAACTACCTTAAATGTACCCCTAATGTACCCTTAGCAGCAGGCCACAGTTGTCATGGCTGTTGGTGTGACGACATATGCTGACGTCACGGTGAGTATCAGCCAATCCAAGCCATTGAAACCTATTGAGTATGGTAGTGGTTGCCAGGGGCGGCAGCCCCCCAGCCGACCCGGCAAGGCCCGGCGGCTTCCAACAAGGGCAACTGGCCCAAAACCCTCCAACAGGAAAGTTGGCACGCCAATGACCCGGCGTGGTGCGTCGATAAGCCCCAAAAATTATTTGGTAGTGGTTGCCAGATCATGACGTCATTCACAGGCAGACATTTATGTCTTTTCCTAGAGGAGGATTTAGAAAATAAAAATACTGAGCTTGTTGTACATTTTTCAGAGAAATCCTGAATGCTTCCATGATTTTCGGCAAAAAGTACCTCTAATTACACTAGATACCAGGATTCGACGAAGGTGCCACATTCCCTTTAAAGGGAGCCACATACCCTTTTATAATTGGGTTTTGAACTGAGACAGAAATTTGTAGAACATGTTGATAAACCACTATTAGCATAGGTATATAATATCACTCAAAGCTCTCTGTATCTAGTTTCCGCAAGCTTCAAAGTAAAGAGGCTTTATAGGTACCTTATTTCAAACCTTGAAGGAATGCCTCCAATATGGTTGCAGCAGTCTGATTGGTTCTAAGCCCTAAGTCCCGCCCACTTGCCTAAAATGTCATGCTAGTGAGTGAACTAGCCTGCAATATGCCTGTTTGGCAATGCCACAAAGCTGGTGCAACACATTCGTTTCATTCGAGCCAAACTAAGTCAGAAATTCCTCTCCGAAAAGATGGTACTCGCTAATTAGGAATTATATGTTATATGTCAAGGTATAAGGTCTTGGGTACTCCATTATTCTATGGATGCTCCTATGTTTATTGGCCTGACATGTGTGGCATGTCCATTTTACAGCGAGTCTATGATCAAGATTTGGCATTTCACTGATTATTAAAAGTGTTATTTTGATGACGTCACGTATTTCTTAGAAAAGAGGAGATATTTTTGTTTTTAGCGCATGAAAGAGGGAAATGTGTTTTCCTGATACTCAGATCTCTTTTGTTTCCTGATACCGATCTCTTTGTTCATAAATTATTACTTTTAGAATTCGACAAAGTGGTTCATTCCCCTTTAGTAAACAATTGCCGGGACAGTGGCCCTTCTATGTTGTCTTACTGGGCAAGTGCACTGCCCACCGAACTACTTTTGACGTGAACAACAGATTCCCCAATGTGTTTTTCTGTGGTCATGATTTTCAGTCACGGTTTACCTAATTCGTTTCTTCCTGCATTCCTTAGGAAAGCCCAGTCCGCGGTAACAATTAAATGAAACACAAGTGGAACACATATAATGGAAATAAAGCTTCAGCCGGTTATCCAACGGTGATATTCGCCATGGAGTGATATTCGCAATTCCAATGTTGATATTCGCCGCATAAATAATGCACATGCCCTGGCGGTGGAACTGGGGGGTACCGGGGTACGGTGTCTAACACGCGCATTGACGGCGATCTGAGCCACCTTCGCTTTGACGGTGGGGGGTAGCCGCCCCCTCTAAGATCTCGAAAACCACGCTAGATAGCGAGAAACGGTAAACGGCGTTGGGTAGCTCATCCACTTCTCCATCGAAAATATTTGAACTATTTTTTCAGGTCACATTTAAGGTTACTAGGGGTCAAGACATGACGTCATAGGGATAGCATGTAAATGAAGGTTTGCCGTCATTACATATGAACAAGTAAAGATAGAGCAAAACCATTTTAGACCATTGGAAATCCTCGCAGCAAGCTGAATGGAATGATATATAATATGACCTTGCGAGGTCAAATCAAGTCAAATATGTCATTTAACCTGATTTGAGGTCAGGTCAAAGTAAAATCAAATCAAAATGCATATCAATAGAAATGCAAAAAACAAAGTAAATATAATGAAGTTAAAACAAACGCTCTATCACTATCCATTACTAAGTTATTAACTTAAAACTATATTTCCCATATATTTCCAATGGAGAGTTCATGGCTCGTACCTGACCTTAGGTCATCGATATAAAGATACCTTAACATATTTTAGAGGGCTCGATGGGCTTATTATCTGATATGAGTTTCAATCGGATAAGTTCACACAGTTCTGACTTATGCTATCTTAAAAAACTAGGTCAGGTCATTTGACCTGTACTGGTGACCTGACCTGAGATGGCCTAACCTTAAAATTTGGCAAAGGTTGTAAAAATGATCAAAGAAAAGATATGCCAAGTACGGCGGCGCTAGGCGCCGCCGTTTTTATTCTATCTCCAAAAACCCGAGGGGTGGGTACCCACGCCGTCAATGCGCGTGTTAAATCAAATTTTAGACACTAACCTTTTAGCGTTGACTGGGAAGAAATGGGTTCAAACGCTTATAGTGCCCCCCCTTAAATTCGGACGTTCTGCCGTCACTCTGCACATGTGCACAAAATCTGATGTATTTGTATTAAATTTCAACTAAAATAACTGTTGTAGAGCATATCAGAATTTTACATATCGTCTATTAAACTCATTTTCGGAGAAAGAAGCGTTTACTACATAGGACATACCAATATACAAGGCGCGCTGCGTGAGTGGTACCTCATTCCCAAGTATATCATATCCCAATGACGCGGCCGGCCGTTTTCAAGTTTGAGCCCCTCCTCCCCAATTGGAATCCGTGGCGACGCCCATAGCTGTGTAGTAGCACACGCGCCAACTGTCATTATATGCGGTGGCGGAAGGTAGGCTGTACCGTAGTACACGTGTCGACTTTTGTTATGGGTGGTGGTGGAAGGTAGGCTGTACCGTAGCACACGCACCGAATATTGTTATATGTGGGGGCGGAAGGTAGGCTGTGCCGTAGCACACATGCCGACTGTTATGTGTAGGGGTGGAAGGTAGGCTGTACCGTAGCACACGCACCGCCTGTTCTGTGTGGGAGTGGAAGGTAGGCTGTACCGTACATGCACTGCCTGTTGTTATGTTGTACCCTTGGGCGGGAACGGGAGGCGTGACAATGTACTGGTTAAGTGCTGCCCCAGCAGCTCAGTTGGTAGAACGATGGGCTCCGGCCCGCTGCTCAGGAAGCATGCAGTGGCAGTGCATGTCCAGGCTTGGGATCGGTTCCCCTGAGACGCTCCGGCGCTCAATATTTACTTGCCGTAGGTGGGGTGGCCACTTCCTAGTGAGAGGGTGACCTTAGCGGGGCTGCCGTCCATGTGCTTTGTGGGAAGCTAAACTTAGCTAAAACTACCTGAAATGTACCTCACATGTACACTTAGCAGCCGGCCACAGTTGTCAGCCGTTGGTGTGACGACATATGCTGACGTCACGGTGAGTAGGTATCAGCCAATCGAAGCCCTTGAAGCCTATTGAATATGGTAGTGGTTGCCATATCATGGCATCATCCACAGGCATATATTTATTTCGTTTCTTGGAAGAACATTTTAAAAATAAAAATATTTAGCTTATTGCACATTTTTTAGAGGAATGATGAACGCTTCCATGACTTTCGGCTAAAAGTTCCCCTAATTACACTACATTCCAGGATTCGACCAAGGTGCCACATTCCCTTTAAAGGGATTGTGGCACCTTCATAACGTGATTTTAACTGATATAGCAAAGTTGTAAAGCAAGTCGGAAAACCCGGTACTCCATATATCATTTGTCTTGGAACTCGATATTTCCGTAGAAAAAAGCTAAAACCTACCTGACACCCACCCCTCATCTACCCCTCGCCGGGCGGCCATTGTTGTGAGCTGCTGGTGTGACGACATATGCTGACGTCAAGATCATGGGCGCCGAAAGCGGGGGGACGGGGGACGCGTCCCCCCTGTTGGCCAACCAGGGGGACGTCCCCCAAAATTTTGGGTCAATAATCATCAAGGCTGTCAGTTACCGAATATGCTCAAAATTCGCCTCCCCGGTCAGCACCAGCCCGGGTCTGTCCCCCCTGCGAAAATTCCGTGGCGGCGCCCCTGGTCACGATGAGCATCAGCCAATTGAAGCCCTTCAAGCATTTTAAGTATGGTAGGTAGTGGTTGCCAGACCATGACATCATCCACAGGCAGATATTTATTTGTTTTCCGAGAGGAGTATTTTAGAAATAAAAATATTGCGCTTATTGTACATTTTTCAGAGAAATCATGAGTGGTTTCATTATTTTCGGCTAAAAGTACGCCTAATTACACTAAATTCCAGGATTCGACCAAGGTGCCACATTCCCTTTAAGTGAGCCTGCGAGCCCAAAAACTGAACTGGGAACAACGTGGACTACATTTGAAAAAAGTGCTAGAAAAATAGAAATGCCAATAATTTGATAAAAGTGAAATGTCCCTATCTCCCAAACAGCCGTTGTAAGGGGGAATGGTCTGATAATGTTTTGTCTTACTAACACACTGTCAACAATCTTGTATGTGAAATAATTTGGCACAATCACCCTATCACATCATTTTTGTACGCTTGGGTCCTTTGGTAGTTTCGAACATAAGCGTCTCCACTGCAGGGGTGGACGCAGACCCGAGTTTTGGGAGGGGCCAAACTCATGTCTGCCTCTGCTCCTGGGGGGTGGGTGCGAATATTTTTGCTCTACAGACCTAGTGTAAACACCTTTTTCAAAAATTTCTCCGGCGTTTTCGGGGCCAAAGATAGTTTGGCCCCCTCCAGCGCTTGGGGGCCATGGCCGGAGGGCCCCCTGCGTCCGCCAATGCTCCACTGGCAAAAAAGTGAGGGGCCAGCCAAACTTCAACCTGATGCGGACAACAAACTGTCTACGTTGACACCAAAAACTGTTTGAATTCGGGCTCTTTGTTGCTTTCCACAGCGGCTAGGTATAGAAACGTCCGGTTGCCTCTCATTTTGACTGAGAACATGACATTTTTGGCCAAAAGTGGGAGGGCAGGCCCCTGCCCCTCTTCTGACCCTTATCGTTTCGAAACTCAAAAGTCTATTGACAATAAGTTGTAGGTACCCATTATCATGCAGCGGGTTCCATATTTTAGTCAGGGGCTCTCAGCCTGCAGGCAGCGATTACGCCGTCTGAGAGGTATGTATTTTAGCGGCTGACCCCGGGGCACTGCGGGCATCCCCACATAAGGTTGCATGTGAAGTACTGGAGAACCTGGTCTAGTGTTACCTTTTATATTTGATATTCTCAATCCAATGCGTTCGTCGATTTATTGATTTCACTCGCGTTTCCTATTCATCACCCCACTACACCGTGTGCTAAATTTCGACAACGCGAGACACAAAGGTGTTGTTTTACCCATGGCCGCTTTAAATCCGTGCGTTAAACCCGCAGTCTCGTCACGCCCTTTATGCGTGCATCCCGCCCCTGTCATGGTGTTGTGCGTTCATCCCACGTGACGGCGTCGGCCCGGCGTGAAGCGATCCCGCAACCCCGCCCTCCTGGACGCCGCGCCGCTGGCTGCCGAGCCGTCACTGTGTGTACCCGTACAACAGCGAGCCACGGCGCCTGCTCCGGCTTACGCGGCGCGCTGACATGGTGGTGGCCCCGGCCGGCCCGGCGGCTCGCCGAGTCGTCGACACTTTTTTAGGACAGGGACGAGCGGTCTCCGCCCGTCCCTCACGATACGGCAGAGATACGCCGCGGCGCCGACTTGCAGCCCTGCATGCTGCGCACCAAAAGTGAAAGTTACCGTAAATACGTCATCAACGCCCGCTTTGTCATCGTCGTGACGTCATCATCCGTTGCTGGAATTAATGTGAACGTTTGTGGCGGCGGATGGTTCCCGGTCCCGCGTGGTCTAGTGGCTAGGATACCTGGCTTTCACCCAGGAGGCCCGGGTTCGATTCCCGGCGCGGGAGTGGCTTTTGCGTAACTTTGAAGACATAAGCTGGGATGGCTTTTGTTTCCCTGAACCTTTGACGCTCAGGGATTTGCTAGATGAGCGGATATCTCACTTTTATAGCTACATGGGCGGCGCTTGAGGACGTTCGATTCCCGGCGCGGGAGTGGCTTTTGCGTAACTTTGAAGACAAGCTGGGATGGCTTTGTTTCCCTGAAGCTTTGACGCTCAGGCTTTTGCTAGATGAGCGGATATCTCACTTCTATAGCTACATGGGTGGCGCTTGAGGACTGGTGCATACCTTTAGAGTACGTCGAAGTTCAGTATAGCTAATTATTTTATGATTACTTCATGACATCTTACTCTATGACACCTCCATGGGATTGCAACTGGGCGCGATATAGCCTAGATGCCGAAGGCGCCCTAAAAACCCCAATACACACACACATGGGATTGCAACTGGCTACCTGTCGCTTAAAGCATGCCGATAACCTTATTGTTTGTTTCTCTCAGGACTCGCCTTGTAAAAAAGGAACTACGCTTCATAACCACACTCCTTTCTGAGGGCACGGACATCAACTAGACATGCCCTCCTCCGCATGGCGGTGGTGGGGGCGGCGGGTGTGAGGACTCCGGGGCTGCGGAGTTGGAGCTCGATAGGGTCGATATCCGCTCTAAATATACGGTTTCTTCGCAAATGGCGAGTTCTGGGACAAATCGAATGCCAAGCCTGGCGCGTTCCAGTATGCTATCTCACATGTGTTCCTAGTTCAAATCCCATTATAGAGGTGCCACTTTCCGTTTTTTCTTGCCTTGGTTGAATTTCTTTCTCTCTGTGAAATTTCTTGGTTACATTTGCTACAAATTTTTTTAATACAAAATGACACGTCACATGTCCTTAGTTCTATGCAGGTGCTGCGACACACCCCGCTTTATTGATATAAGTAGGTATGTAGGTATAAGTATAAGTATATGAAAGCGGCTACAGTGCGCACTTTAACGAAAGCCTTGGGACTTAACGACCCACTTGCTGCTTGGCTCATGTAGCATCACCAACTCTCACCCTATTGAAAGGGTTTATTGGGATCTATAAGTCCTTAATCTGTATTTCCACCGGGGATTTGAACCCGGGTTCGTGACATGGAACCCCAGTGCACTACCGGTGTGCTACCGCATCCACATGCTTACGATAAGAGGTTATGTGTACAGGTAATGATACTTATGATAAGCATAAAGTGCTATATATTGTGCTATGATCGCAGCCACCGCATGTGACTCGTACCAGACACCAACAATATTATGCGTATTGAAACTACGCTGCAGAGCTTGATATGTTCAACATTATGCCCAATAACCAGATTGTATCCCCCGCTTACAGTTACACTTGTGCTGAAGATTCACTGAGGCCGTGATGTCACGAGTGAGACTTAAATAAAAAAACATTGATAGCAAATTTATAACGGGGCCGAAGGAACATTTTTTGGCGATGGGCATCATCTGAGGCCAGAACTAGTGCAGAAAAAGGGCGAAAATATCGCTGCTTTATCGACTGAAAAACAGAAGTGTGTCGCGACGCTAATTGAAAAGGGGTGAAGCCTAGCTGGGAGAGCGTTGCATCGTTTATCGTCGATTCGTCGGCGCGTTAGTGCCCGCCGGCGGCTAATAAGCGTTTTTTACGGCCGGGCCGCGCCAATGGCGGCCGGGTCGATGGGCGGCGGTGCCGGGGGGCCGGGGGCGCCCCCATCGCCAGCGTCGATGCCAGCGGCAGCGGCTGGCACAGGCCCGTCGCCATCGATTCTTACGCCGCCGCCCGCGCCGCCCCATGCCACGCGGAAGTGAAAGTATAGCGTTGTGACTGCGCCAAGTGGCCGACAGTTTTGCAGTTTCACGGATTAGCTGCTCGTGCGGGTGCCGGGGGCCTGTGCATGCCGCGTCATGCGAATCTACCGCGTTTACCGCGCCTCCCCACGCTGCGCGCACGCGCGGCTGGCCCCTGTATTGATGCACCGCGAATGTAGGACGCTGGTTTTTGCCGATGTTTTTGTTCACCACGCGCAGTATTGCTTGTTTTTCGGTGCCTAGCTGTTCGGCCGCGGAGCGGTTATAGATGTTTGATAAGCCCGCTCATGTACAGGCCGCTTGAGAGTCGCAGGTGTGGGTGTTGTCCTACTGGTTTGGACTGTGAGAGGGAAAGTGGCACCCTCATAATGCGGTTTAAACCGGGATATATATGTGATAGAGTATACCGAGAAACCACTTCATTTAAATTTAATTTGTGCCAGGACTTAAAATTAGCCCTCTATCGACCCCCTTCTAACCGGATGGTCAGGAAGTATGAGGTGACCATGGGAAGGGAGCCCTTTCACAAGTCCCGCTCCGCGGGCACGTTTTCTTGATTGGGCCTCTTTAAAACCTACGTGCTAAACAGGGCCTTGGTATTGGTGATTATACATGTGTAGAAGTTGCTTTATTAACGAGTTTTAAACGTGACATATTATTTAATATATCGAGAAAAATACCAGAAATTGTACGTATGCACATACATGTGTTTATTGGCAATTTGTGTGGGGTATATTGATAGCAAAGTGATGGCGTAGAAATGGGCCTTGTCATTTAGTCTTAACACTCGCATTGACGGGGGTCTGAGCCACTTTTGCTTTGACGTGGGGGCATGTACCCGCCCCCTCCCTAAGATCTCGAGAACCACGCTAGATAGGGCAAAAATGGTAACGGTGTTGGGTAGCCCATCCACTTCTCTATCGAAAAAATGAACCATTTTTGTCAGGTCACATTTAAGATCAATAGAGGTCAAAATATGGCATCATAGGGATAACATGTAAATTAGCGTTTTCGATCACTAAATGTGAACAGGTAAAGATAGAACAAAACAATTTGAACACTATGAATCCTCGCAGCAAGCCAAATTCAATTATATATAATATGACCTTGCTTGGTCAAATCAAGGATTTGACCTGACCTGAGGTCAGATCAAGGTCAAATTAGGTAAAGTGCATATCATAAGAACTGCAATGGCAATGCGAATCTAATGCAGTTAAAGTAAACGCTCTATCGCTATCCATTTTAACCCTCGCCCCACCGGGGGCCATCGATGGCCCCCTAAGGTTTTTCCGGAATAGCAGAAAAACGACGAGGCGCAGCACCGCGGTTGAGGGCTCTACCTCTCACTGCATCATTTTCCCATCATCCCTGAAATTTTTTACCCCGGGTCACCCAAGGTCAGGTCACCAGACGAGGTCAACCAAGGTCACCTCACTTCACCTTTAGAGCTCTGTAAGAGCTACATTTCAAAGTCGATCGATTTGAAACTTCCTACACGTCATGACCCCTCCAGGGTCTACAAGGTGTATATCCGGGATTTTTCGATTTCGTGCCCTGAGGTCAGGTCACGAGGCGACCTCTCCCATTGGAAAAGCATGGGGAAAAGCTATTTCATGATATAAAAGCCACAAAAATGATTGCAAATACTCAAACTGCTCAGAACAACGTTTTTGGACACCCTTTCGCGGATCCCAGGGGTCATATTTTCCCTTTGACTTTTCCAAGGTCATCCAAGGTCACCAGAGGTCAAAAACAGTATTTTGACAATAACTTTTGACCTAATTGAGCTAGAGCGGTGAAACAAACACCATCGTGTTTGTCTTGTCACTGGCTTTCATTTGATATACGGCAAGGTCACTTTTTGACCTTTCGTGACCTCAGGTCATATTAGGTCACGAGGTGACCTCTGGCGGTCAAACCACTGGCGGGAGGTCTTTACGTTCCACATAGCGGAAAAAGTACTGGCAATTTCCTATCAAATGTACTTTACCAGGCCTCAATAGCTCTAATGACATAAGAGTTATGCCCAGTTTGCTTAATCATTGCATATTTGAGTGAAAATAGCCGATCTTGACCTAATTTGACGTCTGGAGGTCAAACCATTGACCTGAGCACTAAAACATGCGAAGTAATTTCTTACTGAATTCACGCGAGCTTTCTATTGCACTTTGCAGATTTGCGCTAACGCCCATATTTTCGGAGTTAGAGGGGGGCCATCGATGGCCCCCGGTGGGGCGAAGGTGGCGCCGGACCCCCGGTGGGGCGCGGGTTAAGTGATTCAGTTAAAACCACTTTTCCCATTATTTCCAATGGAGAGGTCATGGCTCGTACCCGACCTTAGGTCATCGATATAAAAATACCGGAGCATATTTTAGAGAACTCGGTGGGCCCATTATGTGATATGAGTTTCAATCGGATAAGCTCACCCTGGTCTGACTTATGCTATCTTAAACTTTTTTGAGGTCAGGTCACTTGATCTGTACTGGTGACCGGACCTGACAAGACCTATCCTTGAAATTTTGAAAAAGGTTGTAAAAATGACCAGGGAAAATGTATACCAAGTACGGCGGTGCTGCGCGCCGCCGTTTTTAAGCGGTCTGCAAAAAAACAGAGGGGGTACCCTTTCGTCAATGCGCGTGTCAACATGTGGAAAGCGTGTTTCCCGTTTAAAATCATTTTCTGGTAATGTCCCAAATCTACCACATGGCACAATAATCATGGATTGTTTTTTTCATTTAAACGGGATTCCACGACGAAAAATCAAGTATAAAAAGGTGAATTAACTGTTAATTGACTTTTTTATAAAGACAATCAGTTTGTTTTCCGAGCAATGTTGTCCTTTTTCCCCAACTTAGACACTCGCTCACCAATGGTACATTTCACGTCCACTCTCGTGGGAGGCCACCCTCCCGCAGAACACAGATACGTCCTTCGCCTGTACTCGGTGCCGACTCCCGCCTGGGGCTATGATTACCCTATCGATCGCCGCTGGTATATGTTGGTGCACCGGCGCAGGTCGTCGACATCGACATGCGTGACCTGGCCTGACCTGGAATTAGCTGCGACTGTCGAGGGAGCTGCGTCCGTCGCCCGCGTGTCCTTTCCTTGTCGCCGCGTCATGTCTCCATGGGAAGTCGGCAGCGACGGAGATAAGAGGGGCTGACGCACCGCGCGCTGCGCCGCCACGCCGGCAGATGTAGGTCGCCGCTGCTTTTGCCATCGTTTTTATTGACGTTCTGGGAAAAACGCTCTGCCATTGGCCGCCCTCACTACGAATGGAGGTGCCGCGTAAAAGCCGCCGCGCTGACGCTGGGAGGCCCGTGAGTTGCGACGTGTATTGCCTGCCCAACTAACGGCTTTGTGTAGTCTCGTGAAATGTTGAATGGTGTGTTACCGGTGACCTTTGAGTGTACAATATTATGTTTACCTGTGCATTTATCAATGACGTTAGACTTGTCATTGGTTATTGCGCCGGGAGATACTCGCAAGTCGAAGGAGACGGCGACATATGATATTTGCCTTCAACTTATGTTAGCATTGGTCGCAGAGGAGACGCAGACAAAAAACTGCTATTCGCCTTCAACTTATGTTAGTATTTGTTGCTAGTACCATGCTGCCGAGCAGTGGCAGATCCAGAACTTCATTTCAGGGGGCAAAGGGGCTCGGGCCTCCCCTGTCCCTGCCATTGCCCCGGAACAGCCTCCGGCTATGTATAAACTATAGGCACTCTGACATTTCGGGGGAGCTGGAGTCCCCTAGCCCCCTTGTATCCACCATTGCTGTCCTGCCAAAATTCTGCCGACATAACTAGGAAAAGATCAGTTTCCCTGTTCTGCCAAATATCCTGCTAAGTTTTGCGTTGAGATCACTAAGTGTCACCACCTCTAGTAGAACTACTACAAAGTTGAAGTGTTTGGCGTTACATCATGGGCATGTGCCCTCGCACGCTGGTTCACTGGCAACTGGGGAATCAGCATTCGCTCGATTTCGGAAGCCTGTTAGGGATTCTAACCCTCAATATAATATATTGGGTATTCTAAGCCAAATATGATTATATTTGGCCTGCAGAGTAGAAAACATAACTGCCCATCCCAAGTCAAACACAGCATTGATGGTTTAGGAAAGCACTTCTGGGGCCAGTGACGGATCCAGGACTTCATATCGGGGGCAGGGGGAGGGGGTGGGGCGGACTAGTGGGCTCGAGTCTCTCTCGCCATTGCCTCGGAACAACCTGCGCCTAAGCAGTTACCATAGGCATTTTGACATCTTGCGGAGAGATGCTTGAGCCCCTAACCTCCCCCTTGTATCCTCCGCTAACTCGGGCTTATATTAATTGCCGTCTTCGCTTAGACATAATCCCCCTCAAATATGGCCAACTATTTCCGACATATGAAGGAGGTGAGTAATCGTGCGGTACGATTCTTACAGTTTCATTCATTTTTCGGTCTGGAGAGTTGCAAGGTCACGGTGGGGATGCAGTGGCGTGGGAAAGAGCATTTGACTTCCACGCCACTGACCCGGGTTCAAATCCCCGGACGGGTATTCTGCATAAGTCTTTCCGATCCTCATAATACGCTCCCAACAGGGTGAGACTTGGCTACACCATATGACCTCAGAAGCCGCTGTGTCGTAAAGTCCCAAAGTTGCTTGCTGCTTTGAAAGGCCACGGTTCTGCAGTTTCAATTGGTGGTGTCAATCTCCCGCATTTCCAATCCAGTTTCCGATACGGTTCTGGTTTGTATCGTGCCTCGGGTTCCGAAAAAACGTCCGATCCAGCTACCTGTCCCAGAGTCTTCCAGCTCCGGAAATTACACCAGTATTCATCGAAACACTGAATGATTTCCGTCTGTGGAGCAAATGAGATTCTTTTGCCTCGTTTAAACAAAATGACATTACAGAATATTCAACCTGAAGTGATTTCAGATGCCTTCAGTTTATTTCCGGGTGATCTCAGGTGGAGGTCATCAGGCGGTGCCGAGGCGAAAGTGTATGTCACCAAGGCTTCGAAATACAGCTGCAGAGCTGGTGCAATGTCCGAAATGTGTCCGAAAATTCGGGACATGTCCAATGGATTACTAGGGCAACATTTTTGGGTTATTGGCCGGACCAGTTAGCAATCGGCACCTCTAATCGGTGTGTTTGCTGTTTCAGTTATGTCTGATTCCACGGGGCGGGCAGGAAGCAGTGTGCTCTATGCGTGGGGTGTGTTATAAGTCTTAGTGCTGCAACAAGTGTTCACCTGCGACAGCTGTGTGATTTCAGTCCCACAAAGCAACTCGACAGCGTGTAATATTGGTGTGGAGCTTGAGAGTTGATGCCGCCTGTGTTGATGTTGATGTCTCGTCCTGTGGTCTGAACACCCTTCACCGCTCCGGTCCACCTCCCACCGCGGTGGGAGGTGGACCGGTGGAGGTGGACCTTCCACCTCCCACCGCGGTGGGAGGTGGAAGGGGTGGGTGCCCTCTTTTCCTAATAAGGGCTTAAAGGGAATCTGGCACCTTGGTCGGATCGAGGAAGTTAGTGTAATTAGGGAGTATTTTTAGCCAGAAATCTTGAAAACGTCCTTGATTTCTATGAAAAATGTACAATCAGCTCAATATTCTGATTTTTAAAATGCTCCTCTGGGGTGAAAAATAAACATCTGCCTGTGGATAACGTCATGATCTGGCAACTACTACCATATTCAATAGGCTTCGAGGGCTTCAATTGGCTGATTACTCACCGTGACGTCAGCACTGTCGTCACACCAACAACTGACCACTGCGGCCGCCTGGCTGGGGTAAATTTGGGGGTACATTTCAGGTAGGTTTTGGCTTTTCTCCACGGAAATGTTTAGTTTCAAGAGAGATGATATATTGAGTACCGGGTCTTCCGGCATGCTTTACAACTTGGCTATCTCAGTTAAAATCACGTTATAAAGGTGCCACATTCCCTTTAAAAACACCTTAGGCAGAAAACAGCGTAACGCGGTGTTGGACAGCTCGTCCTGATCTATACCGAAAAAGTTTTAAATATATTTTGGGACACTTCCCTTTAAGGTCATTAGAGGTAAAATACTATTTTCCGAAATGATGCATGGAAGCCTACATTTTCTTTCTTGGAGGATATTAAAGAAGATATGTGTATAATAAACATGTGAGCACTATTTTAATCCAATGGTAATCCCTCTGAAATTCCAGTGACAAGGCTAACATAAGCCCTTAAAAGCAGTTACCATTACTTTCCGAGTTAACTGGTGTAATGGTGAAATTTGGAAATAACCAGAGGCGGATACAACGGGGGCTAGGGGGGCTCAAGCCATCCCCCTCGAACTGTCAGAGTGCCTTTAGTTAATACATAGCCGGACACTGTTCCGAGGCAGTGGTAGGGGAGACCCCTTCACAAATAAAGCTCTGGATAAGCTGCTGAAAGTATGCATTGTTTGTCGCACCCTCTAACCTCCCTTCTCATGGTGCAACATCATTCACACAAGTATTCTAAATAGCTGAAATTATCTCTACAACTTATTAGGTAACCAATAGTAGGGGGAGACGATTCAAAACATTCTGCTTTCAAAGTGCAAACACGGAATGTAGGTATATTATAATCCTCAACGCTTTCCTTGGTTCTGGCAGTCTTCGTACTAAACAGTTCACCGTTGTTTTCCGCGAACAATAGTGTCAGATATTGAACCCATGAAGCCTTTGATATCAAATGCACTCCAAAGCCTCAAATTCTACAGCTCTGATGTTGACTTATGATGCTCCTGCCTCCATTTTCAAAGCTAACAGAGCCTTGGCACTAGCCGCGTATCTCACGCGCGCTCTCAGCGGGTTGTTTGCAGGACGTCCAAATGCCACTTGGCAGCACCTCCGACCTGAAATGACAGTAGGCCTGGTGAGCGCGTCGAGAACGGTAATATGAGTTTGGGTACTCAAATTCGAATGAGCCCGCATGTCCCTTAGCTTTGATATCGTTTGAATAAAGCAGTTTAGGACTGCTTAGGAAAAGGAGGGCCCTGTTGTGACGGCGATTTGCACCTGGCTCCAGACACAACCAGCCCCTTTGGTATATTTTGTTTCCCATTTGAACGGCTGGAACTCCGTCGATGGAATTCTTCGTGATTTTTTATAAATCTGGTTTTCGGGAATTATAGAGCGATTTATGCAATTCAGTAAATAAAATCCCGGGACACCCCAGGCCACCTGGAGCACCCCACTCTTACAGTAACATCTCAATTTCAGAGCGCCGGCCTAACGGCAGACTTAGTTCCCCTAGCTCACAGCATCTGCGCTGCACTATGCGCTGCAAGTCTTTTCTAAATTGTACCGTACTTTCCTTTCTCCAAGAGGTTTCATAATGTTTCTTCTCCTGTGTTTCAGAAAGTATACGTGTTTATTTTCTGGTAATAAACGTGGATGTATGTAGAGTGCGATGAAAGCTGTGCTCACCTAACTATCGCCTCTTAGCACTCTCTATTGTTGGAAGAGGTGTTCCAACACCGGTCCTTTTCGGGACATCTAATCTGATTTTAGACCTAATTTGTATATGATACTTTTTTGCACATTTCCCTCCCGGTTTCTAATTCGGTCTATCTCCTATCATTTGATTATCACAGGTCATTTTACAACACCCCGAAAAAAGACTGCGGTCATAGTACATTTCTTACCCGGAAATCTGAAGTCAGGGAGAGCACCGGGAACTACAGCGCCTGCGACGCCACCGTCTCGGACTTTTCGTAATGCTGAACTAAAATCGTCTCGATTATAAGTCAATGGGTGAACTTAGAAATGCCTTTTTTGTGAATATGATTCGGATCAAAGTAAAATAGTTTTGATATATTGTGTTCTCGAAACGTTCCCAGGATCGAACTAAAAACATCACCCTACTACCTCCGCTCGAAAATCGTCTGAAGTCACTTAAGCACTGTGTGGTGCTTTAGCCGGTGATGACCGTTAATGAATTGACAGTCAATCAGTAGTTGAGTCGCTGCTATGACTCTCTACAGCCAGGAGCTGTGACTGGAAAACAGCTGTTTTACTGGTATCCGTACCATTACTTATGCTGATTGGACTTGTCACCTCTGACGACCTCGCTATTGAGAAATGTCAGCGAGTTAGTTCCGAGTTGGAACTTCCCACGGCAGCCGCAGAGCCGAGCTCAGGCAGCAGCCCAACAGCTGGGGAGAGCTGTGAAGTTCCACAGCACTGCGGGGGATGATGCGACCGTTTCCTGTTGAAAATGCACAAACTGGGGAGTATTTTTTCTAAGATTGGAGATAAAAAGGTTGAATGTTGTCATTGTGAATAGTCCTAAAAATAACCGTCTTACATTCATACTATATATTGAAGAGAAAAGGCCAAGATAATAAACAATATTTCGAACACGATTCTTTGTCAAGTCAAGCTTTGACTTGACAAAGAATCGTGTTCGAAATATTGATTATTATCTTGGCATTTTCTCTTCAATATATAGTATGAATGTAAGACGGTTATTTTTAGGACTATTCACAACTGGGGATGACTGGGTGTTGAGGTAGTTACG
Organism: Lepas anatifera; assembly: GCA_034440635.1. Taxonomy (NCBI): domain Eukaryota; kingdom Metazoa; phylum Arthropoda; class Thecostraca; family Lepadidae; genus Lepas; species Lepas anatifera. The sequence goes on along the minus strand of JAOTON010001931.1, from coordinate 400,039 downwards.
TTCTGCACTCACTCTGACAACCATCAGCTGGCGCGATGCTACTGGCTAATCCTCTGCTGAGGAAGGCTGGACAGCCTGCAGCAGCCTTTTCGAACCTGTCCGCTACCTGGCTGGGTGTTTGCGTCAGGGCTGCTGGTGACTGTCGCCGGCGGCAGGGCTCCCCTCTCGGCACCGTCCGTCTGTACCTCTCTTTGACGTCCGGCCAGGCGACTGGCGCGCCATGCTGAGACCCTTTGTGGGGTCTGCCGAGCCTCAGAGGCCACGTGGCCGCTGTTTTCGGGTTTACGTGGCCGCTGTTTTCGGGTTTGGTCGGCCGGTCTTGTTTGACTGGTTCTTGGGGGACTGGGTGTTTGGCGTGCACCACCCTACCTCAGGTGATCTCCGTCCCCTCGCCAACTCCGTCCCCACTCCGGCGGCACTTGGTGCAGCAGCCGCGCCCGCTGCACCTGTGGGAAATTGTTCCAGAAGTCCTGTTGAATTGTGAAATGAATATCCTCGAACAGAGTAGTATCGAACTAAAAGTTTATTGCAGAATATAGGGGAAAATGTATTTTAGTATGAGTATCTCACAATAATGCATACTCCAAGTAGGTATTCTTGATTTAAGCTTTACTTTGGTTAGGATTTAGGATTTTCTTTATTAGGATTCAGTCTTGATTCTGATTAAGATTTACTTCAGCTAGGATTTTATTAAGTTATGTCTACCGTATGCTGGGTGCTTAAACCACACTATGTTTCGCTCTGAAATATTTTGCCTATACTTTGTTGTGTGACTGCTGGATGCTTTATTTGGTGACGGTAATTGCCACCTTTCATTGATCATAAGTTCTCGGAAGGCCTGCTGTAGATAGGGTGCCATAAACCGCAGAGTGGGTGCCCTGGAGGAGGTCGCTTCTGCCACGCCTGTCAGGCAAGTATCAATGGAAAGTGTCATGCCGAAAATGTAATTTATAGGATTGATTGTAAGCTTTGTGAACCAGGCCAATAATTTTGTATCGGTGAGAGCCAGATGGCCGTTAGACTCATATTTAACGAACACTTAGGTGACGCCAGAAATAAGAGGCAGGAAACACGATTTGGACAGCACAGATTAGGCATGCATCCGAATGATGAGCTGACAGCACAGACAACCTGGGGATCAAAACTCTAAAATACGCCAGAGATGGCCCAAATAGAAAAATCGTAGAATCATTCCGCATTCGACGACACAGACCTACTCTCAACACGTAAACATTATCCTGGCCACTCCTGCGGTAAAGTCGACATGCACGGGCAGCCACACACACGCATACTCACAGGCATATAAACACACACCACGCACGGTGGTGTTCCCTCGGTAAGATAGTGCTGGGACTGTCAGCACTTTTTTTTTCAGCCAAAAGTTTACTTTAGGCGTCCAGTCACTCGGTATTTGAAAAAAAGTTTTACCTCAGGCCTCTAGCCACCTCCACCTTGCACTCCTCGCCTGACGACGCTTAATGACCAAAACGTTGTGTTTACCTTATCTCACGCTTTTTTCTCTATCTTTACTTTTTCTTGGCATTTATTGGGTTTCTTAGGATTTAGACGTTTTAGTTTCTGGACTTTGGCTTTTTTACTGTCTTCGTCTTATGATTTTGGATTGTTTTACCTTCTTTTTCGCCGACGGGTGAGTTTTAAGTCTTCTAACACTTTTACTGTTTTCTGTTGTATCATCTGTTTAGGGTCCTAGGTCATTCCCACAGCACTCTTGCATTGGTCCTCAGTCGGCTATCTCTTAGCCTCGACCCCACAGCGGGCAGCAATATACATGGAAATGCCGCATCGCACCAACTGTTTTGCCAGAGGGCCTCACATTGTACGGTATTGTACTGAGAAACGCGTCATCAGCACTGAAGAGCTCTACTGACGTAGATGTGGTTACAACTCGCTGTGATCTTTGGCTCCAATGCTGACGAGACGAAGTGGTGGGACCCAGAGTGACACTTATCTTCTCTCTAGTGGAATTTCCTCTGGTTCGGCCGGTGTTCGAATTAACACTAAGAAATTGCGTCATCAACATCTGGTGTGTTTTTTCCGAGCATCTCAAGTGGGTTACTCTGATGAGACAACCTGAGAGAAAGCAGGCATGGTGTGAAGTAAGGCATGAGTCAGGGCTTCTGAAATTTTCTTTTTCGACACCTTAAAAACACAGGATGGGGCGGTTTTGGGTCCTTGCCAGTGCCGTGGTAACCCTGCTCAGGCACGTCTGCAGTTAGTGCCTTGGGATTTTATTTACTGCGCCCATGATTTTATCTGCAGTCATCTCATTCGGCTTTAACAACCTACTCCGTATGATGTATGCTCCATGAAATCGCAACATTGCAACATATGCACAACACGGCCTTAGTGTAATGTATTCACTCTGCAATATTGACTTTCCAACTCTTAGTAGTTAATTGTACTGCTGGCCAGAGGGAGACCACGTCGCCGCGCCGTTTGCGAAAGTACTCCAGTAACGAGGTGCCCTCGGGCGGCGGACCCTTTGACAGCGGGTCGAAATGGCCGTACCGCCGCCCTCTCCTGCAACCGTATTTCATTCTGTCCACCGTGTTTGGAACTATGCAGCGCTAGAACCTAGTGCCCCTGGGTGGGTCCACCGTGTCCTCAAGCCCTGCTTTTGCGTCAGGAAGGGTCAGAGAGCTCGTGACGTCACCGCGGATATTTTTACTGGGAGAAGGGATGGAGTTGGACTTCGACCGGGAGAGGGAGGGTGGATGGCAAACCACACCGAAACCAAAGCCTTCAACGGAGCAAGTTTTGTCAGCAGGACCCTAACCTTTCCTCCAGAAAAGTAACATCAGCGCCATGATCGCCTCTTGTTTGTGCTAAGCAACGGGAACTCAAACCTTAACACCATTAAAAATATTAGACTGCCACTTCGTGCACTTACTGTTTTTCATCAGCGCAAACAGCAGGCCGTCAGCCCTAAAACCTATAGAGTCAGTTCCCGGGGAGAGGCTACAGCCCTTGACGTAGGCGCAACACGGCCCGCTATTGGTGCTGACAAAACTCGCTGACAGCTGGAACAGGGCCAAGATACCTTTAATGAAAGGTACGTTCAAGAGGGATTCTTTCACGCCTGAGTGACGTCACACTGGCGTGAAGGGATTTTTCTACCGCCGGATGTGCTAAACAAATTCCAAATTTGGTATGCTGGCTTGCAAATGCGGGAGACCTCAAGGAATCAATTGTGTTCCAAATGTAGAAATAAAACATTCTGTTTTTGAATATGGGTGTTTTTTTAATATTCTGCAAAACATTGATATACCCTTGATACAGCCTGGATGGTTGCGTGTGTAACGTCACACCACTGACTGGCCCTTGCTCTTTGAGGGGGCTGCACCGAAATGGCCCTTCGGGAGGGTGTAAATATCAAGGCAGTTTACTGTCAATCAATTTGGGAATTTCTGCTTAGTTCAATGTTAATGACTGGTAGACAAATAAAAAGCAAACAACAGAATAATGCATTTCTTATGAATACTCCCTTGGTTTCCGAGCTAGAGGCACGGGTTCTCTGTCCCTCCACCGCCTTCAATGCATGTGCAGAATACTGATCGTACAATTCCAGTCTCTCTGCGTTTGTTCCCCGATCCATGCAGAATAGAACTGCTGAAAGAAGAGCTCCCGAGGCCGCTCGTGCTCTGTGTGTTTGCGTAAATCAATGCGAGGTAAACATAGAACAGATGGCCTCCGGGCACGCGTGTCAGGCGCGACTGCAGTCTCTGATGAAAAGGGGTTGATGAACGTGAAGAAAATCTGAGTCGATTTTGCCTGACACTGTTTCTTACATACATGTATATAACTCACCCAGTTTTCTTGGGACCGCATTCGATGTCGAGGGCTTGAATGCCTGTCTCTGCCTGTTCTGGAGGGGACTGGGACACGACCACACTGACGTCAGTGCTTTCAGGCGCTGGGTCTGGTCCCTGCCTACCCCAGGAGAATGCGGCGTTCAATAGAGGTCAGGCTGCTGGTTGTGAGCACTTGGTAGTTTTTCTTGTGTTAATATTCGTGGCTACTTCGCGTTCAGTCTATCAGTTATTTCTCAAGTCAAAATGTTAGTGAAACAGTCGTAAACATGGGAAAACATCGGAATTCCAAGAATCTGTTCACAAGTTATTGCAAGCCCTCCTCTCCTGAGCATTGTATTTTCAAAGAATTGTTCGTAGTTTATGGGATTTCTCGTCAAACGTTTCAATCAAATTCAGACTTTGCTGTATTGAAAGAGCGATATACATCGAGTGCCGCAAGATTCTGGGTGTAGAGTCCAGGTACGAGTTTACGTAACTGCTTTGAACTCAGGTCGCATAGCTTAGATCCAGGGGCGTGGATTGATATCTCTTTGGGGGTGCTATGACACCCTTGATAATCTATGGGGGTGCCCCGGCACCCTAATGGTGCTTTGGACACCCCCAACTAAAACTTGAAGTAAATGTTAAAACAAGTGCTTGAAGAGCGTGAAAATGTGAACAAATGCATTTTTGACGAATCATAGGTAGTATTCTGTGCCTGACCTACCACTTTATCCTCAGCCCTTCAAGGGAAATACCTAGACATCTTAGACAGTTGGCAATGTACCAGTAATACAAGTTTTTGAGAATTCTAAATTCAAGCAGAGACCCATGGAAAGTTCATAGCAGATATCACATCAAAGGATATACATAGGAGCTGAACAAAGTGAATTTTTCTTACGAAAAAGGTTGAGCCCAGCACGCATATTTGAAACCAACAAAAACATTCCGGCATCATAAAGACCTTAGCCTGTGGTACCAAGTGTTCTCGCACATATACAGTTATATGAAATTATATATCAGATACCTATTGTCTAACACTGATAAGGTTAGGTTAGGTTAAGGTTAAGATATTATGGGCTGAGATCAGACAGAGTCTATTTGAGTGCCCACTTCATGGTAAGGACGTGTTAGGACAGGATATGAAGCGTCTTTTCTGTTTCGTGGTTGTTGGTTAAATCCCTGACATGAAATGACCCAGTCTGAGGGCCTACTCCTGTATTAAGAGGCGATGGTATTACCAACAATATTAAAATGGAGATATTGGTTGCATGAATATTCATTGAACCACTCACCAAATACATTCAGAATCAGAGATAGCATCACTGCAAGCATTAAACGCCGGCTCATCATAGTTTAATTCTTACCTAGCTGCATCTGAGAAATACTCCATAACCCACCCGACATCCTTCCTTTGAAGTCTTTGAATAACTCAATTTGACCTCAATGATTCAGAACCTGTTTTACTTTACAGCAAACCTTACCGTCTGCTGCTCTAATTCTCCGGAGCATTCCTTGTCCTTTCTCCCTTTGTAGTCATCGGCTGCCTGCACGGACACAAAAATAAAAAGGCCACATTGAATGGAGAAAATGTGCAGGAAATTAACCTTGGTCAATATCCGAGAACGAAAAGAAATCCTTGGGTACCATTTTTAGATAATGTCTTATGATACAATTTAATTTCCGCAAGAACCTGATGTTGTAATTTTTTTATTGAAGTAGCAAGTCCCTTGCAACAATTATCACGTTGAAATATTAACACAAATGCAAGGCCGTAGAGCGACAATACTGATTTAAAAGCCTTGTTGCTAATGAAATGCTTCATGTAGACAAATATACCGCTTTCGATACATGACAAAACACTTTGATTTAGGTAATTGCTGTGTGTAGTAAGTGCGAAGGAGAATCGAGTGGGGAAGATGTGCAATGTGCATGCGTGGAAATTGATAATGCATCTGTTGTATCACATTGCCTGAATTAGGTGATGAGGGCTTATTGAAAAGTTAAACTTGAGCTCATTTGCAAGATTTTCGACGAAACTCGCGAGGCAAGGTATGAATTTGTGGAAGAGCCCAAATTGAAATTGTCCGGATGACAGCTGGTCTCCCAAAAAGGCTTTGGCACTGGTATTAGATGGGCATAGACCCTGGGCAGAGAAATCATCATTATAATGGTAGTTTAGGATATGGTGAATACTTGGGCCATCCGGTGCCTATAACACTAGGTGACAATGGCGGACGCAGGGGGGGGCATTCCGGCCATGCCCCCAATGCGCTGGAGGGGGCAAACTATATTTTGCCCCCAAAGGCAGGACATTTTTTTAAAAAGGTGTTTAAACTAGGTCTGTCGAGCAAAAAAATATTCACTCCCCCTCTCCCCAGGAGAGCAATCATGTACCTGGAGAGGTAGCTTATACTAGGTCTGTCGAGCACCCAAATCGCACGTTCCACCTCCCCCCCCAAGGAGGAGAGGCAGACATGGGTTTGCCCCCCCCCAACTCGGGTCTGCGTCCGCCCCTGCCAGGTGAGTCTTGCTAATGGATGGGAAGCTCTAACTGACTAGTGGGCATATCATTACTCCATTGACACTTCATCTCTTTGACATTGAAAGTATACAATTCTAGGCCTCCGGTGAGGGAAAAACGTTTTCCAGATAATTATGGATTCGAGTGGTGCCGCAAAGAAGAAAATTACGAAGCGACCATACCTTGGTAGTTTTGTTTGGATGATGGAATTCTAGGTGAAAAGTAAAGCCATTCATTGCATATTCTGGTTAACTCCGTATTCCTAGTTGGAAAGCCGCCGGCTACGCTGCAGGTGCCAACCTGCCGCGTCTGGTCGTCCTCCTCTGACCACAGCTGAGCTTTTAGCCCCCCGCAGACTACGCAGTTGTACTGTGTGGATGGCTGTAATGGACGAGATCCTGGCCCGCGGCCCGCCTTACCGATCGTTAGGAAGATCAGATCCCAACGGCTCAGTCAAAGACCAGGTATCAGGAGGGATATGCCATTTTAAGTACTTATTTTCCAGCCAATGCACGTATGTGTACCCATAGGCCCAACCCCGCACGTCTGTGCCCAATGCGTTTTTTTCGTTTTTTTTACGTAGCCTTTGCATGGCCCTGTTAGTTCACGGATGGATACATTCTTATGTTGAACTCCAGTTGAGGTTTCCAGTTCATCTCAGCGTCGACGCACGTCCCTTGTAGAAGAAACCCGGCACCGGAGCCGCGCCAGCCGCCAGCACAGGCGCACACGTTACCACACCGGCGCCAGGGCCAGGGGCGTGTGCAGTGCGCACGTGCGCGGCGCGAGCCCTAACGACCAGACACCTGACGCTATCGTCTGTCATCAGACACCAAACAGCAGGCCCATAGAGAGCGCGCTGCGCTGCAGAGCACGGGGCCTGGGATCAGTGTTAGGTAAGCACGAGAGTTAGGATCACAACCAGCGCATAACAAGTCGGCGTGATGTCACATGGACGCAGTACTTGGGAGATACGCGAAGAATTCGGGTTGTCCTAAGTGGTGCAGAAATCTGCAGTCTTTAGCAAATGATGGCGCACTGTCATCCTCTTGTGTGCAGTAAGCAAGGAAAACAGCTTTAAGATATGATCGCTTCATTACTTGGGAGCATTAAACCTTGCCCGTGATATTCTTTATTTTGACAATGTGCCCTCTGTTGGACTGGGAGCATCATCACATGTGTCAATACGTATTGGAGGCCGTTACACCTCGAAGGCCGCTTCTATACACCACTGTTCACAGTTCCAAAAGAGGGCCTTGCAACTGCACAGTTTTGCAAGCATAGAAGGGTACACCTTCTAAAAATGATCGCCTGACAGTGATGTAAAAGTAGTACGACGAGCTCCGTGATGGAGAGAGCGAGCCAGACAAGGAGCGGAAAAGAGCGTATGCAAACTGGTTGTAGATGACTTGCATCATCAGAGATCGTTGCAGCAGATACGAACCAACTCGTGAGCTCTTTCCCGCCGAGGCAAATGAGCAACGGCTGAAATCGTATATGATTCTGTCCTGAAACGTGAATACAGCAACGGTAGATGCCTAACGAAGTTATGTACAATTTGTACGGCTCTTTGTCCACGGAAAGCCAGGCCCAGATAAATTACTCGGGGATCAAAGCCAAAATATTGAAACCCAGGTAAAGCAAAAACTGTTGTGGGCCGATGTCCCAAAGAAGAGAGAGTGCAAAAATAATGCACAGTTCTTCACCTGCATCGGGGAGATGATCGACGAAAAGGGAACTTCTTGTTCTGGGGCTCAATGTTCCACCATGTGGTGCCCCCTCACACCTCAAGAGCCTAAATCTGTACCTTTCAAAGAGTGTTGAGCCCTTCGTGCATTGCAGGGGTCCCAATAATGAGTTTCAAACGGAAATATGAAATTGATTGTGAAAGAACAGACATTGCTCATACACAATCCTTCTATCATTGCATCCTCATCATTGATTCTTCATCCATGAAGTGAGTAATTTCTAGCGTCTCCACCTAGAGCCTGCTGCCGTTGATACACGGATTTGGTGCTACGACGTCCGAATCCTGACCCTGATTCCTACCTCCTGACTGCAAACACTGCTACGGGCTACCATTAAAGGGAATGTGGCACCTTGGTCGAATCCTGGAATTTAGTGTAATTAGGCGTACTTTTAGCCAAAAATAATGAAACCACTCATGATTTCTCTGAAAAATGTACAATAAGCTCAATATTTTGATTTCTAAAATACTCCTCTAGGAAAAGAAATAAATATCAGTCTGTGGATGATGTCATGATCTGGCAACCACTACCATACTTGAAACGCTTCAAGAGTTCAATTGGCTGATGCTCATCGTGACGTCCATAGGCGATCCAGGATTCAATCGGAGGGGCACCTTCCGGGGGCGCCACCCGGACCAGGGGGCCACTATGACCGGCAAAACCATCAGGTGGGCGCCAAATCCTATCGGTGGGCGCCGACTTTCGTATCCTGGGGGGTGGGAAGCGACATTTCAGGGGGCCCATCGGCCTTTCAGGGGGCCCGAGGGTCGATCGGGGTACGTGCCCCTTGCCCCCGATCCGCCTATGGTGACGTCAGCATATGTCGTCACACCAACAGCCATGACAACTGTGGACTGCTGCTAGGGGTACAAGAGGGATACATTGCAGGTGGGTTTTATCTTTTTTTCTACGGAAATCTCGAGTTCCAAAACAAATGATATACTGAGTACCGGGTTTTCCGACTTGCTTTGCAACTTGGCTATCTCAGTTAAAATCAATACGGATACAGTTAAAATCACGTTATGAAGGTGCCACCTTCCCCCTACCGCACCAGCAGTAGCAGCTGATGACCGGCGCCCGGAGAAGCCGCGCTGTGGTGCGCATGCGCGCTCCTTAGTTCTAGAACGTTCCATCCCGCGAGCGGCGCGTGAGGGCGGCGAGTTACCGGACAGTGCCCCTTCAAGGGAACTTGGCACTTTGGTGAAATTCCAGACTGTGGTGATGTTCGGGGCAATCTATGTTGAAAATAATGGATTTGGCTTCATTTCGACTGAAAATTGGTAATAAGGCTAATGTTTTATTTTTCTTCTGTTGGCAATAACAAGTTGCCAAACTAGCGTGACGTCAAATCGGCGTACGAGCTGGTAATACTTAACTGCCAGATTCAACCTGTTTTATTTGCGCAAAAAATTAAAACGAATACAAATGATGCGTTTTTAGCTGAAGGAAGTTACCATTAGAATATCATTAGGAAGTAAGATAATTACCATTAGTGATATTCATTGTATTATTCTTGATATATTAAAACATTTTCAGGTTTCAAACTGCTCATTAAAGCTTTAATTTAGCTGCTTTGGATTTTGAGTGAGACAAAATCGAGAGGTGCTCGATTAAAGTGTCTCAAAACTCGTCAGCGAATGATATTTGGATATGTTGATAAACATGTTTGATCAAGGGGTTTGACCTATACATCATTATGTCTAGGTTTGAGCTGAGGTACCACGTTCGTAGCACATGCCGAAAAACTGCCTGAGTGGTAATTTGTTCCGTTCAAAATTCACTACGTGCGGAAAAATAAGTGTTAAAAAGCGATATTTGGAGCCCCTGCAACCTCCTCCGCCTACGACAATGGAGCGTGACCGTTGAGGCACAATTGAGGTGAACAGCAGGCAATCCGGAAGAAGAAGAGGATTATTGCTGTGGAGACGCCTACTTTTCCGCAAACGTCGAGCGTTGGTGCAAAGAAAACGCGAAGTCTGAGGTGTTCAGTTTTCAGACGGGGCTGAACGCCAAAGGTTCGAAGGTGTGGTCCTACAAGTGATACTAATGCGAGCCATGCATGTATGTATGTGTGCTTATAGGTATATATGTTTCGGAGATATATCATAGCCCACAGCATGAAGCGAAGCCAAAGTAACGTCATGGGTAAAACACTACTTAGGCATATCAGCGGGAGATTCCTTACAAGTACGGGGCGCGTGATCGGAGTTTCCACAGGTTTGACATTGGGTGAAAGTGGTCTGCGCGTCCGCCATCCAATTCCATAGCTCGGTTAGTAAGTTTTGAAAACACGTGTGCCCGCGAAATTTGGCTCGCCCTTGGATCCATGCATCCTATCATCGAATTGAAATTTGGGACTGGTGGGGAAAATTTGTGTTTCGGCACGTGCCGAAGTGAAACCACGTCTCCTCAAATTTGGTCACCCAGTCTGTAGAATTAAAAAGGGATCGAGTTATGCTCGTGCTGTGATTCTGTGGGTATTCGTCAGTAAACTTGGTTGGTTTGCTAATGTGAAAATTTTGAATGTCTTGGGAGACATTCTCAAAAAATACAGAAACACAATTCAATATCGACAAATGTCGTTGCAGTATTCCCGCCTTCGTTTGTCTTATACCGCGCATGATATAATTAACATTTTGAAAAGTAAGCCCTTTGTGTTTTTATGTGCTCTAAGGGACTTCAATGTCAGTTTCAATTCCTTCGCAAGGATGCAATGTTCCCTTTAAGTATCGTTCGTGCCAAGGACCTGCCGCCTCCCATCGCGGCTGCCTCCTGCACTGGGCGGCGGGCTACCTTACCTTTGTCGCAGTCTCTAATGTTGTCCCCATGGAGCGCCCTGCCATCTGGATGTATCCTGCACTGACTAGGTCCCCTCGTACTCTGAAAAATCTCCTCAGTCCTGAAGGACTCACTTTGCTGAAATAAGGGCTCCCATACCAACACAGACTTCTACCAATTCGTGAAAAAATGCGAGATGAGGACCAGCCGACTATAACCAAATCGAGATCAATCCATTTTCCCTCTTCAAGGAAGGTAACGCGCCTTGATTGGTGCGGATGATGTATCGACTGCATGCGCATGCTCATGCACTCCGGTCCAGACTTTTTGCTGCAGATCCCTCCAGATCTCAGCCCAGCCCTCATGAGAAACCAGCGAAGTGCAGACTAGATGACTAGATGCAAGTGTGGCATGTGCCCTTGGACAAACCAGCGAAGCGTGGACTAGATGCAGGCGTGGCATGTGCCCTTGCACCCAGCGAGCTTGCAGTGCAAACATGAAGGAACGGGTCAATGAGGAGCATGACTAAGGGGAGAAGGTAACTGCTCCTTTTTCTGCGTCCGTATACGGATTTCAATAGGGCAATCTTTCTTTACAAAAACGATTGGCCTACGGTTGAGTTCAAATCACTGACATTTAATGGGGGATAATTTTAGGCGTTCCATTATTTTTGGTGCCACCATCAAGGTCACAAACGCATGTGTTTCAGTGTGCTGGCAGCGGGCGCAGAGCGATTTGTTTGTAATGTCCCCATGGTCCTTCAATCATGTGCGTCAGTGGCGCGGACGGTCGCCAATGTTCCCAGCACGACCAGGTGAGTGGCGAGCCGGCCTCCTCAGCTGTGAAAGTGCGTGGCCACTGCCGACTAACGCGCCCAACACCATCTTACTTTCTACTCCGGCTTCAGATCCGCTGTTTGCGAGATCGTTTCTGATCCCAGGCTGACCCCCTGTGTTGAGGAATGTCCGCGATATCATCCCCCGGGCTCATCTCGTGTCACCTGCTGGTGTGCGGGGGCTGGGCGGCCGGCGGCCTCGGGGCTCGCCGGAGGAGGGGGTCTCATGGCCGCGGGCGGTACGCCGACCGACCGACCTCCCCTGCCGCCGACGAATGGACGGCGCCGCCAGGCCGCGCGCTGGCCGTGGCGCCGGAGAGAGGAGGTGGCCGGTCGGGTCGGCCGCGCGCGCCGTGTCAGTCGTCGACTGTGAGCCGTCGTGCCGCCAGCAGTCCCCCGCCGTCGACGTTTGGCCGCCGGCACGCGTGTGGCGGGCCCCGCGCCGTTATCGGGTACAGCAGCAGTGCAGCGGGTACAGAGCCACGGCGGGCGCGTGACAGCCGACGGAACAGCGCAGAAGGAGGCGGAGGCGGCAGCCGGCCGTCCGATGGCCGAGTAGCCTGCTAGTCTGATGGCTGACCGGCGAGCGTTCGCGCCCGCGCCCCGTCGACATCAATGCCGCGACATGACGCCTACCTGTGAAGATAACACGTAGTCGCGATGCACCCCTGGCGAGCCGACCTTCTACAGCCATGACCGCCCACTGCATCGGTCCGTGACCCAGTGTGATTCGATCCTGCGATCTGATCTTTGATTAGTGTAGTGTGATATTTTCCTAGCAGAGAGTGTCCTGTGTGAAGCAGGGCCGAGTGTGCGAGCTCACGTGCTCCGGTGGCGCAGACTAAGCGCCTCCGCCGAGAGCGCGCCTCGGAGCGAAAGTGCAAGTGGAAGCCACCCACACGGTCAATATGTATTCGGGCATGACCTGGAACCACGTGAATAATGTGGACGTGTCCCAGCCCAGTCACAACAACGGATCTATCAAAGGTCAGTGTTCCGGCCTCGTACAGCACGAGTCGGACCAAACGAAAGTAAAATCGGAACCCAAAGGGTGGTCTAGCCTCTGGTAGTGAATGGATGTTTTACTTTTAAACCGAAACGCCATTCGATAGTCCTATAGATGAGGCTTGTGACAAATACGGACAGGCGTATCTAAATGTATTCCGTGGTGTCGGTGCCGTGATTGTAGATGTTTACATTGTTTAAAAGGATCGTTCCAGAAAATTGTTCGCTGAATGGAAAATGGCCGGGCGTTCCTGGCAAGTTGGGAAACGAGTTGGCCTTACCGCGTTGCGCAATGCCCGCAGCCAGCACACGTTTCCAGCCTGGCCGCTCTTCTGACTAGCCCGTGTTTCGCACAGGATTTGGTGTGTGTCTACCCTCCGTCTTTTGTGTGTGTCCAGTGTGCGTGTGCGATTTCCCCTGATAATCATGCGCCCATTGTTTCTCTTTTTTTGCCGATGCTGCTCAACGGTCACGCAATCTGTTCACGCATAACGACGATCAAACGCGCCTGTACGCGCCGTCGAGTCGCGCCGTGTAAGATCATTGCTGGCGGGTGTTTAGCTGAGCGGGCCGGGGGCCGCTGCAGCGTTCCAAGCGTCGAATGCCCTTCGCCCCAGCCGTTCACCCCGCTGCGGCCGCAGCGAAATGTGGGACACAGCGCGAACGGGTTCTAAAATCAGCGCCGCCGCCCAGCGGCCGCCTGCAGCGCGTCGTGTAGTCTGTCCCGCACAACACCAGAGAGTTACGGGAAAACAACGCTGGCGCCGGCGCGGCCGGTCGGTGCAGCCTTTCAGCACAGGAAGGTATCTCCACCCGTCGCCGATCCGCGCGACCATTTATTGGCTCGAATGGAATATTTTACCCCAATTTAAGCCTTGTAGCTAGGGTACGAGTCGGATTGGCTTTTGGACCAGTGTGATCCTGTAAAATAGCGTAAAGCGTTGTCCAATCGATGGTGTCACCGTGTTTCCAGAGAATATGCGTTCTTTGTTATTGCTCTCCATAGGCGTAGGAACTGGGGGAGGGCCAGGGAGTTCATACCTCCCCGCTCAATATTCATGATTCTTAACCATTATTCCTATGACGCATAAGCGGATCCAAGATTGCCGATCGGGGGAGGGTGGTGAAGGTGTCATTCGAACAAGGGGGCGCCAGTCTTGGGTGACAAATTTTATCAGGTCGATGCCCAATCCTATCGCGGGGCGCTGATTCTCACATCCTGGGGTAAAGCGACCTCTCCAGGGCGCCTTTGAGCTTTCAGGGATGCGCCGTGAGCATTTCAGGCTGGTGCTAAGAGTCGATCGGGGGAGAAAAGTGCCCCCCCACTCTTTCGGACGTCCTTACGCCTATACTGCCCTCTGCTAGTCGAAACGAGGTGGCCGATTGGAAATGGTTGCTTAGAGATAAACAAAAACAATATATTTTCTCTACGCACAACTGTTTAACCTTTAGATGAAAGAAGTTTCCCAGGAGAAAATAGTTGCCAGCACAACGTGAGGAGCAGAGGTACTGGATTCTGATGCCACACTGTCGCACGGCTCAATCGCACGTCAGTGGGCTTCACCTGCAGTTCTGAAGGGAATGAATACTCCAGACAGAGGCGATTCCGTCCCTTAGTTTCTCGAGATTTTCCCAACTATGTTGGCAGGATCAATACCGTTTTACGACCCCTGTGCTTGGTCTTCAGTCCTTCGCCACTGCCTGGAAAGTTTCTGACTATTTATAAGGAAACTTTAAGTGTCCTATTTTTTTCTACCGCAGCGTTACTCAAGGATATGGGTCCTGATTTATAAGTACCGAGCTTCGCAATATGCGGTATTGTAGTAAACACTACCTTTTCCTATATGGAAGCACTGTCCAGAAGCCTGTATAGGGCACGCATGAGATGTAGTACCTAAAATTCTACATACAGATTCTGTGCGGCCCTAGACCCTTACAGAAGCCCAGCTATCGTTACAAGCCCTGGAGTGCTTTGCATAAGTTATTCGGACCGCGACTCTTGGCAAGGGCTGGGGTGTTTGTCTACTTTAAATGGTGTATGCATAACACTAGTGTTTGTAAGCATATGCGGATCCGGAGGGCGAGGGGGTCACTGGGCCCCTTTACCAGATACACCATCGGCGACCCCTTGAAGGTCGATGGCGCCCCCAGAAATGTCGACGGTGCCCTCTGAACTGTCTTTTTCATCCGCCTTCCCGGGATACGAGTATCGACGCCCCACGATATGATTTGGCGCCCACCTGATGGTTTTGCTGTCCAAAAGTGGCGCCCCCTCCCGGCCATGGTCCCTCTCTTCTTTCTCCTCTCTTTTCTCTCCTCTCTCCTCTCCCTCTCTCCTCTCTCTCCCTCTCCCTCCCTCCCTCCCTCCCTCCCTCCCTCCCTCCCTCCCTCTCTCTCTCTCCCTCCCTCCCTCCCTCCCTCCCTCCCTCCCTCCCTCCCTCCCTCTCTCTCTCTCTCTCTCTCTCTCATCTCTCATCTCTCTCTCTCCCTCTCCCTCTCCCCCTCTCTCTCTCTCTCTCTCTCTCTCGCCCGCACATTCTGACCTAGTCTCCAGCCGGAACACGGCCGTCGCCGGTCCTCGTCATTGCCCAGCCAGCCCCTCGCCCTACTCTCTGCCCCGCCGCTGCTGCCGCTGCGCCGTGCCGGGGTTGTGAAATAATTGCACATGCAAAGCGAAAGTGTTGTAGCGGGCGTCTTCTCGGTGGGTGCGGCCGCGGCCGCCGCGCGGTCGGCCTGCTGCGCTGACTCATTGCGTCAGGCGGTGGCGCGGTCGCTAGGTGCGGAGCCGTAACGCCAGATGCAGCCGTTGGTTTTCGTTGGGCGCTCGCAGAGCCTGCCGCGGGTACTTAACAAAACAAGCGTGCCGATGCACCAGCGGAGCCGACTCGAATCACCTGGCGCTCTTATATCTCTTGAGAGACGCAACAGGAGGCCAAGAAACGGGTAGTGAAGCACAGCACTCTCCGCACGAACTGATGTAGACTCTGTGAGCGGCCTGCGTTGTCATCACCATGCGCCTTAGCGTGAGACAGTATAAAGTATGGACAGCTCTGCCGCGACCACCTGCTCTAGGTTCCAAATACTAATTTGGCTGGCTGTCTGTGTGCTCTGATGGGTTGCAGACTTAGAGCAAGCTGGTCACGCTCAGAGCTGCAGAGCTGAGTGTAGAGCGGCACCTGCACAACCTGTGTCAATGACCCGGCTCGCAGGCCCAAAATAGCTCGGATTTGTGAAGATATATGAGAGCTTTTGTTCCCAAGGTATTTTCTTTTTATCCGTAATTTGCTCCCTTGGTAGACTAGCCTTTGATACTTTGACAGTGACGGAAATGGGTCATACCAAGTTTGAGCCTGAAGTTGCACACTATAAGATATGTTTCTGGGGGCCCTTACTCAACGAACAATACACACAGAGGGTTTCTTTGGGTGAAAAACAGCGTATGAAGACATTTGAAATACTTGGAGGTCTTGGCCAGAGGATTCTTACTAAGCAAAAAGCAGTTAGCAAAAAAACTACCGGCAGCTGTGGCGTTCGACTGCTTCTGGTTGACCGACGCTGACCAATTGGCGCTGAAAACTGCGTCTGCGTCATAGTCTACCGTTCTCTACCATCCCAAAAGCGGTCGGATCCTTATGAGTTGAAAACGTTGTACTTGGGCCTGGGTCATGGCCTTGTGTACTGTTAAGCTTGGATTTCATCAGTGCGGTGGTCTATGCTTATCTAGTTTGAAATGTAGGCATACTGTTTCACTTTGCAAGAAGGGAATAAACGAATTTTTAAATTGTAAATACGTCTAGTCCGGTATTTCTAGTCCTTGCTTTTCTCGATAAAAACATGAAGCATTTGACAGCGAAGCAAGCAAAAGCGGCAAAGAGATAAACAAGCTTTAAGAGAGACAAGCTTTAACAAGAGTTTAAGTCGGCAATCTTTGCCACGTTGACATCCTCAGTGACAGACCAGCCCTGACGGAAGAGTGCGGGAGTCCAGTTTCGCAGACAATTCGGTGGCAACAGGGTGCAGACTCGGGCTGAGTGTAGCGGGCAGTCAGTGACCCGGCTGCTCCGCTCGCGGCGTGCCACCGACTCCTTCAGACCGCTCGCTCGCGTGCCTAATTAACCTCGCCGGCCGCCCTTCGTGAATGCACGTATTACCGGGGATTGATTGCCTCCGACGATGATGGAAGTGGTGTGAACGGTGACGAAATTCTTGGTTGCAGTTGCTTCCGAGCGAGGAAACTGTGCGCAATTATTGCATCAAAGCTGACGTCTTTGTCTGCAATAGAAGATTATTCAGTCGTGAAATTAAACGAGATTCCGGAAATTTCTTGCCAACCATTTGTGCAGCGCGTCAGAAGCGTTTTGCACATCACCATTGTGATGCGGCACTGGGGCAATTCTGGCGCTGTGTGTCGATGACGCTGCCTGCGCGGTGGTGCTGCCAGTCGCCGTCGTCGCCGACGCTGGGCTCGCGTCGACGTCGACGCGACCTCTTCCGTGTGTGCGTGCCCGGGCGCCGCGCAGCCAGACACTGCCAAAGGCCGCCGCTTCAGAGTTCGCTCACGGACACATGGATTTATCAGATAAACAGCTTAAACCCTAGTGGATGAGACAGAATCATATGGTATCTGTTTTTTTCGGTTTAGGCTGCATTTGAAATATTCTGTGCTGTCCTGTAATGTCATGGTTATCTGGGCACTGGTTCGGAAGTGTCGCGGTTGGCCTCACGCTTCAACTGCTCAGGCTGGGTGAAATAGGTCCTAACGAGAGCGCAGGCCAATTTCGCTGTCCACGATGGCGTCGGCGGTGGAAATAGGCAGGGTTTCGTCGGTGGCGACGGGGCCGGCGGCGGCCGACGACCCCGCGCGTCGCGGCCGATGACCGAGCGTCGGTGTCGGCGGCGGCAGCTCCGCCCCGGAAGGCCGCCCGATGGCCGCCACCGGACAATCAGCCCTCTGTTACGGAGGAGAATACGCCGAAAGGGTATGAGTGTTGCTTGCTGTTAGTCCGCCGAATGGCTTGTAACCACCTCCTCGCTTAATTTAGGTGATATTTATTATTTCTGTCACGAACAAGTGATGCAATTAGTGTTACCAGGAGAATTTTAGGACGCTACCCGTTTCTGGAATGTCTTAAAGGTGGCTGCATGGCGCAGCTTTTCTTTTCTCCATACTGTTGTCGATTTCGAAGTATCGCGGTCGGCCTTCTCCCGATGCCCACCAAGGATAAGGTTCTCCCGGTTGTGTTTAAAGAGGTGTGTGTATTGAGCGACGCTCAACATTGGTCATTATTTTTTCAAATTAACACGGACTGCAATAGCATTAAATTCCTATTATATAGCGTTTCCACTTTCCTTGGTTTCACTTCGTTTAGCAGGGCCCTTTCTGGTGTTCGTTTTGGCGGCTTGAGCCTCCAAAACAGGGGTGCCCGATGGGTGGTTGCCTTTTATGGGCAGTGAAGGAAAATGGGCTGTGCGCCAAAGACAGAGGCGGCGCGGGGCGGCCTTGTACGCCGTGACCTTACCCGCAGTCCATCCATGATAGAAAGCTCCAGAGGTCCCCGCTATTTTAATGAATACGGCACCGTCGTCGAGCAACGTATCAATCTTCTTTTAGAGACTGCTGAAGCGTGGCGTCACGATGCTGGACTCTGTGGCCCGCTTAGCTATATCGGTATTGACTGGTTGACGAACGTCTGAGCCGAAGCCGCGTGGGTATTAATGATGCCGCCAAAGCCAAAGCGAGATAAGCAGCGAATGCTAACGCTCCACGAATGGATGACTGACTGTGATTATAGTGTTGCTGAGTTTTTAAGATCGACATGTCCGTTGTTTTCGGACAAAGATTGTCTGGCCCAGCCAGCCAAAGGCTTGGGCATCTGCCTCACCCTATCTAATCTTAAAACGACGTTCCTACACAAATTTTGAAGTATTCGATGTGTGCAATATTCTTAATACTGTGTGACTTTTTGTCGCATGTTGAATTGACTCCGAGCGTCATCCAGGGGCAAAGGCCGGAAATGTTCAATGTTGTTCAATGTCGGAAATGTTCAAAGTGTGGGTTACATAGTTAAGTCTGTCAAAATGTCAACAAAATTGAAGGGGTTGAGGGCATTTCGTGTACGATTTAGATGGGATGGCCCAGAAGTGCAGCTGCTACCATCAATTCTCGATCTTTCTGTTTGGGGGTTTGTTGCTTCGCGTTTTCTGAAAATTACTTTTAGCCTGTTGGTGATGAAGCTGCAACAATTCGAAATATTTCTATTTTTAATTCGATGGTTGCGCATCTAATATATGGTTAATAATGGTTGCAGAGCCGTATGTTATGATCACGAGATATCTACAGTGAATGGGCTGATAATATCATTGGGCTTGTCTGTAGCTCCTTGACCTGATACATTCGTGGCATGCAATTGAGATGAAGGATGCAACACTGTATGCCTATTCATTAGGTACCCGCAATTATACGATTGAAGTGTGCACACTTACTCATATACAAGAACCACGAATCGAGTTCTCTTGGTTTCAAGACGCGCTGCCTCACTATTGAGGACGATGTATCTATAAATCCTAAGGTGGATGAGCTGATCTTCAAGGCTGTGGATCTCCTTAAATTCATGTACTCCTCCCCATACACCTTGGAACTCTCCCATGTAACTAGAGCCTATATTTTTTATCAAGTGTATTGTGAATTTCACAGGTTCACTCCACGTGGAGTTCGCGAATGATTCAGGCACATCGTGTTTGGTCTGTGTAGAGAAGCTATGCGCGATATCAGCAAGCTTAGGGTTTGTTCCAAAGCAAAGGAGCTGATGAGGTAATTGCTCTGTAAATAACACAGAGACTGCATTAACAAGTGACCTTACAACTACAAGTATAGCAATGCGCAGACAGAGTACGTTGCTTGCCGGATTTTACCTAAGAACTAACTGCTAAGCTCATACAGCCAAATTCTGCTACATTCTAACTAAATTGAAATGTTTTTCATTGTATTTTTTCAGTCAACATCAGTGAGAATTCGAATTGTCTGAGCTTTAAGTTGAGTCGTCAATTAACCCCCGTTACGCTTCTGACATTGCTGCTATCCCAACAAGCTGCTTAACGCTGCAATTTTTAACGGCACTCCTTAATATTCCTCTTTTATCTTCCCAAAGCTGTTCAAGCGTTAATCTGATCTTTCAATCTTCCATAAAACGCTGGTCACTTTTCTCGATGCCATCAGCTGTCTGTTGCAGCAGGTGCAGCCGCAGCTGCCTGTTGTCTGGGCCGGGGTCCAACCTTCGTACTGGCCGCCCCCCTCTCCCCCTCCCCTCCTCTCCATCCTCTCCAATGGCGACGCCCCCACTGTGCAGCCGCTGCTCGGGAGTTCTAGCTTCTCATCGGATCGCCCATGAAATGTGCGAGGAATGCAATACAGACACGCCAAAACGGGAAGGTGCAGTGGGGCTATTTGTCGCTGACGGAGTGTCAAATGCGGCTTGTTTGCTTCGTCACCTGTCAGGATTGGTTTGTGCCGAGAAGTATAAAAGACGAGGTTTGAATCTCTTTCGCTTGTTCGAGTAGCTTACCATAAACCATAGCATACCATAGCCGCTGCGGAGGCTCAAGAAGTTTTTTTCGAAATTGTTTTGTATTAAAAAATTAAAATGATAGGTGTGTATGTATGTATGTAGGTATGTAGGTATGTATGTATGTATGTATGTATGCATGCATGCATGCATGCATGTAGGTATGTATGTATGTAGAAGATAAGGCAGTGCAATAATCAGACCGCCCGGTTCTATGTTTTGCTTTTATTTCTTCCATCGGATAATAATTTATGAAACGTTTTCTGCTAGTAGTTACTTGCGGTGTATATTTGATTATTTAGCTGCTGTTTTCTATCTATACCTTTAAAGTCGTGCAGCCCTGCAGTGCCTCGTGGTCACGTTCCTGATGAGTGATTAGTCCCAATCTGTGAGTTTTGCAGAGTTGGCTGTCTTACGAATGCGCATAGAAATACACACAATACTATTATTATACATAGAAACACACAAATATCTAAATCGATTGTGATTAGCCTACAGCTTTCTTAGGCGAGCCCTGTGCCAGTTCTGAAGCTAGAGTTCGTGGGCTCACAACATTTCTGCTAAAGCTGCCTCCCAAGAGCTGGATCAGTATGCATCGTGACGGGCGCAAAACTCATCCTCGCTTTATTTCGACCTTCAAATCTGTGTTTTCTTTCGGTTTTAGGGCGGGCGTCAGTTGGCACTGTAAGTGCCAAGCAAGGTAGCTGAGGGTGCCTCCGTAGCTGGCTCACTCGCCACTTGAAACTTGAGGAGGCTCATCTGAGTCCCGTCTCGCTACAAGCGATGGTAAAATCAGCATAGCTTGTTGTTTAATGAAAGCTTGGCATCTATCTTCCCTTAGAATACGAATGAACTACGACGTGCTAAACCTTCTGAGATCAATACAGCCTAGCTTGACTGACAAGAAGAGCACACGCGGCTCTCCGGACTACGCCGGGGTCGTCGGTCTGACGTATGCTTCAACTGTTCAACTTCAGCCATGGCACGTTTACAAATCATTGGATGTTCCGTCGGGCGGCGCAGTAAAGATCATGCTGAACTTTGACGGCGTCGGCCGAGTCCGCGGTTTTACTGCCTTCCACGTCGTGAACTTGTGCCGGAGCGCTGCGTCCGTCGGCGCTGATGTAGGTACAGACTGACGGCACGACGCCAGCAGTCGCGGCTCGACTCCGGGCCCACCATCTTTGATTGCAACATCAGCCCAGTACTGGCCCGGCCGGTCTGTGAAGGATCGAAGCCGTCGACCTGAGCTTTTAAAGCCATCTGTGGTGCTGGACTCGCGCCGCCGCTCCGCAGAGGAGCGCCCGCTGGGGGAACGGCGCCGTTCCATTGAAGTGCATTATGAGTATGTGGGTCAGTGGTGTGGGCGGCAGGGCGGTGGTCGTTGCACCGGCAGCTAACGAGCTGGCCGGATGCGCGCCTGTGGCGCCACACGGCGGCGGCTGTGGCGACGGCGACCCTGGCGGCGGCTGCTGACCCCCGGCCGGCCTTGCTGGCGGGTCAGCCGCAGCCGCAGCCCGGCAGCCCCCGCCCGCCCGCCTCCTAACCACCGCGCCGAGGGCCAACCGGCGCCAGTGCCACTACTGGGAACCGGCCTCCCCGACAGTGCCGCTGTCAAAATCACGGCCCCACCGCCGTCACTGTAACGGCCTTCTTACCCGTCTGACAGAGCAAGGCCCTCCAGTATGGTATGAAGTACGTCTGCCAGTGGCTCTATTGCCAGTGTTGTTTCTACAATCGCGAGTCGTTTGAATGGGCAAAGGGACCAAGACTTCTTATGGTTATTTCAAAGGTTTGTGGATGAAAAGGGTAACGGCAGCAACAACTTTCATGTGAATAGTAATGTCCTCCTTCATTATCGATGTATGATATATCCATGCCAGTTGTAGTCGTTTGGGCTTTTTTGTTGTTGTTCGCATTTTTATCCCTATTTGTCGGCGCAATGTCATGCAAACATTGGCTTCACATTTAAACGGATTTCATGGTCTTGGAAGTTTTCACTTTCGGGTTTTCCCTCGTGCACTGCAAAGAAAATCAGACATGCACTACACTGGATCGTACAGCTATCAAGACAACCCTGTTCGGGTGGACGTAACTTTTAGAATGACTGGATAGCTGCCCCCATGCATAGGTTTTGGCTTTCTACGCAAGGCATTGCTGCCAACTAAGTGAAGCTCCTTGAGGTTTCGTGGCCTGGGAACAGTACCAGCCAGCTGACAAATCTACCGACAGCGTAACGGTGCAAGAGTGTTTCGTACAATTCCCCCCTGTTGTATAAGCAGAATGATTTGACACCGGCGCCGCCGCCGCCGTCAGCTCTTTGCGGCGGGTTGCACAACCACGCCGGCGGCGGCGGCGCGCGCTGACGGCGCGGGCGGGGCCGCCTCGCACCCGCGCGCGCGCTCGGGCCGCTCGGAACCAGCGCGGCGGCTGCGGCGCGGGGGCTGCCGGTCCAGCGGTGCCGATGACGGCGCCGGTCCAGCTGCAGCTGCCGTGGGCGAAGTAGGCGGATCCGATGCCGCCTGATAAACTTGGAAAGGCAGCCCCGGCACTCATGGGTGAAAGGTAGAGCTGGCCGCTCCTTCTCTCGTCAGGCTGAGTTGAGAAGTGTTTTGTGAAGTCTATAAAGTTCGGGTTGTGCAGTCATGGAACTGTGTCATGGGCAGGCTTTCTTTTGTTTGCCTGTTACGCTATTTTTAATTCCCTTTCCATTAGTAACCAGAGACTGGGATTACCATTGAACCTCATCGAAACAGAGGAGCATTTTGAAATATTCCTCAGGTAATCCAGAACTGAAATGTACATTAGTTCACATTGTTACAGAAGCCAGCGTGTTAAGGAAGGGCTTCACCAGCAGTCGATTCGGCTTGAAAAGGTCCACGGTCAGTGAGACGAGAACTCACCGCAGTCGATGTGGGATTCACATTTACTGGTGACGTACTCAGCATCGTGTCTCAGTCGTGGACGGGCGATGTCCCGAGTCTCTATTCTGGAGTATCCTCACTCGTCCGACATTCATATCCTTTTTCGTGATTGCGGCTCATTCGTCCTCCGGTTTCCTAACGCTGCGCGGAAAGAGAAAGTGACTCGCCGCGGCGGCAAGCGCCGCGTCGTGTTTTACGCCGCGACCGACCGCCAGGCTGACGGACAAATTATCTCTGAGTCGGGGACACCTCTGCTGTGTCCGAAACCTAGTCCCAACTCCACAATCTGCGGCTCGTGTGAGGGACATGAGTGCGTGGCGCCGTGACCGTGGTAGTGGCGGGAGTCGTGTGTATGCTTTTGTCGCCTCTGCCGTGGCCCCCAGCGGAGTCTGGCCCGAGCCATACATGGATGTCGGAGCCGGAGATGCGAGAAGGCCGCCGGAAAAACGTCACAACACGCCCGCTCGCCGCTGGCTTCTTTGCAGTTGTTCTTTATGCAAATCGAGCTGTTGAACGCAAGGGCGCCACCAGGCATTTGCGGATGATGCCAGAGCTCGAAACGCCGTCAGTGTGTTATGTATGGATGTCTGGTTGCCATGGAACGATAGCATTGATTGACCTCGAGCGATTGCGTGTTCCAATGTGGGCTGGAACAGTCCGGTTTGGGATGGACAGAGGCAGAAGTCGTCTCGGTGATGAGATCTGACTCCTGCTGGTGGTTTGGAGCTGTGAATTTATGTTTCCCTCGGTGATCACTGTAGTTTGAAAGAAGAAAACTCGAAGATTGAGCTGTGAGGGGTTAGAACGTCTCGTCTCGCAGCCAGATATCCACTGGGCCATGTTCCTGTTTGGCCGATATTGCTCATCACTGGTTATGGGACTTCCTAGAAGTCAACTTAGTTGCAGTTTGATGCTCCCGTGACGACTTTCTGGCTACGTCGTATATGATTTTTTTTCTCGTTGTCCTGAACTTGCAAAATGATAAGCTTTTGTTAAAAAGATGTCCATATCCCCTTGAGTCAATGATAATCCCCCCGGTCAAAAGATCGCCTGGGGTGTTAAATCTAGGTCCAGGTCGTATCAGGGCACCAGTCAGGAAGTGATCAACCTCCAAAACGTTTAGCGCAACGGTACAGCAGGCTTACCATTCCGCCAGACTCCCGGCTATCGCTATTCCTGTCAAGGATTCCCCCTAAGATCTCAAAATCAAAGACTGATTTTAAAATAATCAATCATGCCACGCTTAACTCCATCAAAAAATAAATATAAATAAAAATGGTTGTTAGGGGCATGCAAAAAACATGATTTTTTAGATTCTCTTAGCTCTTGGCTTCGTAGTTTGCTTTGAGCAAAACTAGTATATATTGACAGCGAATCGATGCGAAGTCGTCATATCTTTCATTTATATGAAAATTCACATTTCCATGGCGGCTCCATAGTCAGAACTGTATGATGAAATATGAACACGTTAACAGTTTTTTCTTACCTAAATTAGCAAACGTCAGGCAATGTGTGACATATTTGACATCGTAGTAAATGGTGCGATACCACAAAGTTAGAGACGAATTCGGGAAAGGAAAAAAGTGTGGCGAGACGCATATTGTCAATGTCTAAAAGGCTTGTACATGTGCTTCTTGGGTATTGGCGCTTTCTTTATTGTCTAACCTTTATCCGCCTATGCCAAACCTTGCGGGATTCTGAATGATCTTGCTTTTTTATCCACCTATGGCTGAATTTTTCTTAATGCGGTATTGGAATCAAGTACATTCCCAAGATACTTGTCCCATTCATTGCACTTAGTATACTAAGATAGGGAATGGATGGTTTACTACATAGCATCAAAGTCTTTTAAGTCACCGGTCCCGGGTTCAAGCCATGGAAAAGTCTCTGAATAAGTCGATCTGATCCCCAAAATCCCTCCCAATAGGGTGAGAGTTAGCGATGCCGTCGGACCTTGATGGCTGGTGCGTCGTTTAACCTCAGAAATTATTATAGTAAAATACGCCTAAACATGCTTGAAACCTCCTTAGTTTATAATACCTGAGTATGCCCTTGGCATCTTGTTATCCTAGTGGATAGGTTTGGAGCATACTAAGGGTGATTGTATTCCTCCCGACTGTCCTGTGAGTAGCGTACTCGCCTTGCAACAGTACAATCCAATTACATTTAACAATCCCTATTTTGAGTTGCTGTAACCGCCTCTGTTAAATGGGAAAATGAAAATGTAAACGAACTATTACTAACATATCATTTTATAATATTCAAACATTCTAGCTGCTCTCAATATTGATACATACGTCTTTGTTATCCGGGGAACGCACCGTACGCGATAATACTCTATTTGCGATTAGATCCTCCCTAAATACCGGGCCATAGCTCTGCCCCTGGTAAAGATATAATTACAACACATTACAGAATCTACCAGCTTTTGTTTTGGGAAATGTGGGAGAATTTCACAAGCCTATCCCGAACCGTTTAAGAGATATCCTAGGCAAACGTGAGGGGTGGGCTAAATCCGCCCCCCCGTCCCCCAACTGACAGGGGTATGGTTAAACTTTCTCCCTGAGTTTCATATTAGAAGGTAAAAAAAAGAAGAAAACTATTGTAGCAACGGGGTTTTGTATACCGGTGTCCTGTGGTAAGGTCACGGTCCATTGAAAATACACGGGAAAATTTGGTTTCAGCTCAATAATCTCACAGAGAAGAAAGAACCTTTATTTTGATAGTATCGTGCTTGGCTTACCACTGCGATTGGGATGACATGTATTATGGCCTATAATGACCTTGACATGGTCTTGGGTCCGATCAAATCTATTTAATTTTAGGATTTGACCTGACAAGGCCATGAGACATGTCATTTGATTGGGCTTGACGAGAGTATTCCAATGGTGCTTATATATTTTACGTAGGTCTACTCTGACAGTTGTCACGATACAAAATGTAAATGTTTGCTGTATTCCTAGCATTGACGGATCCAGGAGGCACTTTTGGAGGGGGACCAAACCAACGGTTTGGGGAGGGGCTAAATTGAAAAAAAATCGTGAAAACATAGTATGTTTAACGAAAAAAACGTCAAAAGCCTGTGGGGGCAAAAGATACTATTTTAGGCTTTGGAGGGGGCCACGGCCCCTTCCCCTTGGATCCGCCAGTAATTACTATGATAACTGACTTCGACCTTTGGTGATCTCAAAGTTGACCTGACCCCAAAATGGTGTATGCAGTCTTTGGTAGAGATCAAGACGAGCTATCTAACGGTCCCCCCTCCCTTCGCTTTTCGCTCCTCATACCGACGAAAGTGGCGCCGAGTCCCGTGCCGGCACATTGAAGGAGGAAACATTGCTAAACCTCATGTAAACCATTGCATTTTGTGGTGTGGGCTCATTTGCTTTTGACATGCGAATCGAAGTTGCGAATACCTCTCCTTTGTATCCCGGTTGAGTGGTGAATTCATAGTTTCTCTTATGACAGCACCAAGTATTGCATCGTGTTCCAGCTAAAGTCATTTAAGATAAAAACAAATGGCGTAGCAAAGCGGCACGTTTTCGTTAACTCTTTCAGGAAATATACAATTACACCCGGAGGGGGCCAGCTATCTACTCAGAAACACTCAGCTGCTGCGTTGAGCGATAGAGCTTCTCTTTCAGCCTTTGGATGCACTCAGCGCTGCTGCAGACTGCACGTAAAAAAGCTATTGCTCCGAGCCGTGCAAAATCAGGAGCTTACTCAACGTGGCAGCATGCATGAGCCTGTATGTTTTATGAACGGATTTTTTATGGAAACTGGATGTAACTAGTTCCCTAACAAGCACACACACAGCCACAGTCACGTATTTTAATCATAGCTAAAGGATTTATAAATACCGTCAAAAGCATAAATAAGAAGTTTTAGTTCCACACATGAATGAGCGAAAAAGGGCGCTGGAAATGAAATTAAAAGCCGATCAGGTGCTCGCTAGCTATTTGCTGTTTTCTGGGATGATAAATTAGCAATATCCGGAACTTATTCCATAGTAGTGGGCTGTTCTTTTAAACTCGTTCCATAGTTTGTTATCGATTGAAGAACTTTGTGTTCCCCACATTTGAATATCCATATTATATATGCCTCAGGAAAATAATTGCTCTGTTTTTCTCCTCTAAAAGCGCTGCGCTTCTGCGACGCCAGGACCGCCCGCTACCGACTTGCCAATAAAGGCGTGGAGGCTTCAGTGACCTCCCATGTGATGGTTTTCCGCTGACAGCGCATAGACTCGGCACCGGTGTGTCTCAATTTCTGGAGTACCTGAAAGTGTCGGTCAAACGCTGACGATTATCCCTGCACACTCATCGCCCCATCTGTCCAACAATAGCGCTAATGGCAGCACGCGCGGACTCAGGGCTCTGCCCACCGTCTGAGCACAGGCTTGTCTTTGTGAAATACGTGTGTGGCTTACGATCCGTTTCGATCCGTTCAAGTGGCCAGATTGGCTTGCGATTCGTCGAATCGTGCCTTCCAGCAGGCCGCGGCTGCCCCGGGCGACCGCTCCTCAGTCAGCCTACCGCTAAATCACGGCGCATGGGAACCACTCCGCCAAATCTCGCACATTAGAATTCCGGTGCTGAGCGAACCGTTGCAAAACGGCATGATGCGCGCACCGGGAGCGATGGCGCCTGGTGACTTGCGGGACTCTCAGTAATTCCCAAATGCTGTATTCGCGTCTCGTGCTTCACTTCAGGTCTTTAGAGGCAAATCAAGAAGTGAGCTTTCTGGCAGAGGGATCTGCTGAAGTGCCGATTTTCTTCGGTGCACGGGTGTAATCTGCCATACCTTGGAGGTTGCAGGGACGATCCCAACGAAAATATCATCCCAATTTTACAATTCAGAATCACTAGAACATTTCTGCTGAGAGTGGATACGGATCTATTACGCTTTCTCTTTACTATCAGGTAAATATGCATGTTTTTATTTAGCCGCCTGACTGGAGATTGAGCGCTAGCACCGCCTTTGGCAGCCCAGGGCCTCCACCGCCGCGCGCAGTGAAGGGATGCTGATTGTGTGCTGCGGCTTCCAATCCCGTGGCGGGCCGGCTGTGACGCAACACCCGCGCGTGAAAGTGGGTCAAAGCGTGCATTCACCAACGACGGAACACCGGCTGCATACGAAAACGGCGCGCGCCCGCCCCAAAAACACCACTAAAAACGGACCGCAAAAAACGATGTGCTTGGTTTTTGCGTGTTACCACTGGCAGTGTGTGTGTGTTTTGCAGACGCGTCACGTTAATGCTTCTGGGGTGGGTAACGCTGCTGTCGCGGCGCCGTGCGCAGATCACTCGCCAAAAACGGTGGAAGTGTGACGTCACCAAGCCAGGTGTGACGTCATACAGGGTGCAGTGACGTAGCAGCAGCAGCACGAAATGTCACGTGACCCGCCGATCGTCGGCAAGTTAGCGGTTGCTGCGAGAACGATAGCATAGGTACGGAGGCGCGGGATGCGGCCGATATGCGGGAGAGCTCGATAAAAAATGACGCCGTATGTGAACTGAACCCAGGCCGTGCTTTTTAGGCCATGAGTTTTAGTGGTCATGGCTGATGCCAGGGATTTTTTGTCAACGGAACCTGACACGAGTGTTGATGCATAGCTCTGGGAGCCCTGGCACCCCCAATGAAGCGTCGATGCAGTGTTAAAGTAGCCTTTAAAGTTGTTGGTTTGCCATTTTAAGGACTTCAGTTACTAACATGTAAGAAAAAGAAGTGGTTTAATACAGTTCAACGGGCCCGTGGGAAGGCTAACGCTCACGTTATATTATGCTATCTCTATTCGCGCCCGTCGAACCGGAGGCCATGTACACTGTACAGTGGCCTTGGGGCTCTACAGCTCCACGGCGCACTAACTGCCAAGGCCGTTTGGCCTCGCCAACTCTCACCATATTGGAAGGGTATGCTGGGGAGGAATCTCAGGAAGTCCTTGTTGAGTATTCCCGCCCGGGATTTGAACCTGGTTCAGTGGCGTGGAAGGCCAACGCGCTACCACTGCGTCACCGCATAACCCTTTTGTTTATAGCGGACGCAGGTGATATCAGTATCAACAATTGATGATATTTCGGCCGCAAGGATCGCATTATATTCATGAGTAGTAATCGTGGCATGCATGCCACGGACTGTTGACTTTTGGGTGGTGAAAAGGTAAGCTTACCGTGTAAGCTTAGTCAACATATGAAACTGATAGACCTCAAAGGAGGCACAATGCAGCCGCGCGGTAGCCCGTGCTGTAGGGTTCCACACCAGGGAAGTTGGAGGTGTCCGTGCCGGTAGGTGTGGCCACTATCGACCGGTTGCCAGTTCCCCTCTGCCCGGCGCCCTGAGCCGACTTGGGGCCCGGCGGAGCAGCTCTGTTGGACGGCTACTACGGTGGGAAATCTCGACAGAGTTGGAGCAGGCTATCGTTTTAAGTGGTTCTGATTTTGTTCGACTGTATCCCACCACGACGGAAAAATTCAACTGGCAAAGCCTGGGCCACAGTGTCACACTGGCAATGCAAGGCCAAGAACAAAATCCAGATTTAGAAACTGTTTACGCTGATTAAATGGATTGTTTTGTTTTGTTTTTTTGCTTTTGATCCGTCCAAACAAAAATGATCTGAAGTGTTTTATAACCAGCGCGATGAAAGCGGACTCTCCGAACGAAACGCGAACTCCCGACAAATCCACGTGGTAGGAGGGAGGGCCACAAAAACCTGCTCGCTTTTTGGGCCTTGCTCCTTAATTCGCTCAGGTCGTGAAAAGTTCTGTAGCCACACATTTTGCTTCAGACTTAGGAAGGAATAAATTAATTGAACAGACGCCACATGTAGGAGCTTGACCGACGCCGCCGTCTGTGCCCCTCCGCGCCTCCCGCCGTCCCGTTACCATCTGTCGCGCGGCGTACCGCGCCCCGTGCAAACTTCAGGCGCTGTCGACAGGTGGCACTGTTGCTGAGGAGATTTCCAATGTGCACGATGAATCTCAGATCGCTGATGGATTTTGACAATGTGGCGTCAGCTGCGTGCTGAAACTGGCTGAAGAGACCGACAGTCGATTTTTAACGTCCTGATGGTACATGTGAAGTACCGAAATTTCTAGAAAAGATTTGTGTGTCTGCTGTTGGGGAATATCACCTGCTCGGGGGACAGAAAATAATCGAACACACTGGGTTTGAAATCCGCTGGGTGGCGACGTCGTTTGCGTGATTAGGTTGCGTGACCGTCTGGCAGCATATTATGAAGGTAGCGTGTCATGAGTGGGTTATCAAACAACCCGTTAGTGTCATGCTGCTTGTTGAATAACTGTATTGTTTCTGATCCGTTTTTTCAGCATGACTGGATATGAGGCTCCTTCGCCTGCAGCTGTTTCTTACCTTATAGTTCTGACTTGTTTGTTGTAATGTGTTTTGTTCGTCTGCGTGATTATCACAGATAGATCCTGAGTTCGTTTTGTTTTGTTCTGTTTTGTTATGATTTGTTGCCGTGCTTTATTTTTTACTCACTTGACTTTTTTTCTTTTCTAGTCGATTGTTTGATGCCGCAAACCCTTCAGCAAGCGAGTCATCCGAAAAGTTAGTGTGTCTTATTTTTCTGTCTGCTTGAGGCTTCTAACCCTGTCGCTCTTTTCTGCTTGTTTAGTTCACTTGCACGATGGTGTTGTCATGGTGATGGCTTGGGTAACTTCCGTGCTATGTCTGGAGCGGGTGGTTGAGGTTTCTTTAGTGAATGGCCCCTGGCGTTGCTAGTTTCAGCATCGTCGCCGTGTCCCTAATTCTTAGTGCAATAATGCAATATTCTGAACAAGCCACAAATCATTGGCAAATACCTCTTGCTGATCCATAACACTTACCTAGCTGAAGGGGAATTCCCAGCGCTGCGAAAATAGCTTTTGTGAGGATTCATATCTCTCCCTCTATTTTCCAGGAAATGTGGCTGCCTTTCCCGCAACTGCGTTCTGGCTGTTTCAAAATCTGTTCCTCATTTCAAAGCCTTTTGTGTGGCCTCAGCGGCGTTGACTATTTTTAGACGCTTTCTGGGGAAGGATTGGAGCATAACAGCCGTTGGGAAGGGTTGGTTCCCCCTCCCGCGGGCTCTCGCACCTGTTTGTGTCCTTCCCGGGGGTAGCGTGGCCTACCTTTGTGTTTCCTGGGGTAGCGGTTCCCCTTCCGCTTGTTTTTTTTTACGGCGACAGCGTCCTGTCCGGTTCGCACCGCGCTGAAGCCGTGATGAAAGGGCGCACCTCTCCCCATCCTGGAACGGTCGCGTGGCGGAAGGGTGTCCCTCTCGGAGGTCCCTCACAGGTTAACACGCCCAGTGGAGAAGGCTCTGGCGTCAACGCGTTGTGGAGGAGGTCCAAAAAACCAAAAGCGTTAGAAAAACTCCGATCTGGGATGTGTGAAGGCGGCGGTTATCAACATTATAATCGAGATTCATTGACCTGGGTTACTATCCTCAAGGTCAACCTAGGTCCCTTCTCGATCTTGGTCCTAGGGGACCACCCCTAGGACCATGGGCGCCGAAAGCGGGGGGACGGGGGGACGCGTCCCCCCCCCTGCTGGCCAACCAGGGGGGGACGTCCCCCCCAAATTTTTGTGTCAATGGTCATTAATGCTTTCAAGTACCGAATAAACTCAAAATTCGCCTCCCACGGTCAGTACCAGCCCGGGTCCGTCCCCCCTGCGAAAATTTCGTGGCGGCGCCCCTGCCTAGGACCAAGGTCATAGAGAGAAAATCCCGCATAATGTTCACTGAAAGTTAAGAGGTCAAGGTCATTCAAGGTCACTGACTTATGACGTAACAATCTGCCATATTCCCAATAATATACAATATAACTGGCGCTATAGCAACCTTTGGACGAAAAATGAGGATTTGACCTTGGAAAATACTTTGACTTTGACCTGTGACCTTGAACTTGACATTAAGTAGCCTTAACAATGAAGTCATAGAATAATTTACTTCATACTGAGTAATGCCACCTGACCGGAGCACTGGGGTCAATAACCTTAATAATGCTTGCATGACTTTGGTCTTTGATCTTTGACCGTGGCTTTGACCTTCATGTGAGGTGACCTTGACATATAACGCGTTGATCCTGATTATATGTCGTTATTTCACCACTCGGTCTCTGTGCAGGCGAACTGGTGTGACCAAGCCATTGCGACGGTCTCAAAATATAGGTATGACACTGAAAGCCTAAAAGTAAACAAATTATTTCCGAATTCCCCAAATTTTTCCACGAATCGACGTGCTCATGAATTCTCTGAAATGTAGCTAAGTATCGTTTTCGGGCTGTAAACGGTTTTACGGCCACCTTGGAAAAGTGGTGGGGGAGGGGGCACTTAAAGACCCCTCCACTGTGTGTGTTAATGCATGCCGTACCTATCATGAAACAGGGTGAACACCACCAAGAAAATGAGAATCCAATCCGGGTCAGTCCTAAACCCCCGGTAAAGTCCGGGCCGGTCCCAAACCCCCGGCACAATCCGAGTCAGTCCTAAAACCCCGGCACAATCCGGGCTGGTCTCAAACCCCCGGCACAGTCCGGGTCAGTCCTAAACCCCCGGCACAGTCCGGGTCAGTCCTAAACCCCCGGCACAATCCGAGTCGTCCTAAACCCTGGCACAGTCCGGGCCGGTCCCATATCCCCGGCACAGTCCGGGTCAGTCCTAAAACCCCGGCACAGTCCGGGCTGGTCCCAAACCCCGGCACAGTCCGGGCCGGTCCCAAACCCCGGCACAGTCCGGGCTGGTCCCAAACCCCCGGCACAGTCCGGGCTGGTCCCAAACCTCCGGCACAGTCCGGGTCAGTCCGAAAACCTCCGGCACAGTCCGTGTCAGTCCGAAATTTCCCAGCGCAGTCTGAGCTGGTCTAAAATTTCCCAGCGCACTCTGCATCAGTCTGACATTTCCCGGCACAGTCCGGGTCAGTCCATTCGGATGCCAGGATTGCCAATCCCAGTCTTGATGAGGTTGTTTCAACATTAACTAATTGCCTCTCTAGGTTTGATTAACACCACACCTTGTTTGAAATCACAAAAAAGCTGTTCAGAGCCAAGGTTGAGGAGCATTCAGTACAGAAAAGAAGAAGAAGGAAAGCTGACCAAAAGTGGGTCCGAAGCCATATTTGGATCTGAAAACTATACCTTTTTCCTGTTTGATCCAATCCACCAACGGTTATGTCCAATCTCTTGCTCTGCGTATGCTAGAGTCGACCCGGTTCCCCGACTTCCGCCTATCACACGTGCTTCAATCGTATGGGGCTTTGGCAAGGCGCATCCCTATCGGCCAGCGGCCGGCTGGAGCCTGGACATAGGTAAAAACTGCGGCAAAATCCGGTTGGTTGAAACGATGAAAAATTGTCTTTCCAGTAGGCCATGGATTGCGTGCAGAGCTTTCTTTTGTGTTCCCTCGTCTCGACCCCGAGACGTGATGCTGCCCCCAAAATTGTCAGTCCTTAACCCTATTTCCGTCAGGCTCCCGGCCACCCCTATTTCCGGCAGGGGGGCAATATCGGCCCCCCAAGATCTCGTAATCTAACCGGCCGATTTTGAAAATTCAAAGTGCTATAGATTCCCTGACGCTAAACTTTATTTTGAAAAAAGAAAATTTCAAAATTTTGATTTTTAAGAGAAGGTCGTCAAAATATACAATTTTTGTGTATTTTTAGATTTTCCATAACCCTTGTCTCTGTTGTACGATTTTCACAAAACTAGTTCAGATTTACAAATAATTGACCCAAAATTGTCATACACTCGAGTTACACAAAAATCGAAATTCAATGGCAGTTCCAGGACCAGGACTATGAGGGAAATATATACGACCTAAAAAGTTTTTGTTACGCGGATTAGAAGCCGTGATATACTGCTTGGCATCTTTGACACATAAATAAATGAAAAAAGTGAAAAACTCATCAGGGCGGATGCAGTAAGGTAAAACAGTGGGGTAAAATACATACCAACAATATGCAGTGGTATGCATGAGTATATTAGTCCCTCGACTAGTTGAAATTTATTTCTGATAATTTTACCCTCCCATGGCAGCTCTGGGAAAGGGGGTGACATAGGCGGATCAAGGACTCGTCGTGGGGGCGGGTGGGGTGATTGGAAACACATTTTTAATATACAACGATATTGAGTCGCGGCGGTGATACTGGCTGGGAATATGCATTTTGAAAATGTGTAGTGACTGGACACGCCTCTGGTAATCTAGAATTTGGTTATAACTATTTTGAATTTTCATATACCCAATTGTATTCGCACTGCACGGCTGTAAGCAGTCTTCCACTTACTAACGTTTAGTCTTTCTTGATAACATTCCCCCCATTTTGAACTTCTGTAACCGCCCCTGATGAATACAAATAGTGACAATTGTGAATGCACTATCATCTCACATAAAAATGATATAATAAAACCATATAACTGGTATCAGGATCAGCAGAGACGGCTTCCTTTACAAAGAACCCATCGCATACGATAATACTTGGTTTGTGGATAGAACCTCCCCAAAAACCCAGCCATAGCTCCGCCCCTGGTAAATATATAATATTGACAATTTCAGAAAACCTGCCTGTACTAGTTTTAGGAAAAGTCAGGAAGTTTCAAAGTTCTATCGCAAGCCGTTTCGGAGATATTCTTGAAAAACCTGAGGGGGGCAATATTAGCCCCCTGCCGGAAATAGGGTTAAGTCTTATTCATATTCGCAAGTCTGCTAGCATTGGCTCTAATACCTTCAAACTGTTTGTGCCTAGACTAGTGCCGGGACCAACTTACGCCTTTTTGAGACTAACTGTGATCATAATTTTGCAACAATAATATGGTTCCAACCAGCATTGACCAAGTTGAATAACCAGATGAATATGTTCGTGCTGGCCCTGGATTTAGTGTTCTACCCTAGCGTAAATGCGAATTCCGTTATATTGAGGGTGCTTCTACCTACCGAGTGCATGTAATGGGACCCGAGAGTAGTTTTCTTCCTATACCTATAATACACACAATTGTGCTTAGGTAAAACTTATAGAGTGGATGGACTAAAGAAACGGAATAGTGGGATACAATTATTATAAAGTGGAGCTCCTGGGTTCAATAACACTTATGCATGTTATTGACGGAAAGACAAAGCGTCCATGCTGGACATGCTTATTTTTCCGTGGGGCAGTGACGTTCCATTGGGCATTCTGGTACGTTTAGCCGATGTGGCCGGGACACATTCTCCATAAATACAGACCGATGCCGCGATGCAGAAGACTTGTGCTCTGTCGCTGTCAGGACGCGGGCGGCGCGCCGTCCGGCACCCGCCCGCGGCGGGGGCCGGGTCGCTCGCGTACATACCACACCAGGTGGGGGGGGGTGAAATGAGGGGGGGGTGAATGTGGATTTTCTGATGCTGCAGATTCCAGCACTGTCTCTTGGCTGCGTTGTTGTAGCGCTTGTAGGTCGCTAAGGTAACAATTCACAATGAAGACGACAAAAGGCGCTCGGTCTGTGCAGCAACATCGTCTTTTGTCTTGTCAGGATCAAATGTCTCTCATCGGTAAGTTTAGATTCTGCACTGGAGTCTATCACCCTATCTTTGAACAAAGCGCGGTTGGATCCAACTGTGAAAACGGGACGTGTTTCGGTCGAGTACTTCCCACCGAGAGCGGAGTTTGGTCCGG
This sequence comes from Lepas anatifera, assembly GCA_034440635.1. Lineage (NCBI taxonomy): Eukaryota > Metazoa > Arthropoda > Thecostraca > Lepadidae > Lepas > Lepas anatifera. Next base: position 364,206 of record JAOTON010001931.1, on the reverse strand, counting down.
CGCCGTGGGGCAGCTCGTCGTCGCGGTGCGTCAGCTGGCAGACGGGAGCGGTGACGGCGGTGGGGAGCGTTCCTGGCACACCGCTCCCCGCGACGGGGGAACGCTCCTGGGGACAGCCATACTCCCCGCTCCCCGCGGCGAGACGCCTCGTGGCGGCGCTCGTAGCCACCTTCAACAGCCCGGGAATGTTAACAAGGCTAGCGTCCGTTCACCCGCTGTGCTGAACTCAGGATCAGTGCGTCTTGTCATTCAGCCAGTGCTACTGAATCTTGTCCAAAATCGGGCGGTCTGATAGAGGGCATGCCCGTGGGTACCATCGTCTGAAACGGTCTCTATTTAGGAGAGCGCCTTTGAGACCAGCCACTGCGCTCTCAGTGAGTTATGCTTAGGAAGGATTTTTGCAAGAATGCTCCAGGTCTCCCATGCATCATCGGGGTAAACTGGCAAAAGCTAAGCAAAGCAAAGCTATTGCCAATGGGGTACTGATCACCGCATTGGATGTGTTTCGCCCGGGATTAAGCGTTATTGTGACCCCGCTGTAGAAAGAGTGGCCCGTATTTTACGCGGCATTCGTAATCGTCTTAACGTAGAAAGCGTTCTATGATTAGAGGCTGTTCACATACGACGTCAGCCATCGAAGGGAGAGGGGGTCTGGCATTTTCTGCTTTTTCTGACTAAGGACGGGCTCTGGCTTTTTCACTAAGGGCGGGCGGCTTTTCTGACTAAGGGACGGGGCTCTGGCTTTTTCTGACAATTCTGACCAGAGAGGAAACAGGGACTGACTCGGAATTTTGTGTTGGCTGGGAACTGTCCCAGTCCAGGGCAATTGAAGAGCGGGTACTTTAAAGTTTCATAGCCAAAAATAATTATAGTATGGTACCAGTTTTAGCTTTGTTTACTAAACATGTTGTGGAAGTTATGCTAGCCTCGTACTTTCGTAAAATATTAAACTTCAACCCACTGCAGCCGGTGGCTGGTTTTTCCCCTAACAAAACAATGAGGAACTGTGCGTTATTATTGCGGTTTCTTCATGTGCCTTTTGATTATTGTATGGCAGTACTTACATTTTCCTTATTTTTGATAAAGTGTCTTTTTGGACAGAAGCGGTTGTTTCTCAAGTATTTGTTCGGGTCCTTCCATGCGTTAACAATGCGCGTCGATGCGATGTTCTGAGCTGAAGAGAGGTATTAATGATGCTCAAACCGTCTCTCACCAGCCTGCAAAGTTGAAATATGACAGGTGTCAACGGGATCTTGCTGATCTAGCCTTAGGAAAATGTTCCTGCTTGGAGAAGCTTATCTACCATTGGGGGCAAGGGAAGCTGGAGATGGGGACGGACGTTGAAACAAAAGGCGAAATTGGAATATGAAATGGGGCTACTTCTGTTATATCAAAGAGTAGGTAATTATGCTATGGCTTTTTCAACACGTGCTGTTAGAAGGTACAATTCCGCCTGAACTTCCAAAGCTAACCATCAGCAAAGCTTATGCCCCATTTCCAGTAGGATTTGAGTTGGCTTTACCCAGTAAAGTGAAGAGAGGGGAGGTAGTAGAGGACTTTACCATTCTAGCAACCCTCGCCCGGGAGAAAGGTGGTGTTTGAACATCCCTTCGGGTTTTCCGACGGCCCCTGAAAAGCGCAGGTACCGGTACCGCTCCACTAAAAACACCTACACGGGGAGATGGGAATTGGCCGAAAAAGACGATTTCTGTCGAGATTCCTGAGAATAACTTCCTTTAGCGCCATGTGTTGCTTTGGACTTGTGACATCTGAAAGGTCATCTGGAACTGCCAAAGGTGGTTTTCAGACTTGGGTCAATAACTTTGTAGGGAATTGTGATAGATATTTTAGTTCGATGTATTACGTTTGGATATATTTGGATATATTTGGATATCCAAATATTATTATTATATTTGATATATTGGGATTATCATTGCGAGTAGATTGGGATGCATATTGACTATGTTAGGGCAGATCTTTTACATTGGTCTGATGCAGGCAAAAAAAAAACATTGGGGATAAAACTATGACTGGAGCGGAGCGACAGGCCGGGGAACCGAAACCGACACCAGCAGAGCCGCAGTTGCGTCCCTACAAGTGGTGTGTCCGGTGGGAGCAGAGGACTGGCCTGTAGGGGGCTGGGCTGACCAGTGGTCCCTCAGTTCAGCAAAGCCTCCAACAGTGACGGCCCAATCTCGGGCCGGACGCTACTTAGGGGTAAAACGGCAAGGCAGCAGGGCTGGCGAAAAAGTTGGGCGACGTGAGTACAAACTCGGAGATATGAGGCGCACTCGAAAATCCATAGCCGGTACCCGGTCCCACACTCGTTCACAGCAGCGCAGCAGTTATAGTCTGCTCAGTCACTAAGTGCGTCGATCCAGCCCCACCCACCCCCGCCAGGGGAACAACTATCGCATCGGAGCGCCAACACCCGCCCCTAACCAAATTCTGTGTTACGCGGGCGCTAGCAGCGCCATCTATAGCATTACCATTTTGACGTGGTATGGTCATCTCATACACCATTCGATTGAGTCACCGTTGCGAAAGGAATCGAGTAAATTCTAAGAACGATTGTAACTGGTTTAATTCAGACGCTACACTCAAGAAAATATCCGTCAGTCTGTCACATCCTTTGATCTGACATCACTCTGATATTGACCTAAGTCAGAAAAGGACTGAATTAGTTTCTTTATAATTTCTTATGGGAGATATACTGCCTGTTCGTGTTTTTTCGTTCTCCCGCATAAGAGTCGAGATCAAGCAGGGGGATCGTTCAGCCCCCTTCCTTCGCCACGGGAGAAAAATGTGGGATGGCTGTTGAGTTGTATACCACGCTTTGTAGACTGGTTTTTCAACTATCCAGTTCGGTCCCGTTTCGTGCCAAAACGCGTGGTAGGGGCGTGTTTCGCCGTAAGAGTATGTCGCACCTATTAACGGCAGTTTTTTAGCGGGTACCGACTCGGGTTTTGGCGTGGGTGTTCCTTGGGCTGCCGGAACTGGCAGCGGCGATAAACACAGCTGGAATAAAGGCCGGAATATCTGAGTGCTCTTTTTGCCATTTACTCGTTGCATCCTTGGCGTCTTTCCAGGGGCGCGGTAATTTTTTTAATCATTGGGGTGCCAAAGCTTTTAACAATGTAAAGATCACCGTTTTAAAAGGGATAGCTTAAGGAAGTGTGTTTTAGCCTTCCCCTGTTTCACCCGATACAAGAAGTTAGATATGTGTAAAGTGAAAAACTATAAAAATTTGAGAACAAAAATCCAAAATCACTTGAACGTGTCCGTCGGCCTTGAAGCGTATTTAATATGGCAGTAGTTTCCAGATTATGACGTCATCCACAGACAGTGTTTCATTTCTTACCCTAGAGGAGCATTTAGAAAATCGAAATATTGAGCTGTTTGTACATTTTTGGAGAAATCATGGGCTTTTCATGATTTTCGGGTAAAAATACCCCTAATTACTCTAAATTCCTGGATGCGACCAAGGTGCCACATTCCCTTTAAAATCATGGACTCAGCTATATCCCCACCGACCCTGGATTTTTCAATTCCCAAACTGTTGAGGGTGGCTTTCTAGGAGAGTCTGTCAAATGTATCCTTTGCTTCCACTTGTCCTGAAGGTTCGGTGATTGCCTGCTACTGGCGGCGTGGGACCAGTAGTCTGCAGTTACGACACTCCAGCGGCTCCGAGGACGTCTTTGTCACGGGATGGCTCAGCTGCCCGACTGTTTCCACATCTCCACGCAGATGACGTCACAAATGACTATCTGACGTCACACTTCGCGCCAGTGACCCGAGCGTGGGTGGGGAAGCGGAATGGAGGAAGCACCTAGCAGAGCTTGGTGATTGAGCATATAAGTAGCATTTCCGAATGGTGATCGAAAATAATGTTCTGATATTGTAGCATTTCCGAATGGTGATCGAAAATAATGTTCTGACACGGTGACGTAATATAATGTAATAATGTCAAATGTTCGTTGCATCGCCTTGTTCCTTATTACTTGAGGATTGTCTGGCACATTTTGATTGTCCGTAAAGTGAATCAGTACGATCTTATATGATTTTTTGGGAAAATGCACATGTGAAAACAAAGTGCAGTATGGCATTAATTTGTGAGCTTGGATTGCACAGATTTAGGTGAGTTTTGTAATTTGTGGGTTTGAGAGCCATGGCTGGGTTCTCTTCCCTGTCAGTTCCCTGAAATTATTTTTTACGAAATCGGTGAATATTTAGCGTAGTGCAAACTCGCTAAAAACTTTGATCTTTCAGAAAAGCTGGAAATTTCATCTTCCTGCTCTGCTAAAATAAACCTTTAATGCAATACCTCATTCGGATCCTCATGACGAGAAAATATATTGTCTTCCTTCCGATTACCCTCCGACTTATACTGTAAAATATGCTCGCGCCCAGAATTGGATATGTTGACTTATGTTGACGTACCCCGGCGTACAGGCCGAAGATTCTTAGTTCCTGTCAGCAATCGGGCAGCTTTTAGTACCAGGGGTCCGTCGGCTGACAGGGAAGGCCCGGTTTTACGTCAGAACTTAGAGTAAATTACCCAAGGAGTTCCAAAAATACCTATCCCACACCAAGTCGCTGTATGCGGCTCGAGACGGCGATTGCCACCCTTGCAGAAAACGAAATATTGAAATATCGCCCGATCCGTTGTACCCTACCTTGGTACCGCGAACAAGCGAACCGGTCAAAAATTGAATCGGGCAAACATTTTTGTTAGGCCGTTCCTTAGACGAGCGTAATGCCCTCAGTAGCCCGGTTTATACGCGGTACAATTATAATGTTTGGGCTTATCGACGCACCAACTGCCAGGGTTATATGGCGTCGCCTATACGCGAGATGTTTCTGGCCGACCACGCAGCCGACCAACAGGAGCAGTGCCAGGCCTGACTTTTTCGGGGGCAAGATGTAGGATTACAGCATGAGTAGCTGTCACTTTCTCCTGGACTCAACCTTTCGTCGTTTTAGAGGACCACATTGAGCGTTATCCTGACATCCCACCGGTTTCTTCACGCTAGCTTGACAGTGACCACGACGAAGAAGAAGCAGGCCCGCGTTCAGCACCGCGCTGAGTTGGGCTTAAAGACTGCGCTCGATTTGATGTTCTAAAAGCATGACAGTCGAATTCAGAAGAAAGCAGCAGGTATTCGTGCAGCAGCCCAATCTAACCGCTTGTCGCCAAAGATGTCTGCCTTGGCACCGTGTGTGGCCGCAGGCCACTGGTCGGCCAGCTCCATCGCTTTCGTAAACCGGGCTAGTACCAACATGGACGCCGGGGATATGAACACGTGGGAGCCAATGATAATAAGTACTATGATTTTAGGGACGCTTATTGTGGATAGTAATACTTTGGGCTTGATGCTAAGCTTCTCCTCGAGTAAACCGTTTAAGAGCCAGCTCTGTTTAGGCAGTCATTCCGGCGGTAGCTATACTTGGTGTAGAGACAGCGATTAGAAATCGTGTTCCCAGAATCAAGAGTGAAGATAGCAAAGTTGAGGACGGTCAAGAGCAATAGTCCACTGATCCAGAACAACGTCCTCCAAAGATTCGTCTGAGAGCGTGCCAATTTCTGAAATTATATTCCCTTAATTTTGATCCTAATCTAAAGGGGCATTCCGCAATATTGTGAATGTTTGTGAATGAGAAGTAAACTGGAGATTGTTTCTTGTTCATACAACTACGAGTCTCGTCGATACAACTATATACAACTGTATACAACTACAGTGCACGTCCAGTTAATTGAACTCCCCGCTGCCGAAGCTGACTTCTTGCAGACGGGTTTTGGGAACCTTTGTTTTGTACATTGTGATGCTTAACGCGTGCCGGTGCCGGGACAGCTACCCGCCCCCTTCTCTAAAGGTTTTGTCATAGGTAGCCAAACGGGCGCCGTGCAGCACCGCCGGACGGGGTATACCTATTACCTGTTTGTTTAGCTTAGAACAATATTTTGGGTGCACGTCCCATCAGGTCAGGTCACCAGTCCAGGTTAAATTACCTAACATAAAGAAATGCTAGTAGGTGCAACAGTAAGGAAAGGGATATCAGAAGATGATATCAGTGTTCATTAACCCAATGTCTGACTTAAAGGGAATGTGGCGCCTTCACAACGTGATTTTAACTGAGATAGCCAAGTTGTAAAGGCAGGTCGGAAAACCCGGTACTCCATGTTTCATTTGTCTTGGAACTCGATATTTCCGTAGAAAAAGCTAAAACCTACCTGACACCAGCCCCCTCAGCCCCCGTCGCCGGCGGCCATTGTTGTGAGCTACTGGTGTGATGACATATGCTGACGTCACGATGAGCATCAGCCAATCGAAGCCCTTGAAGCGTTTCAAGTATGGTAGTGGTTGCCAGATCGTGACATCATCCACAGGCTGATATTTATTTCTTTTTCTAGAGGAGTATTTTTAAAAACCAAATATTGAGCTCATTGTACATTTTTCAGAGAAATCGTGAGTGGTTTCATTGTTTTTGACTAAAAGTACGCCTAATAACACTAAATTCCAGGATTCGACCAAGGTGCCACATTCCCTTTAAATGCCGAGGGATTTTGAATTCCCGTTGACACCTACCTAAGACTAGGTGCTGTGTGGTTTGTAGGGAATTCAGTTATTCTGCAAACTGCCCCTGTAATGCTGCGAGACTGGTCCCGGGGTCATTGCCCCAGTCTGCTCAGAGAGTGGTGTCAGCCCTCGACGGCGTCGTCTTAAATCAAATTACTAAGATATTCCTCTCGTTTGATGCTCGGAGAATTTCTACATGCAACTTGGTGTCACGCATTGAACAATAAATATGGCAGCACATGACAGATATGGCAGCATTTTTCCTTTGGCCAGGACCACAAAACGGCTGTAAATCAACGCCAAATCGAGCCCGTGTTGCCAGTTCATGCTTACAAATCCCCTAACTAGAAACGCGAGGTCGTTGACCCGGCAACGACTGTTGCCAGCTAATTGGAGAAGATTTACGGCCTAGTGTGTCTATGTGTTTTGTGTTTTCTTGCGCTTACAGCCGGAACTAAGCAAACATGAAGGGTAGCGGTCTATCAGGAATTTGCTCTCGGAGGCTGGCGCAGGTCCCTGGAACAGTGTTGTTGGTCGGCTTTTATATTTGGTAGCTTTGGAATTGATGCATTGGGGGACCCATAGTTCAGGAATTTGTATTTGGAACGCATATATCGAGTAAACTTAGCCGCCCCGGTAGCTCAGTTGGTAGAGTGTTGGGCTCCGGCCCGCTGCTCAGAAACATGCAGTGGCAGTGCATGTCCAGGCTTGGGATCGGTTCCCCTGAGACGCTCCGGCGCTCAATAGTTTACCCGATGTACTGGTCTACTGGTAAATGACTGGTGAAAGGTTGACCTGAGCGGGGCGGCCATCCCTGTGCTTTGTGGGACGTTAAACTTTGGCTTCAAAATTAGCCCTTCATTGTGGGAGTTGCTCGTTCGGGTGGTGGGATTGGGTCTCCTTGACAAGTCCATTGATGACTTTAGTGAGGCTCTGACTCCAACAGTCAAACTGGGAGCAACTTGGACTATATATATATATATATATATATATATATATATATTTATTTATTTATATTTATATATGATCATCAGGACGGGTGGCATTGATGTTTGGAATTGTGAATCCTGAAAGTCGTTGGTTATCAGCAGATGTGTTCATGAAAATGTTCAAGCATTTATATCATAATTTGTCTTTAGCCCTTTGATTTGCAAATCTGGCAGACGGTGATTCAGTGGGTAAATGTACAGAGTGCACGCTGCATAAACATGTGCCACGAGCGCGGCGTGTCGCTTTGTCTGCCATGTATCAAACGTGTTTTGCTCTTTACTTTAGGAAGGTACATGTAATCTAATATATTCATCTGTGAGTCAAATACTATTGTCAAAAACTAGCTGCAAGCTGCCACAATTCACTAAAGATGGAACTTCACAGCGCGCGTAACGTATGAATGTATTTTTCACCTCTCCCCCTTCATCTGGTTTGCAGGAGGCCCACCGATGCTAATACACAATCAACGACTTGCATATTTTGCAGCTTTGCAGAGGACCGTTCTTGCTGGATTGACTGATGATCTTTAGACTGTGGCGGTCCGGCCGCCAGGAATAGGACGGTTCTTGGCCAACTTCAAGAGCTGAAAAAGAGAAACAACTACTGGACTTTGACAGAGACAGCAATACGAAACAAACGTTCAGAAACCCTGTGGTAACGCCCAGCTCGGTTGTGGTTGTTGTAAGCCGGGGAGCGGCCGTGCGTCTGCTGGGAGGCCTGGGAGGCAGCGGCGGCGTCCGGTTCACCTCCTGCGTCAGTGGAGGGTCGGGTCAGACTAGCGGTTCTCCCGACGGTGCTGGCTGGCCGAGCCTCACAGACACCAGACCCTGCTAACGTCCAGTCCACACCTGGTGCTATTCCTGGAATGACTTTTGTCGTGGAACCAGTAGGGATGGTTGAAAGCATGCAGGTTTTGAACGAGTATTAATTTATTTTTTTCGTCTTGATGGGTTCTCAACTGAAACAAGTCTCAACGGTCGTAGAGTTTTTTCCAGTTTGGCACCACAAGCAGTGCCCACGCGGGACACGTTGCTCTGAGGAATAAGCTTTGCTGACTGACTGACCGTTTATGCCTGTGTTTGCAGTGCGAACACGGTTTCATCATCACAGGATGAGCAGTGTTTGCTGGGTCGGGTGCTTGGGTGCTTCGTAGCATTTCCTATGCGTTGAATAAACATTCTTATAATGTCCTGTGACTCTCATGACCACAGTTGGTTTTGCCATGATCGTGTGATGTCCCTCGCTTTGCTGTTTTGACCCTGGATTTGTTTGGATGTTTAAAAAACCTTACCGTTGCGCACTAATCTACCAACCGGGGTGGTGTAAATATAAACTTTTATATTTCACACCCAGCATGGAAAATATTTTCTTGCACCAATTATGTGCTGACACCGTATCGTCTTTATTGGCCTGTGTCGCTTTCTTTGCCCTCAAGTACCCCGGTCGTGTAAGGCTAATCGGTTTTAGTAAGCAAGCTTATATACATTCATGATAAGCTGAACGTGTAACGACGCTGCTGGTGTCGTTGTGGCGGTCCTTCTGTCAGACAAGTTAAAATTATCAGCAGAACTCGGTTTGGTCGCACGTGTCGTACTAGCCGGACTGAATCAAGGTCAGACGGTGCTCACGGCGTGGCCTCGTCCAAGGGAAATAACGCAAATGTGCCGCTTAGATGAAAATTCTGACATATGCTCTTGCAGAGTTGAAAAGATGTGAAGGATGCACTGTTTCACTCTTGAGTCTAGACAACGAGGACCTTTACGTCATCATCTCTAGAAGTCGCTATTTATTTCGCTCCCTTGGTTTTTCAAATCGGATGATTACAGAATCTTTGAGTTAAAAGACAGCTCCTGCTCATGGCCCAATGTGGTGTTGTCTGGGAGCGGGTTGAAGGGTGGGCCTGACGAAGCTGGTGCTCCAACCGCTCTCCTCGTCCCTGCTCACGAAGATATTGTCTCACGGACCCCTGTCCTCCCCCAGAGTGCCACTGACTCGAGGTAGCTCCTGGGACGCTAAGGAACTTCTCCCTCCCATATCCTTTTTACCTCACCACAAAGTGTGCTATGGGTTTCCCCATCTTTGCTAATACCATAATCAAGCGTAACTTATTTTCGTATCTGAATCAGGTCACCCTCAGTATCGCGGCACCCCTTGTTGTGTAACAATGGTCCAGATTACTCATAGCACCGACATTCAAATAACTCGCTGGATGCGGAGAAGAGCGGAAACCGCACGCGGACTGGCCGGAGTCGAAAACGCACTGACCTCTGACACTATGTGTGTCAAGGTTCTACAGAAAATAACGCGCTGCAGCCTATAGATCCTGCTATCCCAGCTCTGTGAGACGTCAGCTGTATTTTCGAGATTGTCTTGAACGACTCAGTCCTGCGTTATACATCACGATGCTCTTTGAAAGGGATGCTGAGAACATTTAATCCATTACATTTGTGTATCCAATTGTTCCGCGGGACACCTCTTACGGACGAAAGTCAAAGGCAATAAAACGAGCTTGCGGGAAATGTTGTTTTTCCCCTCACCGCACCGGCCAATCTATCCTGTCTAGAGAAGAAGCATATAATGCTGCTTAAAATAAACGTTTCCGTGATGAAAAAACGTTTCAGCGGTGGTGGTTTTTCACAACTGAGACTTCTTTACATGTCTGAGTTTTGTTCTTTCGGTCATTCCTTTGCTACTATGCCTTTTTAGTAAGTTCAAAAATGTCCATATACCATAAATGCACCAGTAAAATGCGCGGGCGGGGGATTGGGGGCGAAAGCTGGGCGGGCACCCTTTAGCGACAAATCAAATACGGAAAAAATGAGGACAACCCTCTCCTGCAGAAGTCTTCAGAAACCAATATTTTTCCGCATGACGTCGGGAATGTTTGATAGGCTTCCTAAGCTACAACCAAAATGGTAATGAAATTCGTGCTTAGGTTAAGAGATAATAATGATTATTGGGGATTATCGACGCACCAACTGCCAGGGTCATATAGCGTCGCCAACTCTTTCCCTGTTGGAAGGGTTTCTCGGGAGCCAGCTTGCTTTTTGTTCAGGGTAGCCGCCGGGCCTTGAACCCGGGTCATCTGCGTGGCAGCCAGCCTCGTTGACCACTCCTCTACCGCGCCCCCAAATGTGGTTAAGAGAATATCATGTTTGTATGTAAAAATAGAGTTATTCTCTCGTAGATTATGCTTAGGAATTTCTAATATCCTTTCTTACCCAGCATGGTTCATAAAAGGCCTCGAATTGATGATAAAATGATTATTTTCTGCTGACACCTTTGGAGTATACTATCGTAGGTACCTTTTTAAATAAACTGTCGCATTTGCTTAACGGGAATGTGGCACCTTGGCTGATTCACAAAACGTAGTGTAATGAGGGGTGTTTTTAGCCAAAAATCATGGAAATTTCCATGATTTTTTCTGAAAAGATATACAATAAGCTCAATATTTTGAAATTTAAAATGATCCTCTATGGTGAGAAATAAAACTCTGCCTGCGCATGATGTCATGATCTGGCATCACTGCTACCATATTTAATAGGATTCAATAGGCTGACTACTCACCGTGACGTCAGCATGACGTCACGCCAACATCTGACAACCGTGGCCGGCTCCTTGGGTACATTCATTTTGGGTACATTTCAGGCTGGTTTTTGGCTTTTCTCTACGGAAATTTCAAGTTCCAAGACAAATGATCTGATGAGTACCGGTTTTCCGGCATGCTTTACAACTTAGCTATATCAGTTAAAATAACGGTATAAAGGTGCCACATTTCCTTTGATGTGAATTAAAAGAGGGCTCTAACCACTACAGGGCGCTACTTTTATTTGCATTCTGTTGATGGCAAAGGGACCCAGATTTTACACACTGGGATAGGTGACATAGTTTTAGTCTCCGATAGGTGACCTATAGGATAGTCTCCGATAGTTTCAAATAGTCCGAGGCTTATGAGATGTTAAAGGGAAGGTGGCACCTTCTTAACATGATTTTAACTGAGATAGCCAAGTTGTAGAGCAAGTCGGAAAACCCGGTACTCTATATATCATTTGTCTTGGACCTCGATATTTCCGTAGGAAAAAGCTAAAACCTACCTGCAATGTACCCCTCTTGTACCCCTAGCAGCAGGCCACAGTTGTCATGGCTGTTGGTGTGACGACAAATGCTGACGTCACGATGAGCATCAGCAAATTGAAGTCCTTGAAGCGTTTAAAGTATGGTAGTGGTTGCCAGATCATGACATCATCCACAGGCTGATATTTATTTCTTTTCTTAGAGGAGTATTTTGAAAATCAAAATATTGAGCTTATTATACATTTTGCAGAGAAATCATGAGTGGTTTGATTATTTTCGGCTTCAAGTACGCCTAATTACACTAAATTCCAGGATTCAACCAAGGTGCCACCTTCCCTTTAAAGGGTAAAATCAGAATAGGCACATGTCAAAAAGAACCACCATCAAAAAAAAACCAAGGTTTAAAAAACAAAATCAACCGAGATGTCACGATCGGCAACCACCCAACGAAACGTTTCAAGGGCCGATGCGATCCACGGACGCACAAGTCGTCACACCAGTAGCCACAACAACCGCCGGCACGGGGGCTGAGGGGGCGGTGTCAGGTAGGTTTAGCTTTTTCTACGGAAATATCGAGTCCAAGACAAATAAATATGGAGTACTGGGTTTTCCGACCTGCTTACAACTGGCTATCTCAGTTAAAATCACGTTGTGAAGGTGCCACATTCCCCTTTAAGGAGGAGTGCGCAAGTGGAGTAATACTCTCAATGTGGCTGTTGTTATCTTGTCTTAGATTAGCCTAAAACCTGCTGCTAATTTTAGCTTGATGTGATCTATTATTTTAAGTAATAGCGTGGGAGTGGAATGTGCCCATCCCTTTCCTCTGCGCCAGTGCGCCACCAGCTTTACCTGGAATATAATTTACCTGCACAAATTAAGTAATTGTCTTCTTGGTGCTTCATGCACGCTGGGTTTAGGTTATTTCTTTTAAAATTTTCAGAGTGGATCATTAAATAATTGATATATAATCTTCTAGACTTGTTGTGCTTTCAAATGTTCGCCTTTTGCCGTTAAATGTTCCATGACGTTTTGTGCGCCTGATATGTTTTGAACTACCCTTGCCAGAGCTCGTGCTTTTCTTGTTTGGCCATTAGATGTTCCTTGGCGTTTTGCTCACCTGATATCTTCTGTGAGCTACCCCTGCCAGAGTTCGGACGGAACGGTGAGGATGAGGATGATAAGTACTGGTCGTCACGCCCGCACGCTTCACGATAGGGGTGCTCCCTCCTGACAATGGGGGCTTTTGATCCGACACGGAAAGGTAGGATATGCGGCGGCCACGCGTCAACACCTGCCGCGACACACCCGCCGCACAGGGGGTGCCAGAAACGGGGCGGCAGCCCGGCACCAGACCCCGCCCGAGTCCGTGGAATCTCAACGACTTTTTCTTAAACACTTAACTGTTTTTTTCTGCATAAAATCAGCAGGTGTGAAGATGGGACCCAACCATAACTATCGAAATATCTCACCGATGTCGTCGGTTCACCCCGGCGTTACTTTGTCACGTCTTCGTCATACCTCCCACCGCGTCGTCAAAAGTCCCGTTGTGAGCCAGCCCATGCGAGGGAAGGGGCGTACAGGTACCGTTAGCTGGTGAGGCTTCTTGTGACCGGCCGCCTGGGGCAGATCCGGTCTCGGGCCATGCGGGGCTCCCGCCAGCCCACCCAGCCCCCGACGTCGCCTCCGGGCGTTCGCACTTTCTGGAGAGGCATTCTCCAGCTGAGATGGTGCAATAGTGTGTTGACCCCGTTGGAGTTCCTCTGAAGGTGAATCGTGCCGCCTGAGGGGCTGAACTTGGACCGGTCGCCGCCGCGCCAGCCGTGCTTCCCGGTTGAGCTACGTCACGCGGCGTAGCGGCTCGTCGCCGGCGGCGCGGCGCGGCGCGGCGCCGTGCGGCCCGGCCGCGACGCGCCCGCCAGTGTTCTGCGACCTGTGTACTCGGCAGCAACGGAGGCAACGGAGGCCTGACCGTGCTTCGACAGTGTATGGCTGCGTTCGGCTGCGATCGGGTTGTAAAAGTGGTACGAGAGCTGCGACACGCATTGGTAACGCGTCTTTCCAAAACCTGCCTACTACCACGGCTGTTAGGAGTGGAGTACGTCACCTTGCAACCCGGAAGTGTTGCAACGGATTCTGTCTGTAGTCTCACCAGTGGGTGAGACACGTGGAGGACAAGGCTCTTCCCCAGGACCTAAAGGACTGCTCTTGCTGCAGGGTGTGAGCATCTAGCCACGCTTCCAACATGCACTCTCTGGGCCAACAGCTTGTCCAGGATGAGATGGACGAACTCCTGCTGGAGCTGGGCCTGGCTGCCCAGCAGGGAGCGCAGACCAAAGAGGAAGACAAGGAGCTGGCCGAGCTAGACGCCGTCGTCAGCTCGGCAACCGCTCCCCCTGGAGAGACGGAACCAGAGCCTGTGGGAAGCACGTCCAACGCTCCTAATGCCTTCTGCGGCGTCATCATCAAAGAGGAGCCGGTGACTGAGGCGGAGCTGCCTCCCGTGATCAAAGTGGAGAGGCTGGGCACCCCCGGTCTGATTCGTGCCGTGCCAGCAACCTCCACCCTCAGAGAGCCCAAACCCAGCACAGCTACCCCTCCCGTCAAACCCAAGGAGAAGAACCCAGCTACCCGCGTCCAGTATAACAGAGGTATGGTGCTGTCATGAATGAGCTAAGTGTCCTGGTGATGGCTTTCCGTTTTTGTGTCAGAATTTATGTGTTGCGCTGAGAGCGTCTTCATCCTGAAGTCTCAGTATTTTGACTGTCGTCTTTTCCTGATGCGGAGAGCAATCTCACATAACTGTCCGCCCTCTCAGCCTTGTCCGCTGCAGCGTGTCCGGAGAGTGGAATCCCACATTCGGTCGCTTCACTGGCGGTCGTCGTGACCGTTCATCCTCGGAATTCCAGCGGCGGACGCGTCCTTTCATGTGCTGCCGCGCCGGAAATGCCCTCTGTGTGTGCAGCGCCGCGATAGCCCGCGGCTCATACCGTCTGAACGGCTCAGCCCGGCAGAAGCCTGCGCTGCTGAAGTTGACGAATTTGTTGGACAGTGTGCGGTAACCGTTGTCGACGGCTGAGGGATGACCGCGGAAGCCATTGGTGCTGGATGTCCCAGCAAGTCGCTGTTCGTTGGCGTAAATCACTCTGGGACAGCAGCGAATCGGCCCCAGCTGAACACACGAGTACGTCTCAGCCTCCCGATCCCGGCAGTCTGTTACGCTTGACAGCGCCATCAAATTCCGGAACATGCAGCTTGTCTAGCAGCAGTTTGCTAGGTTCCTGGGCCTGCAATATTTTTTCCATTCTGATAAATACCATACCGGCTTTGTAAGATTTGGTACGCTGTCCCAAGATGATGAGTTTGAAGCTAGCCTGGAAATATATTTGACAGCAGCTGCAAAACTTTGCAGTACTGTAGGATGCGAAAATAACGTGCTTATTAGCGAGCCAGACCCTTTAAAGATGGTTGCCCTCAAAATTATCGCTTTGAGCGTAAAGAAGTTTTAAAGGAGTCAAATGAACGGCGGTGCTCCCATATCCGAGAAGGAGCAAGCCATTGTATTCCATTGGAAGCTTTTAATGAATGAAGCTTTTAATGAAGGAAGAAGTATAACTCAACACCTCGTATGCAAAGTTCATAGCTTTGGACCGTATTCATACTTGATATACGAGTTTAACTCACAACATCAATTTTAACTCCCTCATAATTCGTCCATAATAGTTGCTAACTTACCTAACAAAATGGTTGATCCATGACATGAATGCATTTAGCGCCAGATTCCATGTCATCTATCTCTTAAGCATCTACTCTTCAGACGTTTAGTTAATGGCTGTATTCCGGATAATCGTCTCATCCTCTGGTGTTGTCGTATCCGGTTATCTTGGCTGGTTGATGGCGGTGAATGTAACGGTGAGGACTGAAGGTCCGGTGCGGTCCGGGCCGCGCCGCCGGGACCGCCGGGCCCGCCGTTACGACCGTCCGACGCCATCCGCGCTGCCAGCGTTAGGGGCTGCGTTCCAGAAGATAAATGGTACCTTCATTTTCCTGGTCGCCTGCGCGTAGTTTTCTGGTAGTTTTTAACATGAAAAAATCAGAATTATGTTCACTTAGAAAAGGTTAAGACAGGTCAAATGCTGCTATTTCTTACTCAAAACGTCAGATTTTGCTAGCCGTCCACCGATCTTTCTAGACGAACCCAGTCGCTCCATTACGCGCCCGCTGGACCTGCCTGTTGTTCCCAGGAACTTTGCCACTCTGAGCCCTTTGCTTTTAGACGTTGTAATAAGAAGCCAGCGTAAAAAGCTCTTCATTGTCTTCCTCCCCTCTGAAACCTGAGAGCAGCTCGCACTACAATAATCTCTCAATCACCATTTATTTCAGTCAAAGGACTAGCGCGCCGGCAGGGCTTCTTCCGCTCGCTTCCAGATAGCGCCTCAGATTTCGCCGATGCTCCTGATAGCTACCCTACTTCGCGGCGTTTCCGATGTCCGGCGCGATTGTTCGACTGGTGAGGGGTTAGAGTGCAAAGACCTTCTCTCTGGTTGCAGTGTTGCTCTGCAGGTTGGCCGGTGTCACTGACCGGCGGCGGCTGCAGAGTTTTGAGGCGTTTTTGGCGGTGCGCGCGGCGTGTCATTGACCTCTGCAGTGCCAAGGTGGGTGGTGCGGTGAATCACAGGCGGTGGAGGCCGGCTGGCTGGTCCGTCCGGCCGCCAGCCTCGCATTCTTTCGTCCGATTGCACCGGCCTTCTGGTTTACCACTGCTGATAGCAGGTCGTTGAACGGGACTGTTTCCAATCCACTGTTGTGGTGGAAATGATGTTTTTCGCCGCGATCGTTCTAACGCCTAACCGTGTGCATTTCTGCGCGGTATGGTGATGACTTCCAGCGTGGAATCGACTCAGCTGTGGAGGTTTTGTCAAGAATATGGAGGGCGAGCGGGTGTTTTGCTACGCACTCTGTGTTAATATTTTCACTTCAGTCATGTAGCTTTTGCACCTGGATCGCCTTTGTTCTCTTGCTTAATTTTGCAGCTGGTTATGAACTTAAAAGTCCAGTTGCATGCCATATATTACGGACACAGGCTAATTATTGACCCAGGCATAGTAATGCTGCCACTGGGGGTAGAATGGGGCTGTTTAATGAGCAGATGGTTTTGCTGGAAAATGCTTGGGTGCCCTCTCAGTTATGGCCTCAAGTACCGACCAGAAATGTTCTTATGTCGGTATTGTAATGTTTCTGGTTAGGAATAACGGTATGCTTTTGTGCTTACTTTTACAACTGCGGCTATTAAAGGAGTTAATAAAAAAGTATGCCCAGGGTCGCCACGCTCGGTCTGGTGATATTGGTTGAATGGAGTCAATTTCTTAACATCCATAATGCACCTGTGCAGAAGGTCGAAATTATTTGGTTCGTGTTTAAACTGGCTGCTCACAGCCACAATCAGACGAGGAGCAGTATTGGCCTCCCTCTCCAGGAGCAGTATTGGCCTCCCTCTCCGCCCCGCCGCCCCAGCTGCTCTGTTGCAGCGCAGCCCACCCTCGGAGCATCGATTGTCAGCCCCTCGTCCTTCCAGCCTCCGGCGGTTGATAAGCAAGGCCGTTACCCCTCGCAGCTGACTCATTGAGCTCTCCACTGAGCGCGTGGCGGCCGTTGCCCCCCTCCCCCCGCTCCGACGCCGGCGCGCGCGAGCGAGGTCGGATTTACTACGCCGCCACTACGGCAGAGGGGGTCAATGCGATTTCAAGGTCGCCGGTGCGGCCGGCCGCTTCACCGTCAAGGTCGCGCCGAGTTAAAAACAAACCGTGCCGGTCAGAGCGGTGCCGGCAGCCAGCCGAGCTGCACCCCGGCCGCCGGCCGTTCCCGGCCATGGCTGCGGCTGCGGGCTGTGTGGGAGCTTTCTTCGTGAACTTTAAGCTCAGCGTGTTGTGGCGGAGTGCGTGCGTTCGGTGCTGTGTTTCGAGAGCGGTGACTCTGGTTAATGCGCCACGACGAGGCCAGCGGAGCATGCCTGAACCACGCCAGAACACGGTCGGACCTAACCAACCCGCTGCGGTCCGTTTGATGGCGTCCAAGAAGCGTGATCGACTCAGTTCCTGCGCTGGATGACGCGGCAACCTGGTGTGAGCCGCTAATCACGTGCTATCCGCCGGTAATAGTAATGGCCAGCCTCTGTTCCAAAGGCTGCCTTGTTTCGAAACGCGGCGGCGGCTGCCGGCGGAGGGTGCTGTGCGCGCTGTCCGTGTCACAGCCGGATGTCTTCCCCCGGCCCCGCCGCCATTGAGATGCATGCCTGGACCTGACTGGCTGACCCACCCCTGCGCTGTGACGTCACCCCTGCACCGACAGGTACGGGCGACGCTGTCGTCCATATCAGGCCCTCGTGACGCACCTCCCCGTCCAGCGCCGGGGCGCAAAACAGAGAATCAGAGCTTCAACGGTGTCAGCAACCGTTTGTTTTGGGCTGCTCAGCACCGTTTGTGCATGGCTGTCTCTGGTGTATGGTGCCGATAGATGAGGAACGGGCGTGTTCTGTCAGTGTTCTCTCACTATCAGTCCCGGAATCCGGCCGGAGGTAGTCCCCGGCGGTAGTCCCCGGCGGTCCCGCTCGGTGTCGGCCGTGATTTACGGTTGACACGATTCACGGAGTCGTCGGAACCGTTAGGCAACGCCGGCCCGGGGCGTGCCGCGTCTTCAGGCACCTGTCGGCCACGCCGCTATTTCCGCCGGCCGCGCACGCTCCAACACGTTCTCAGAACGTTCTGGGCCGACTCACGGTGAAAGTGTGCGTCACAGCCAATCGGCGGGCCCACTGCAGGATCAGCTCCGCCGTTGCCAGGCGCGCCGCGTTTTCTCGGGATGATTCATCCTGCTCCGACTTACGCACGCTCCGGGAAGGGTTGAGAAACTGCAAGTCCGGTGGAGAGACTCAGAGGGTCCGTGCTCCGGGGACGGAAAGGCTCTAGGTCCGGGCCCGGGGACGCAAAGGCTCTAGGTCCGGGTCGGGAGACGCAGAGGCTCCAGGTCCGTGTCGGAAGACGCAGAGGACTTCGGGTCGAGCCGTTGGCTTTGGCTGAGTCGAATATCTAATCAGCTAAACACTGCGCCTGTACCCGTCCCAATCAACCTAAATGCCCCGTACTAATTGCCTAAATGACTAAATGCTCCTAGGAATATGTTCTTAATTGGATTCTGAAAAGGTGCTTGTGAACTGTTTTTATAATTTCAACTTGGCTCCGTTCTGGTTAAACTCACTCGTCATCGTATGTTTGCCTATCACAGTCTTTCGCATTGTCTGCTTCAAGTTTAGAAATTCGCTCCATTTTTTGCTATGAAGTGATCCGTCAGCAATAAGTTTTCATATAAGTTCCCATGAAAGACGAGGGATCTCGAAGAAATTCACTGAGTAAATACACACGTTAATTAACGTGGCGGCAAGCACAAAAATATGCGTGGCATCTATCCACCCTCGAGGAAATGTATTCTTCATTTTTCCCCAATTTTTCCTTATCTCCTTTTCTTTTGGTATCATGCTTCCACTGTGGACATTTTACTTGATCTCGTGCGAGAAGGTTTGGTTTAGATTTTGGTATGGTTCTTGTCTGGTGGAGCCTGCATGTTAGAGGAACTATAATCTTTTGATCTCTTTTTCGAATTTGTGCTGATTTATTTGGGGAAAACTTCATGTATTTTTTTTACATTGTCGAAGGAGTTTCTGCTTACTCGATGCATAGACTAGGATAAGACCAATGTTTTGTCATTGATTTATCCAGAGGGCAAGTGGGGGCTCTTGCCTCCCTCCCTCCCGACCCTCGGTGCCTCCTGAAATTTCGATGCTGCCCCTGAACTGTCGCTTCATATAGGTAGATTTGTAACGGTTTTTTAATTACCTGGACAAAAACAGTTGTGAAATGTGTATTGTGCCGGGCCGTTATTGCGTCAGTAAAGGCACCGGCCACACCTTATCGATGCTATATCGCTGACACGTCTGGCGACCCCATATTGGTAAGCAATTGGGCCGTGCCAGCCGGCGCTGCCTTGGTACGGACGGGGGAGGTCGGCGGTGGGGGTGCTATCTGGGCGGACCGAGCCCCGCTGCCTTGGTACGCACGGGGAGAGTGACGGTGGGGGTGCTATCTGGGCGGACCGAGCCCCGCTGCCTTGGTACGGACGGGAGGATGTACGGTGCCAGCCGGCGCTGCCTTGGTACGGACGGGGAGGTCGGCGGTGGGGGTGCTATCTGGGACCGACCCCCGCTGCCTTGGTACGCACGGGGAGAGTGACGGTGGGGGTGCTATCTGGGCGGACCGAGCCCCGCCGCCTTGGTACGGACGGGGGGAGTGACGGTGGTGCTATCTGGGCGGACCGAGCCCCGCCGCCTTGGTACGGACGGGAGGATGTGACGGTGGTGTTATCTGGGCGGACCGAGCCCCGCTGCCTTGGTACGGAAGGGAGGAGGTGACGGTGGTGTTATCTGGGTGTACAGACCCCCGCTGCCTTGGTACGAACGGGAGGGGGTGACGGTGGGGGTGTTCTCTGGGCGGACCGATCCCCACTGTCGACCGGTGCAATGTCGTCACGTGCCCCGCGCTCAGGAGCGTGCATTTTCTGAAAGCAATTACGGGTCCCCGAATTAGAAGTAGTTCCAATAACCACCCTATTGAAAGGGATAGCATGGTAAATAGTGTGGTGGAGCCCTTCCCTCACCTGCTAAGCTGTATAAAACCAGTTGAAAGTTCTTTGAAATTAAAAACACGAAACCATAGCTTATACTTTATATGTTTACACTGTTTCTATGTTTCATACAGCTTACATTGTTTCTATGTTTCACTGGGGACTCTCGGGCAATCGCCAAAGAGATATAAATCGCCCACCCCTACCCCCGCCTGAAGTGCTACTGCTTCGGCGCCGGGGGACCGACTCCACTCGATTTAGCTTCCGCCCGTGAGATGCACAACAAGCCATTGCAGGTGCTGACCAAGTAGGCCCTGTGACGCTGCTGGCGTCATTACGCACATGTGCACGTGCAGAACGGATGTGGGCGTGGCGAGCAGCCGGGCGCCGCTACGTACCTCCTCGTTTCAAAGGACGGAGATGCAATACAAATCAAACGAGACTGAGCCTCGCCATAGACCCTCGTAATTTCACTGTACTTTCTATGGCCGAGGAGGTCTTTTGGTCAAAGCTCCATTCCCC
Source organism: Lepas anatifera (assembly GCA_034440635.1). Taxonomy (NCBI): domain Eukaryota; kingdom Metazoa; phylum Arthropoda; class Thecostraca; family Lepadidae; genus Lepas; species Lepas anatifera. The sequence goes on along the minus strand of JAOTON010001931.1, from coordinate 343,372 downwards.
GTGCTTCCTCTGTCGTACCGGAAGAATTGACTTGGGTCCACTTTGTGGTGCAGTCGAACTGACGAATATCATCTCTGTTTTTTTTTAGTTTTGCTGTTGTCCATTTTTGCTGCTGTTTTAGCTGTTGCTGTCCGGTGCGGGTGCCGTTGTCGGCCGGTGGCTCCCCCTGTTGGCCCTGCCGCTGTTGTCCTTGGTGTGGGCCGCTGCCATCCTCAGCTGGCCGGCGTCCTCTGCGGCGTCTCTGCGAGCTCTCGCCGCCCCGACGCTGCAGCTATTTCTGCCCGTGCTCTGAAGCTGCCGCCGGCCGCGCCTGCTCGTGTCAGCTGCCCGACTCACCTGCTCGCACACCTGATCGCACTTGAAGGCTGGCCGGGGCGAGGTCGGGTCCAACCCACGCATGCCATTCACCGGACTCAGCAAAATCAATCCCGGCCCGCAATTGGCACAACGAAAAAAGTATCGGATATTGTTGTTGCCAGGCCCTTCACTGCACGGTCAGAAGCCACACGGCTTCAAATTCAACCAGACCATCGTCTCCCTCGGATGTTTTTTTCTTCTGCTGTATCTTCCCAGATGCAGTGGGTATTTTTCTGCTTTAATCTTCCAAGATGCAGGTGTACCATGTGCATGATCTCTAGCTCAGGTATTTGGTATTATTCTGAAATAGCCGTGGCTGTAATTATGACACTAGTATATCCCGGATGCTTGGGGATCAGATCAATGATCGTTGAATAAGTCATCCGATGTGTGATTGGGTCGCATGGCTGCGCCTATTTCTGCGCAGCTCCTCAGTTCATTACCGTAGGGAGCTCGCCAACATTCGGGATGCTTGCGAGACGTCATTAACTGTTTTACAGCGCTGCGAGGCACAAGGCCAGGCCTTGTTTTGCAACGTTCGGCCTGGAATGTACATATGCCGTTCGGCCGGTGAATGCCCACCATCACAGGCAGAGGGCTGCTCGTTATGTAACGCATCCATGGGTCTGTAAGCTGACGTGGACTGCCAACTCCATCGTGTTGCCGGATATGCTGAGGAGTATGGTGGTTCATTACGGTCTCAACTTGATTTTGTTAAATAAATTTTGTCCAAGTTGTTGTATGTTCGGTTTTTGGAGTCGGAGTCTCCTTTAAGTCACCAATGAACTTGTCACGCAGACCCCGACCCCACCATCCGAACGAGCAACTCCCACAATGAAGGGTCAATTTAGAAGCCAAAGCTTAACGTCCCACTAAGCACAGGGACGGCCGCCCCGCTTAGTTCACCCTCTCACCAGTCTATAATATTTGAGCGCCAGAGTGTGTCAGGGGAACCGATCCCAAGTTTACAATGACATGCACTGCCACGGCATGATCCTGGGCTGCGGGCCGGAGCCCAACGCTCTACCAACTGAATTACCGGGGTGGTAATTTGGATCCTGAATTAGAGGTTGATCGAAGCATGATGCGCGGGGGAACATATACCGATATTAAGAAAAATATTGTTCCCAGCCCTTGCCTCAAAGTGTCTCGGCGCATACATCAAGTGAGGTTGAGTCATCACTCTCATACCCTCTTATCGGCCTCAGATGATTAACAACAGCGGCGGATACAAGGGGGCTAGGGGACTCAAGCCCCTCTTTAAATGTCCGCTATAGTAAATGCATAGCCGGAGACTGTTCCGAGTTAAAGGCGGGGGAGGGGGGGGCTGGAGCCACCTAGCTCCCCAAACGAGTCCTGGATCCGCCACTGACCTACAAGTTTTTATCGTAGAAGGCCCGATGTGTGTGATTCCAAAATAAGAGGACAATTAGGAAAAGGGGCCAAAGTTTATATTCACGTGGTGTTAGAGACTATTCTGATCTGGGTTATTCTTTAGTCCTACAGATTATGTATGTCCATAAGCAATTAGCATTTTCGTAAATCCCACCATCTTATTCGGTTGTACATTTTGAAAACCACGCGCCTCCCCGGAAGGTGATACACCGGCTGTTGGCCATAGCTCCGGCTAAGAATTCGATGGGCCCAGTTGTACCCAACCACCTTTATGCCCACTAAAATCCGGCTGAGTTGTTCCTGATCCATGGATATGCGTTCACTGCGAAAGGTAACGCATACCCATCCGTCTGCGGCCGTGCTTTCCTTGAATAGCGCGACTGCAGCCGGTGCAGTTGTGTGCGCGAGGACAACTTGTTCTTCAATTTCGAAGTTTCGACCAGTCTACTCAGAGCTATTTTCTTGACATCTTCGTCAACCTTACTTTTGCGTGTTCTTCCCGTGGTCGTCGCACCACCCGAGGCACGGGCGTGACCTAAAGCCCTGAGGCTAGGTCGGCGTCAGCGGCGCACATTTCCTCTGTAATAAGATGCAGGCTTTCACTCGGTCCGTGCACTGCTTGTTCTATGTTGCAATCCTGTGAGTAGCCTGCGGGCCCGCATGCACCACCCACGTGGTCCGGTCCTATCAGCCAGCCTCCTGAGAGCATCCAAAGAGCTGATCACTTCCCACCCCTTCTCTTTCCCCCGCTGATTAACACCAATGTGGGCCAGCCTCTCAGCTCTGTCCTCCACCCTGTGTCCCCCAGCCTAGCATTTGAAAGTGCAAACGCTATTAACCCCCTGGGGCTGCTGCTATTACGCTTTATATGCAATGGGTGTGGTGCACTGTTAACCAGATGCAACCTTGGCTTGCCATGTGGTTGGTATGATGGTTGTGCAAACAGAAAGTATTTGGTTCACCTTAAACTCGTTTTGTGTTTTAGTTTTACTGTTTTTGTTTTCTATTTTTCACATTGCACGATCCAAGTTGTAGGTATAATTCAAGTGACGTTTATTATTTCTCCTTTTTCATGTCATACTCGTAGTACACATGTCCTCATGTGTTGCAATTTGAATTTGACGTAAGATGAAATGATGAGCACATGTACATACAGTTAAAGTCATTTGTCTCAGTGTGTCCGGTGAACTATAACAGGCGCCTAACACAAAGTTTCTCTGTCTCCGCAGCGCAAATTGAGATAATTCCGTGCAAAGTCTGCGGCGATAAGTCGTCGGGAGTGCACTATGGCGTAATCACGTGCGAAGGATGCAAGGGCTTCTTCCGGCGGTCACAGTCCGGCATCGTCAACTACCAGTGTCCACGGCAGAAAAACTGTGTGGTGGATAGAATCAACCGAAACCGCTGTCAATACTGCCGACTCCAGAAATGCATGGCGCTGGGAATGTCCAGAGATGGTAAGTGCAGTGGCCGAGGCGGGTTAGGTCAGATAGTGGTGTTGTGTTGGAAGCCTCCCAGTGGCGCCCGGAGGTGAGAGATGCTGCCGCATCGGCCGTCCAAGTGGCTGAAAAGACGGCCTTCAACTCTGCACCGGTGAGTACGTTCCAGTTTCAGCTGGCCGCTCTCAGGTGTCGCTTGCTTGAGCGCTGCTATTTTGGGGCCCATGCGTTTTGGGACCAATTTGACGCTATCGGCAGTCGATTACTAAAGTGTGTTGCGCCTCAGCAAGCTCTATCAGTTTCGGTCTTGTCTTAAACTTTGATAGTTTCACTGATCCACTACGATTTAAAATGATGTACGAAAGCTGTTGCATTGCTCAGTGCCAAAACTCGCATACTCAGGTCATGTCCACTCGGCCAATATGGAAATACCCATTGTCTACATAAATTTCCTGAAATACCAGCCATGCTGGAGGCTGCACGCAGTGGTATTTTTTCTTATATAATCTATATTCAGAGCCTGTGATTTGATAAAGAGCTAATGTCAGCGATATATTTCGTCGTCTTAGCATACACAAGTATATGGTCATGAGAAGAAACTCTTTTCGATACATGGTGACACCAAACCTCCACTAAGAGGTGTTCATTGAAGGGCTTTAGCGATCATGCTACAGGAAAAACATCTAGAATTTGAATTGTGTGTACCCCGATTCCAGGAGTTTTCTAGATTCCTCTTTGCCACTAAAGTCCCGTCTAGAAGCGGAGACTCGGTGGCAGAACTGTTCAGCAGATCCAGTTAACCGGCGTGGTCTCTGTTTTAGCGCTAGCAAAGGCAGCGCTGATCGACTTTCGAACTCGCCGGATCAGATTTGTGTGATAGCTGCAGTTGCATAAGTTGTTGAGCAGACAGTGGTCTGGTGCAGACCGCTCCCTGCACACGCCGCAGGCGTGCCGCCGCCGTAACAAACGACTGCCAGCTCGTTGCCTAACTGTTGGCACCCGGCCAGAACCGCCGTCGACTTAACGGTGCGGGCGTCGGCAGCGGCGGCGCCGGCTGTACACAGCACAGAACGCACACCCACTGCCGGCGAAAGTGCTGCGTCGCCCCCTTCAAACAAACCAGGCTCTGGCCAGTCATCTATGGTACTCAAAGTCCTTCGCTGGCCTTATTCTTCTTTGGCCTTTATCTTGATTTTTTTACTTTTAGCTGTATTTTAATCGAATCAAAAGTCGTATTGGTCTTCCTATCTATTGCTGGTATCATACCATACTTGATTCGGACCAAGTTAGTTTGAAGTCCTGTCGATTTTTTCTTCGACGCGCCCCACCCGCGAGCGGGCCTGCGTGCGCGCCTGCCACAATCATGGCTGCGGGCGAGCTGGCGCGCCGCTGGTGCTGTGGCCGTCAGGGATGGTTGGAGCCGCCTCATGCGGCGGCCATAACCACTGTTGCTGTGATGTCGGCAGTGGGCACGGCTCAGTCACGACTCAGGTCGAGCTTGTAACTAACGCTGATGCATTGGTCAGACCCTGCCACCAGCGCCACCCACATCTGCGCTCTGCGCTGGCGGCAGACGTGGTAGGACGTGGCTACGCTGGGTGCATTAGAAATGAAACGCAGTTGTGCTAAAAGGGTAAGCTTTTGAAACATTACCGAAGATAGTGCAATGAATTGTTTGTGACTGTTGAGAAGAATGCAGCAGTCAGTCAGGGAACAGCTCACCAGTGGGTCACGCGTACTTTTGAATAGAGTCATGATGCGAGCCTTGGAACGACAGTGTTGCCAGCTGGGATGGCGCCGACAAAAACGCACACAAAACCGCCATCCGGCCGTGTCAGGGATCCTTATCGCCATTGGGACGATGACGAATGGCACGCAGCGCGCACAAAGAGCCGTGATGCACGGCGTTCTTGCGTGGCACGTGTTTCGTCCAGCTCGGTTACCGCACAGTCGACTCGAGTCGAGAGCTTTTTCCAGCGGCTCTTTATTGCAGTGCTTGTTTTGGGAAGCGCCGGCTCCGAGGTCGCTGCAAAGCAGACTCGTTCTCTGTCGTCTGCTGAGAATGCCTGTGTGGATGGGGAGCGGCGACGACGTCAGCGCGTTCACCCCAGCCTGCCGGGCTTACCCCGCCGCCGTGTCCCACTTTTCGGCGCCGTCTCCGGCTGCCAGCGAAGTGCGCAGTGCACCCGCACTGAGAAGACTGGTCGCTACCTGGAAATCCCTGGAAACACCTGCGGGAACCTGAGGCGAGCAGGTGCTCTGTCACCAGAGACGGCCGATGCTTGGACGCAGAGAAGCGAGCTGGCGGCTGGAATTTTGCATAACAACTTCAAATATGGCTGTAAGTAAATTTTGGGAGGTCCTAAGCTGTTGTTACGCAGAGCGTGCTGCTCGAGCACTATTGAAATCAACGAAGGCTGCTGCAGAGTTCTGACTGGATGCGCGAAGAGTTCCGCGGAAGACGAGATGTGTGACCAGCAGTTACGGCGGAACGCTCGAATTTAAGGAGGGGGAACACCATGGACTTTTCAACCCATTTCTTCTCAGCCAACGCCATAGGGTTAGTGTTAAAATTTCTTATTAAAGGGGGGCCCCAGTTCCGCCTCTAGTGGTAACCAGTTCTGTGGAAGGGCAACAGCCGTGAGAACACGCTCCCTTTAGTACTCTAGATTGCTGATAGATGGCTGTACGGGTGAGACTTGCACTGAGGTGTGGGAGCTCAGCTGCTATCTTCCTCAATCGCGATGGTTGCTAGAGGCTAAAGGACGACTGGAGAAAGGATCGCTGCCGTCCCTTTTTATATGTTCATCTACATATCTCCTACTTTGGCTGTAGCGTGACGTGTGGTCAGAAAAATTATATTATCAGCCGCTCAAAACTGTGGTGCAGTAGTCATGTATTCTCTCTCATTTTTGTTTCATACTCACACCTGAGACCTTGCTTACTGTAAAAAATATTTCGGGGCTAATGACGTCTCCGTACCAGGCTCAACATAGCTACTGAACAATGGTATTTTTGGCCCTAATTTTCAGGCACTTACCGGTGTTTTTCTAAAATTCTCGTTATGAAACAAGATCCTGTTCAGTGGTGCAGAAAAAGCGATGGGGGCGTGCTCTGCCGCCCAAACCATCGGCGGAGCTGACGATTTTCCTTCGGACACCCGGCGTCCTCATCTCCGGTGGTATGATGATGTCGCAACACCCGTCTTGTTCGCCGACACCGGCTACTTTCAACAGCCAAGGCCGTCGGCTGCGGCGCCGGCTCGCGGCGCGGCCTCACCTGAAGCGGGGGTCGCCGCTGCCGCACGGCTGCGCAGACAGCCATGAACAAATCGATATTGAGTGTGGCATAGTTGTCGTTACACGGCTTAGTTTGATTTACAGGGATGGGAGGTAGAGTTAGTGTGACGTCATGGAGGGATGCCTCTGCAGAGTCGCGTTCTGTATGGATAGACGACGGCGGTCCGTGCGGGATGTCAGTGAGTCATTCCCCATTGCACTGCTCATTGCAGTATCGTCCTGTTGTGTGGAACAATTAGCTAGATTTTGTGGCGGTAATTTTTTTAATCGCTGGAATATCGCGATTTTGCTACTCGAACGAACTAAGACAGTGCAGAGTGGATGGTTGCTCGTGGCAGCTGCTCTGGAGGGTGCTACTTCTCTCGGAGCCGAAGGCTGCTGGCTGCGCACTTTCGATAATGTGATGTGCGTTGTCAGGTGCTTTAGTCCGACAACTTTGACAGGAGCCTGCAAACTCTGTTGGAACGGCAGTGCGTCTGTCTGAATCCGTCAAGCATTCCCTGAAATGCCTGCATTTGCACAGCCGCCCAGTCAAGCGTGTCCTTGTTCGCTCACGCACACTTTTGCAAGTGGAGTATCTGTCTGTAATCCACCGCGAACAACATTGATGGCTGGTTCCGAAACGAAGCCCGCTGCGTAACGACATGCTCGATAAATGTACAGCGCCTGTGCACATCGTCTTGCCGGCGCTTCGAATCGTCCACGGCCGTTCATGCACGTCCACGGCGCAAGCGACGGAGCACGGGTCGGCGGCTCGTGCGAGCCTCATCGCCCCACCCCCACCCACCCCCGCCCCCCGGCGCACTATCGACCGGCGCCGCTGAGTGGTGCGTGCCAGGGGGGGGTGAGGGGGCGGCTACCCGACCGACCCGGACTGACCAGGGCCGCAGAATTCCTGACAGCCAATGAATACTCGGCTCTGTGGCAGGCGCAGTCCGCCCTGATCCAAAGGTTTTGTAAATGTTGCTTTAAATGTGAATGCTTCAGTATTTTAATTCGGCTGAATACCTTGACAGTTTCGTAGTGACAGGATATTTGTATACCAAAATGCATTCTTGTATTCATTTTTACATGTGTTGGGTCATTTGTGCGTACATGTGTAGACTTCCGCATGTTTTTGGGTGTATCCAGCTTTTCATAAATGTTTCCGCCGTTTATATATGTATATATAGTTCACGAATAAGGCTCAAGAGCCTCGCCACCGGCGGAGAAGTGCAGCGAGGGATGGGGGGGGGCGGACGCTGTTACTGAAACTTACCTCCTCGCTAAGAGAAAGGAACTCTATTCAACCAAAAACACTTCGGATTTGGACGCTTTGTGCTCTCCTACTTCTACTTCTGCTAGAAATATCAAATTAGGCTGAAATCAGAACATTGTTAGATGAAGAGTAGGGTGAACGCCCTCGCCGCCGCCTCGCCCTCGCCGCCGCCTGCCCTGCCGCCGCCTCGCCCTCGCCGCCGCCTCGCCCTCGCCGTCACATTCTCCACGCCCAAGATAAAGCTCCTTTAAACGTCCCATCGGCCCCATTTCTCCTATGGGCGGATCCAGGGGTAAGGAGACCACTTGCCCTCCCCTTCGATCAACTCCCTGTTCCCCTGAAATGGTCACGGCTCCCTCTGGAAGGTCGAATGGGCTTCAATATTCCCCTGTATTTGAAGTGTTGGTGCTATTTTTAACAGGCAGCAACCATCGCCGTTTTGTTGCTTTCTCAGAGGTTTGTTACCGTTGAGGCAGGGGCAGTCCGCCAAGGTCGTCAGGGTCGCCACTAACTGGGTCATACGTCATCGGTGCCCTATCGCTCCTATCAGTCAAAACAATGATAACTCTCTTTATTCCCAAAAACCTGCGCTTAGTCTTCACGCTAATCAACTTGATAACGACTTCGATTGTGTTTGCACAAAGTCACAAATCAATATGTGAGTGGATCGGTTGAAGATCGGGACCCCCGATTAGTCTCCAACTCTGGTCGGAGTTGTGGCTTTGGTTTGGGTCATTAATGCCGTTGTGTCAGGATGTCCGATGCACTTGTTGCCATGGGGACCGGTCCAGAAAATCCGATGGCAAACGTATGATAACCGTGATACTCAATGTATGTATGTACCTGCACAATACGGGGTCCTCTGACCATCACAAGAAAAGCTGTCCTAAATCCTCTTGAATGTCCAATGCTCCTTTACCCGTAACTAACACCCGTTAAATGGTTTCATCTCATTTTAATCGCCAATGTTCAATAAACTGTCTCACATACAATGTCGTAATTCCACTGTCACACCCGGGAGCTGGAAGAGGCCTTTTCCGGAAGTTTCCGAATCACAAATGACCGGCACATACGTGTCCAGTGTAAGCAGCGTTCGAGCTGTGCATTACTTCACGGGAACCGATTCACCGTCAGTGATGCATGGTTCTATTTCCGTGCCCTCCGGGCTGGGAAGTGTGCTGTTTAAATCAAACAATGCTGGTTTGGTGTGTCATTAGAATGTAGTGGCGCCTGTTTTTTCTGTAAGGAAAATTGACACGAGTGACTATTTTATATGTGTGGCTGCTAGCATTATTCGTATTATCAGACATAGGCGATCAAGAATGTCCAATCGGGGTGGGGGCACATGGTCGGGAGGGGGGGCTCTATCCAGATCAGGGACACCACTTTGGGGGAGGACTCATCAGGTGAGCGCCAAATCCTTACGGGGGAAGCCTGGATACTCCTATCCTGAGGAGAAAATCGAGTGGGAAGCGACATTTTAGGGGGCACCGAGGACAGATCGGGGATGGGTTAGTACTCCCACTTGTCTCTTCCTCCTGGATCTGCCTCTTATTAGCACGATATCAGTACAAACTCGCAGCATTGTTTCTAATTAATTTCAGATTTCCTTGGACATAGCTATACAATCGTACTAGGCCTCAGTGAGCCACACGCTTCTGCTGAGCCCTGACTTACATAGGTATGATCACGCTGACCCAGAGCCTGAATTGTCGAGGTTAGCGAAGAGGTGGGGGCGCTGTCGGTCCGAGTTCGGCGGGAGCGGCGGCGCCTGCGTGCGATCCCGTTGGAGTGGCGCCCGACATGACCCGTGCGCTAACACAGCGTGGTAAGACAGGCCTCTCCGTCCTACTTCTGCGCGTGTTTACATTACGGCTGCCTACTGGCTGTGGCGCTGATAGTGCGCGTGATAATTAATGATACCATGCTCACGGCTCACAGAAAAAACCTCCCTTCGCCGTCGGTAAGAAAACGGATAATTTTTTGGGCTTGGAAATTATATCCTGTTCATCTCTTTAAGATCAAAATTATCCAGTTTCAATTTTTCATTATCGTTCATTGTGACAATGCCTCCCATGAGGTATTTGTGTTAATTGCTGCCTCATCTTTCTACTCGTATAGGATAAGTAACTTGTTTCCATACATGTAACAACGTACGCGTGCAATTTTTGCAGTTTTCCCAGGCAGTGCTCAGGGTAAGTTTGAATATTAAGAGACTACCAGTTTCGTCCCAATTAAATGAGTAACTAATTTAGTGCCTGGCCTGAAATATAATAGCATCTTCCTTAGTAGTGTTGTGATCTATTTGTGTCCAGTTGGACTAGCTTTGGTGGGAAATCGTTAGTCTGAGGTTCAGATTGATCGGGTTTGCAGCCAAGTTCTGGGTGTGGTTACCCGCCCCAGATCTCATATTTTCCTTTTGCCTACGCACCGTGCAACTATCCTGTTTAGCCTTGCGATTTTACTTTATGAACTGATGGTATACAAAAAGCAATCATTTATTTTAAGGGTCGATGTGTTTTTCGAGAGATTTGATGAAATGATGATTAAAAATGTATAACGTCACTGCAGTAGTGGAAAGCCAGGGCAAGGGTTCTGTAAAAGGTTATAAGGCTTTCAAATATATCCTAGAAGCAAGTTCTGTGCTCGTGCAGTTTCACAAGTATCCGTTAAAGTATAACTTATCGGAAAAATTTGATCTCTGTTGTTTTTTCAGCGTTCCTTATTTGTCTATGTGAGGAAATTGTGCTTGCCTTTTTGCAGCTGGTATTTGCGAACCAGAAGTGGTCGAGTCCATGAAAGCATGTGCAACAACACCTTTAAGAGCGGGCTGTGCGTTATATAACGCAGATCATTCAGAACAAAGATGGTGACGTAGTCGTGTCATCAGAGGGCGTTCGAACCTAAAACATGACCTGTGCGGCTGATGTGGGTGTTTGTAAACGTCAGCGCATTGATGCAGCACGCGACCTTGAGGCGGCGGATGTCACGCTGACATCACGCCGCCGTACAATGGCTGCAGCGTCAGGTTTGGTAGCCTTCGGAGCCTTGTTGGTGTCGCTACAGGTAAAGGTGACTTGATGTGAGCAGTACTGCTATGTCAACGCTGTGGGATTCTTTTAGACAGACATCTGAAAAGTATTTCGTCATTGCTGTTTTACCTGATATCGACAGTGCATTTTTGCATGCATACTGGAGATTATTTGTGGTCCTCAAACCCTTTCATTGGCATCAGGCCCTTCGGACTCACCTCCACTGAGGACATGTGTCCTAGTACTAAAAAGCTTCAGAATTGTTTCTTGTGCCCTTTTTGAGGGCTGTCACACCCCCTTTTTAAGTCCCCTGTGAAAAGCAAGAAAGAAAATTGTCTGATAGAGAGAGCAAAAACTTTTGATACATTTTGTAGTTGCAAGCCGAGGAGCATGATTATAAGTTAATAATATGTTAGTGGCCTGCCTCCCTGAATCATAAATGCAAAATAGAGCAAATATACTGAGATTATATATTCGGGCGCAGCCTTTCGAGGCAGGCCTCGAATTCGAGGCCAGTTCTTGCTACACTATTACCAAGAACTTCCAATTTTATATATTGTGTTATGAGGATTCTGATGAAGAGTCCGAATACACAATCTCCGTGTGTTAGTTAAATTTTGCATCCAGGATTTGAAGAGAGAGACCATTAAATATCATACAAAATTGAGCATAAGTTATGACTATTTCCATTTTTGAAATGTCCCGCTTCGGGTCTAAGAGCGCCCCTTTTCTTCTTTGGTCGCAAGGAAAACTTCAGAAAATGCACTGGATCTGGACATGAACTTTTCTTAAATTTGGATCTTCCATCACAGTCCTGTCGTACGTCTACCTTTGGATTAACCCTTATTTAAAAAAAGATCACTTATTTTTCATGTAACTGCAATTTTATCTCCTCTGGGCGCCACAGGTAGGGACCAGGATCCTTCTTTGAAGCAACAGTAGCATTCGCTGACACTCCACTCATCACTGCTACCCTCACGCTGAAAGAAGACCCGGGTGAAGACATGGCAGTGAAGGAAGGCTCGGGTAAAGACCTCACGGTGAAAGGAAGACCTGGGTAAAGACATCGCGGTGAAGGAAGGTCCGGGTGAAGACATCGCGGTGATGGCAGGCCCGGGTTAAGACCTCGGTGTGATGGAAGGCCCGGCTAAAGACATCACGGTGAACGAAGGCCCGGCTAAAGACATCACGGTGAAGGAAGGCCTGGGTAAAGATACCACGGTGAAGGAAGGCCTGGGTAAAGATATCACGGTGAAGGAAGGTCTGGGCGAAGACATCACGGTGAAGGAATGCCCGGATAAAGACCTCACGGTGAAAGAAGACCCGGGTGAAGACATCTCGGTGAAGGAAGGCCCGGGTAAAGACTTCTCTGTGAAGGAAGGCTCAGGTAAAGACCTCATTGTAAAGAATGGCCCGAGCGAAGACATCACGGTGAAACAAGACCTGGATGAAGGTCTCTTGGTGAAGGAAGCTGGGCGTGCAGCCCTGTGCGGGGTGTGCCTGAGCTGATTTACCGAGCAGAGCCTACCGTCGCCGCTATCGAATATTCCACCGCGACGCTCCGCGGATCGCTATTGCGTCGACATCGTTACAAAACGTCCATCGGCGTAACCGATGGCTTGTGGCGGCAGTCGGCGGCACAACCCGCCGGGCCGCCCCCCGACATGAAACCCGGCCTGAGGCGCCGGGTTCCACTGATGTCGGAGGGCGACCTCGGACAGGCGCGCTGGGGGAGCGCTGAACCCGGGGACCCTCCAGGCTTACTCTTTTGGAGCGATTGCCGTATCTAGTCAAGCAGTATCAGACACGAGGTGGCGGTCCATGTGATGTATCGGGGTACTTTGGGCCTGGGTTCGCCTCTGCCGGCAGACCCCCGGCGTGGACCCGCTGTGACCCGCTGGCTGCTCAGTCCAGAGACGTCCCAATCAGGCTTGAACTACGGACCTCTCGCTGGGCCGCCCGCTGAGCCGGGCTGGTGACTATACGCACCCACAGCGATCATTGCGTCACCCTCCTGATGGTGATTTCACGGGTCGAGCTCTCGCGTTATTCCACGACAGTAGGCCGTCAGCTCGGACCCCACTGATGTGATGGGAGCGCGATGGGTTGAACAAGTCCCTGAAGCCTAGCTTCCCGTCCAGTGCTGCTACTGGTGTTTACATAGACCTTCAATGGGCACGGTGCGGTTTGAAAACTCGCGCTGAATTTCGGTAGTTTCGATTGGTTGAAGTGATCAGGAATCGCAGTGCCCTTCCCTCTGAGTGTGGCCGCCGGTTGAGCGGGTCGACCGGTGAGTTCAGCCACTGACATCTGATGTAAGAGCGGTCTAACATCAGACAGTGAAGTGGAGCCATCATCACCCGCTGTTGGATATGACACCTGACCATCTCCAACAGCCCCGTTCGCCCTCGATCCCTTTGAATCTGTAAAATCTCTGCCATGGTATATTTCTGCTTTACTTTTTGTGATTTTTTCGTTATATGAAACAAATTTCACCTCGTTTGGTTCCATATCTATTTGTGTTTAAGGATGCATCCACCGCTCTGACCATGCTGCATCATCACCTTCTCGTCATTGTCTGGGGAGAATTCACGCTGATCAGATTGCACCTTGTCCGTGGAGCCGTTATTCCCACGGGTTTATGTCTGCATGATTGCAGGGGTAGGCGTTGTGGAAGGGACTGCTGGCTGCTCTCGCCCAGTAGCCATGCCACCGATGAAAGCACGCAAAGGCTAACACCGGCACGTGAAAGACACCTGACATTTAATTAATGGCGTGAAGTTGTGTTCTCGGAGTTGATATGGGTCGTGCTGTACTTATTGCACCCTGCTACAAAGTTCATTTAAAAGCGTACTGCATATGAGCGACAATTTGCAGCTTTTCAGCATAAACACTATTTAGATTGTATAGATATTGGTTCCGTTTCCTTTTACATGAATCCCGATGTGATTATTGGTTCCATTCCCATCGCCATGATTCCCGGTACAGCACGTTGATCCCCAGCTCCAAGCTCCCGGTGAAAAGAACATCGCTTTCACGGTTTTAGACTATGCTCTGATTATTAGAGGTCTGCAAAATGGACAGATTGAATTGTCATCGGGTCCATGTCCGCCTGCATATCACACAGGGCTTCCTCCTGTTGCTGTAGCAGATTTTAGAATAGGGGCGTTGCGCCTACGTCACAGGACTGTAGCCTCCCCGGGAACCAGTTCTAGAGGTTTTACGGGCGACGGCCTGCTGTTTGTGCTGAAAACGTCAAGTGGCACCTAATATTTTTAATGAGGTTTAGTTCCCTGCTAAAACAAGAGGCGATTATCCATGTTCTTGGAGGAGAGGTAGAGGTCCTGCTGACAACCACAGGGCTTCGTGCTGTTTGCTCAGCTCGCATTGTCCTTCTTCCCGTCCCCAACGTATATCTTTACCGTTGCACGAACCAATGAGCGGCTATGGGGCTCGCCGGGTGCGGCCACGAGTCCGGCGGAGTTGATGTTTCATCATTGGCGGGACGGAGCTCATCCGTCAGCAGGGCGGCGTCATCAGAGGCAGCGGCGTCATCCATCACCGGAGCGGCCGCCCCCTGGCGGCGCGGCCGGCGTCAGCGGCAGAGCCCTGCAGCGCCGGCACACCAGCGCCACCAGCGTCCGCGCCCCGCTGACACCGTTGACACCACCACAACGCCGTAGCAACAGAGCTGCATTCCTCGATGTGTTGAATGCTGTAGCCGGCGGTGGTCCGCGGCAGCTGGCAGCTCCTAGCTGTCCGTCGAAAGCCGCTGGGCAGCGCCGGGAGGTGCTGCTGGAACAATGAAAATGATTATTTGCTGCGTGAAATGACGTCACGATACTTTCGGTGGTGCTGAGGGGAAACTTAACTAGATTGCGGTGCTTATTTTCTACAGTATAAGTTTTTACACAACACTCAGAACACTTCTGCCCGAGCCACACTGGTGGCTAACGGGTAGAGCGTAGTTGACTGACCGACAGCAAGTGCTGCATCCGTAACAGTCTTGACTCTGGACATTTGTTTTTTTATTTCCGTTTGGAATATATTAAATTTGGTTCTGTGATTCGTTAAACCTATACTATATTCCCTTCATGTTAGCCAAACCACCGGGAGAAATACCTCTTGGAAATGAAAATTACAGAATCTATCGGTGACAGTTGAAAGGCCCAAGAGATATAGGCTTTAGGCATTGCAAACCAATATTTCCCCAATCACTGACTTCTCAAAACCTGCTTAGTTTCTGGAAAGTGACACAGTTTGTTCTCACGAACCTCTCCGTTGTCGGGACGGTAGGATTTGACCGGGTGCTACCATCTGTTGAGTGCTACACTAACTGCTGCGCCAGCGCCGCCGGGGCTGCCGTTCTGTGAATGTTTCGACTCCGAACGGATCCCATCGCCGCAGGCTAGTTGAGTCAGAGCCAGCAGCGACGACTGGAATTGGCCTCAGCTGTAAATTATAGTGCCGTTTGGTAACTTTGGTCGGCGTGATGTAATTTCCAGCAATATAAAAGCCGCAGTCGATGGATAGTGCCACTTGAGTCCGACCTGGATGAATTACGGCTCGCTCGGATTTATTGGCGTGGTGTCTTTTCTGGGCTGAGATGATTCAACCTTATCTTTAGTTTTGGCCCTCGCTGTGTGTTCTATCCAGATTGTTATTTATAAAGAGCTGCGGGTTTCAGGTCGGTGTTTTTGCCGATTAAATTTGACAAATCTAAAACTGCGGTGCTTTTTTCAAAGCGGTCCCGCGGTGTGAACCAGTTCATCCGTTTCATATTCCACCGTTGTAATTGGCCGGTTATAGTGTAACTGTCAGTGTGTTACATCTGGGAGCGGCCCTTGAGCGGCCGCCAGCGGGTCTTGGCGGCCGACAGAACTGGTCGTTTGTCCCCGTGCCAAACGCTGACGGCCTGTCGGAAGTCGGCCCTGATGAATTCTACACCGAGTTCTATCTCGAGATATGAATCTAAATTGATATAATTAGATCCCCGGCAGCTTCTATTCTGATCTGCCCGACTAGTGCGGGCATACCATTTTTGCTGATGTTATCTTTCTTCGGGTCTTTGCTTTGTATTTTAATCTAAGTAATGAGGCGTTTTAAAAGATCTTCCGAAGTGGGCAGCAAATATGACATCAGGAGTAGCGTTATCGGTAAAATCGGAGGCGATGACATTTCAATCAGCTATCAATCGGGTGGGGTGAAATACCGATAGCAACGAGGCTTATTATTTAATTCCACGGTAGCACATAGGATGGGAAAGGGGTGCCCCCGATGACCAGGCGCCCCCGAAGGTCGATGGCGCCCCAAGTCCTTCCCCCCAGGATACGAAGTCGGCGCCCACCGATGGATTGCGCCCACCAAGTTAGCGCCCACCAAGGTTTGCCGGTATAGTGCGCCCCGGTCGGATGGCGCCCCGGGGTGCCCTCGATCGCAATCGGATCCGCCATCGGTAGCATGTGAACAGAACATTGCATATGAAATCAATAGACAAAACTCTGTCGAGAGCAATATCGTTTTTTCCGGTGTGGTAATGCGTACCGGATAAAACAGTGTTTGAGATGTAGTCTCCTATGGTCAGATCCAACGCCTGCGCCAACGCGCTGCCCACTTTCCCGGCTTAATAAATTGATATTGATGTATAATATCCACTTAATATAAGGGGATCTGATACAACTTCATCCCTGCTGCATGCCCGATTTTGTATCCATGTTTGAAATATGGGTGATATGGATGACAGCCCCGCGGATCTGATGTTGGTCCTGTAGATTAAACATCCCAGGCTTTGGACTGGATTCCGGCTCGTCTTCCTACCGCTGCCGCGACTCTTTTGCGTGGTATCTACTGTCGTTTTTGTTTCAGCGTTTGTCTTCACTGAGATGTGGTTGGCACAAGTGCGCCAATGAAGTTCCTCGAAACAGAGTGGCAAAACGTTTCTGCTTGGTCCAGAGCTGCCATGGCTGTCTTTTTTCTCGAAACGCTCGTGTCTCATTCATCGGAGATGCCTCCGTCACCTTTGTCGCTGCTCTACGGCCATCGTCTCCTCAACTGGCTACCCTGGCATTGAAACTTGCGCTCACCAACGTACATACGTGTGAATCGGCTTAGCCGTGAAGGTCATCACAACACGGCAGGCGGCGCCGAGGTCTACACCGTCATGACGGGGGCGGGCTCAGAGCGACCTTGCCGCCGCCACAGTAGTGGTGACACTCAGTCTGCCGCCGCCGAGGCGATTTACCGGCGGCCAGGTACGGAGGCAGCTGCGCCCAAGGACATCGCATGACACCCTGCGCAGCGTGCAAAGCTCGTCGGGGTCGCAGCAGTCGCGAAGTGCGCCATGCTGTATCGACCGCCAGCTCCGGCTCTGTTTTGGTGTTGATGTTGGTGAGACACAGGCGTGGATGCTTCCTCTCTGTTGCGTCGACTCTGACCTGCCACCGACAGCCTTCGCTACCACTCCCACGAAAAGGACGGGCTGACTGTTCTCAATATTGGAATACTGATCCCATTTCGAAGGCTAAGACATCATCGTAGAGCAGACAATAGCATTGCGTGCATAAAGCAGGATCTAGCATTTCTGTAAAGGGGAGTGGAGCCCCAGGGGCGGCTTCTACCATTTGAGGCGCTTTTCGTGCATGCCGGAAGGTACCCTCCCGACACCATCTTCGGGGGTTTCATAGAGGATAGGTGTGTTATAAGTGTTTAAACGAGAGGAAGCGCAGGAAATTTGAAATAAAAAAATTACAAAAAACTACAACAAATTACTCTGAACAAATTACAGAGTTACCACTGTCTGGTAAGCGGCGACCAAATAGTTGAAACTACTGAAGTGTGCGTCTGCTAGTGAACGGGTGGTAAACAATGCAAAACGCCAGACCGTAGCGCGCCTCTGTCAAGCTCGCCTTCAGAGTCAATTTGAAGACCCCCGTGTCGCAAAGTTGTCGTGCTCAACAGCGTTCAGGTCCGGGCCACGGGCCTGAATGGGCGCCCGGTATCCACAAGGGACGACTTCGGGACAAAGGAAGGGGACCACCGCCCCTCCCCTCCCCACGCCACCCCTTTGATCTGTCCCTGGCACTAACTGCAGTATTCCGTAGTGCAAACAACTTCCGAATTCTGGTATTGCTCCCGATGCAAAGCAGGTTTTCTGACAGTCCAAAGCAGCTGCTGCCTTACCTATTATCCAAAGTATTTTGGCCGGGTGACAAATCCGACCGCTCGGCATTAAGCAAACTCCGAATCAGGTATACGTTAGGCAAATGGCGGCTCTGATTCTGTAACTCTTTACGACTGGAAAGTGGCTGGGGCCAGCCTCGGTGTAGCATGCGACTGACAGACCTCGACGGCCAACCAAATTAAAATGTCTTCAGGCCCGGTCGTGCCGAAGCTGCGCTGTCGGATTTGTCAATATGCCCTTGAGCGGAACGATAAAAAGCGGTGGGCCGGTGAATTCGAGGGCAATGTCGTCAGCTCATTAACAACGATTGGCATATGCACGACTTACGTGATAGATCGGCTGTAATGAGCCTTTCGGATTCAGCGTGTAATCCTTACGCTGTGGAAAAATGTATCATCGCGGGCAGTTGCCTCACCGGTCGTCTTGCCGGCAGAATACTGCCCACTTATGTGAATCGTGGTCCCGCCCGCCGACTGTGAAACGCCAGTGAAGCTGTAAGGCGTAGAGCATGACTTCAGGTGTTGGCGCGGATTCCCAGTGAGGGTCTGATGGTGCGGCCTTCGGACGCCGTGTGCCTGCTCGTGAGCGGCGGCCCTGTCTCAGCGCGTGTGAATTCGGGTGTCGGTAACGACGCGCCAGTGGCGACGACGCTCGTGACGTGTGTAAACACTGAACCTCCAGCCGGGAGTGTTTGATGGTGGTCCTGGCTGGGGCGTCAAATCGTTATCCTCTGTGGTGCAGTCTAAGGCTTCAACTCCAGCAGACGAGTCGTGCTCCAATAGTTCATGTTCTGAAGAGCCTGTGCTATGTACTGTTTTCAGTTTTTCGGAGCGCAGAAAGATGACAAAGAAATTCCATGCTTTATGTACCCCCTGAGCTTATACTGTTATTTCAGTGTTTTCACGCTCAAGTGTGCGAGCGCTGAGCAGGGATGAAGACTGGTGTTTTAGAACGCCGTCACCCTCTTTCACACTCCTTTGAACTGAAGTGCATGGGGCAGAAAGGCTAGGAAGACTGGTGTCCAGACAAATGTACATATTTGACGTAGAAACAATAATCTTCTCATTCAGTTATCCCAGGATCCATTAATTTTGATCTTTTCATAAACTCAGTTTAGCGTAGGTGTTCCATCTAAGTCCAGAGGCGGTGGAAGCTGACACCGAGCTCTTATAGTCAACCTTATAAAATCCTTGCAATACAGCTGTGCTCTCCACCATGACCTGAGTATTACCCCGACGGTGTTCGCCGCGCGTCCACCTTCGCACCACGAAGAGTGTGCCCTGTGGCACCGTGAGGCACTTCGCCGCCACCACTTAGGCGCGCAAACAAAAGAGCGATTCGTCTTGCAGAGGGGCGCGGTGGGCCGTCTGGCCGCCACCAGTTCCGCTGTCCAGCCGTGCGGGGCCTGTAAACAATGCCAGAAGTAGGACGGGGGCGCGCGCGGCGACAGCCCGCCCCGCCGACCATGCGGGGGCTGCTGCAGCTCGGGACTAACGCCACCGCCGGGACCGGCCCGACCCGGCCACCCGCTGTTTGTCGACGAATTTGTGGCCGAGGGGAATCGCCGATCGTTGTAAATTCTGGCGCCTGCTCGGAGCACACATATAGGAGTTCTTATCAAGCGTCGTTCTTATTCGATGTAGGAAGGATTCCCGCTTGGGGTTTTTATATAGAAGCTACTGCTTGCACAGTGAAGAGCTGCCGATGAGATTGATTGGGCAAATAGGCCAGCTCGGGGTCAGTGTCCGGCGTCGGTGCCAGGCCGGGTCACGTGCGTCGCCTGGGGCGTCTGGTCGGTACGTCAGTGCGGCGGCGGCGAGTTGGCAGCGGGGGACGGCGCCCCGCTGCCTGATGCTGCCGCCTCACGGCAGAGGTGTCACATCCTCCAGCAGTGTCGCCGGCCGCCCGCGGCAGCACGCAGTTCTGCGTGCCTTCACTTCCACACCGCCAACATAGACGCGGTGTCTTCATCATCTCAACGGTGGGAACATGGCGGCACCTCTCTGCGCCAATCACTGCACACCTCAGCCGTTTGGCGGGCGGCTGCTTTGTTTCGACTGTAAATAGTTGCGGGCTCATGCGCGCTGGCGGCGGTGACGTCGCCGCTCCGGCTCGATGCCCGCCGAAGTGGGTTAACGAGTCTGGTGGGCGACGGCCACGCGGCGGGGTGAGTGGCCAGTCGCCCCCTCCCCCTCCCCCCTCCAGCCCCGTCCCCTCCGTCAGTCCTTGCAGGGACACTTTGCAGACGAAACCTCCCGGTTCCATCCAGCTGTTTATAATAGCGGAACAACTGGCTTATTTACGGGATTTATTTGTGGTGAAGACGGTTGGCGATATTATGATTTTTCTATCATTAGGACCTAACAATGAGTGTTATGTGGTAACAGACAGGAAGACAGTTAGTGTGCTTATGTACTTTGCTTTCGGTGCTCGCTGCTGTTTGCGTTTGTACTTGGCATGCTGTCAGCTAGCAACAGAGTCTAAAATCGTAGTGCTGTTTCACGAGGAGATGCCAAGTCGATGTTGCTCGGGTGCAGCTGATCAACGACGTGATAAGTACGTCAGATGATTGGCCATCATCCCACAACATTTGTTATTGGCATCCGTTGGATGGCTTCAAATCTCATGCACAGATTAGGGGCTGTGCACATATGATGTCGCCGTCCAAAGGGGAAGGAGGGCTCTGGCATTTTCTTACTTATTTCTGGCGAATGGGGAGGGGTCCGGCTTTTTCTGACGATTTCTGGCGGTGGTCGAATCATCGGCTGCCATGGAATTGTTTTATTGATCGCGAACAGCGCAGGCCCAGGCAAGTTAAAGTTTGGGTACTTCAATGTTTTGCAGTCAATATTTCGTAGCTGCACCCAGTGTCCACTGCTACCATGTGGCCGTACCGCCTGAGCATTGCAGGGCTGCGGCGTCTCTGCGTGATTGCGCATGTCGACCACTGTTGCTGTCGAGAGGGGGTCTGAAAACTTCTGGCGATTGCTGACGAAGGGGAGGGGCCAATCGTCTTCTATTTTCCAAAAACCCTCAAATTTGGCGGATATCAAATGTGAGCAGCCCCTTAGTTTGTTTGGCCTGAGCCCATAGCTCCTGTAAAATCACCCATGCAATAATTTCGAGTGATAGCACGATTTCGCTAGAATGACATGCCATTTTGTCTCCCTGCGAGTGGTCATACTGTCTGTAAACCCGAACGTTATACGAAACCCGCAGCGTCTCACATCATGTTTGTGTTGTTCGCCCGTGCTTAAACCCAAGTTTGGCCGTGACTGAATGGATGGTAATATTGTTATAACAAACCGGCTTCTTTCTGGGCAACGCACGAAGTGCTTTTTGATGCATGATGAGAAACTGGCTGCGGACGTATCAATCGGATAAGTTCTGTTGCCCGAGTTAGATACAGAGGTTTCCATCGTTGGACCAGAATGCTAGGCATCTTGAACGGTCCTATGGCCATAACCTCAGGATCGGATATTAGCCTTGCGCCAAATAATATTACAATGATTCATATTAATATATAATTCATGTTCATCTCAAATTGTTTCTGATCTTTTGACTTCGGATGAAAGTTGCAATGCCTAGGTTTGTCCGTCGAGAAATGTCCGTAGGAAAATAAAACATGGACAAATGTGGAAAGGTAACGAGGAATGTTTTATGATCTCGAGACCATACCAACATACGAAAGGGACTGCGTATGCATTCAAGGTCTGCCGAAAGCAAGCAACAATATTGTCGCACCATTCAAAATGCGACAGGAATAATCGTGCAATTTAGAAATCGGAATGTACTTCTTATTTAAAGACACCAGCGTCTTTTGCAAAGCACGTTGACGCTGCGTTCCATTTGAGTTGGCTTATGATTGGAATCATGGCTCAGCCCGGCCTGAAGCAGAGGCAATACTGGCGACTTAAACTCAACTCTTTCTGGGTC
Organism: Lepas anatifera; assembly: GCA_034440635.1. Classification (NCBI taxonomy): domain Eukaryota; kingdom Metazoa; phylum Arthropoda; class Thecostraca; family Lepadidae; genus Lepas; species Lepas anatifera. The sequence goes on along the minus strand of JAOTON010001931.1, from coordinate 321,476 downwards.
GTTTCCATTCGCAAACGCTCTGGCAGTTACGATTTGTCGAAGAATGGAAGCCGCTCTATCCTGTTGATATTCCGTCGGCGTTGCGTTGGCTCGGCGCCGACAATCCACGCTGATTCGATTGAAGCGGGCCGTGTTCGGCGGCGGCGGGGGTCGGCTCAACTTCCGCGGTCAGAGCTCCGGCCCGGACGGCTGCGGCGTTGGGATTAGGTAGGGTCGATGACCCTTGGCTACGGGTCAGGCTGCAGACGCGCCTTTTTTCATTGCACGGGCTTCAGGCAGGAAGCATTTTCGGCTTTGACGTTACACAATGGATTTTCCGGCAGTCTTTGTTGTTGACGGGGCGTGTTAACGGATCTCGGAAATGAGCGGGGCAAGCTCAGTTGTGAGCTCCCATCGGCTTGCTAGAGAAGAATAAGGAATTTTGTTAAATACCTGTTTTGCGTATGGTTTGTCGTTCTTTTAATTACAATAATTCGACCTGGTACCAAAATTTACTGGACCGGTTCCGAAATGTGTCGGTTTCCAAATTAAGTCTTTGCTTAATTCATTCTAGGAGTTTGAAAACTGTGCTGGAGTGCTCCATATTCTCACAACATATTTCCAAATCCAGCTTAGGTATGGCCCGCCCGTTTGAATATAATTTGACTTACCATGACTAAACGACTTCAGGGATACCCAAATACTTGTTGAATTGTCTTCACTCAGAATGTGCGAATGAGGAGATGAAGCCGTACAACATTCCAATGGCGCTCCCTATGCTCCCGGTCGCCCAAACATTGGCGCTGGGTATGATGTTGCAGTGCTGGTATGCTCCCAATTTGTCTTGTTTGCTATAGTCCATTGCATGGTGTTCAATGTGAGCGTCGCTGCTTCCACACAAGCACAGACTGCACTCTGCAGAGGCTGAGAGCTTCAGGCCAAGGCTTCCTGGTTGGTTTAGCTGGTACAGAACGGTAAGGAAGCTTACGATACAATCCTGTGCACAAACTTGCGGGAAGCTCATCCGCTATTCTGCCGCCGTCCAAGTGCGTTGATCCGCTATTCTGCCACCGTCTTAGTGCGTTGATCCGCTATTCTGCCGCCGTCCCAGTGCGTTGGTCCGCTATTCCGCTACCTTTATGGTGCGTTGACTCGCTATTCTGCCGCGTCCCAGTGCATTCTTCCGCCATTCCGCTACCTTTATGGTGCGTTGACTCGCTATTCTGTCGCTGTCCTAGTGTGTTGATCCGCTATTCCGCTACATTTATGGTATACCCGCTATTGTGTCTCCGTCCCAGCGCGTTAGCTTCCATTCAGTTCTAAATTTATATCTTTATGTTGCTACGAGAGGCGTTCAAATTTTTCAGTGAGTTGAACGTGATTTTCTTTTTTTCTTTTCTTTTTGCAAAAACGTCGTCATATGAGAATGTTTGCTCCAGCAGAATAACTATCCACTTTTGCCCAGCGCCTCACGCAGCCGTTAGGTATCAGTGATCAAATGTCTTTTGGTGTGAAGAGTCAGCTTACCGTGCAATGGGGGCCGTATTTGAAAGGCAGGGAAGAGTCCGCTGAGCTGTACCCGTGGCTCTGCTTTTTCCCGTTCGTGTAGGAGCCTGATCGGTGGCGAGGCTGGCGATAGCCTCCGTCTTCGCCGGCGCTACGGTGTAGTCCCCGGTTCGCCGGTGCTACGGTGTAGTCCCCGGCTCGCCGGTGCTACGGTGTAGTCCCCGGCTCGCCAGTGCTACGGTGTAGTCCCCGGCTCGCTGGTGCTACGGTGTAGACACCGGCTCGCCGGCGCTACGGTGTAGACACCGGCTCGCCAGTGCTACGGTGTAGTCCCTGGCTCGCCGGTGCTACGGTGTAGTCCCCGGCTCGCCGGTGCTACGGTGTAGTCCCCGGCTCGCCGGCATTACGCGGCACGCTGTACCACAGCGCGCCGCTGCTCGGTGCTCGATGTGCCGTGTATGCAAATATATGCAGCTGCGACACGCCACAGATGGCGGGCGGAGGGTTGAACGGCGACGCCGTGTCCCGCTTCCAGCTAGGTGACAGGGTACCGCCGCACCCTGCGCCGTGGCCTTCCCCCATCACCTCATCTTCTACAGGTAGAGGCAGGAGGTACGGGCCTGTGAGGCTCAGCTGTTACTCAGTGAAAAACTGTGCTGCTGGAGGGCTTCAGTGCGGTCCCAGCAATGCGTGTATACAGCTCAGACTTGTGAAAGGCTCGGATGATGAGTTTGCACAGCCGAGGTCAGAAATTCGGTGGTAGTTCATTTCCACCAGAGTAAGGCTGTCTGGTAGGCATCAGATTTCGTGTTGCAGGTTGTGGTCCTGGTTGGTATTCAGTGGCCGTTCTGTAGCTGTGTGGTCTCCAGACTCGGGGGACGGCGTCAGCTAAGCGAGTCCATTTGTCTCCTGCTAGTGCCACTGGGTTAGTCTAGTAATCTCCCTTTTAATTAGGGATACTGAGCGCTCACTCCGTCCCGCCCCCATCCCCCCGCCCTGTGGTCCGCATACCTTTATGAGCTGGCTCTTCGGCTGTAAATAATGGTCTCACTATCTATTGTGCGATTGGAGTCCTTGGTTCCATCACCGTGAAAATATTTCGATTATCGACTGGGGTTCCGAACAGATGAGCAGTCACACTCCAGTGATGTTCGTCTGGGCCAAGCCACAAGTGAGATTTTATATCCGTACCTCGGTCTTTGGACGAATCGGCGCGCCCAGCACCGGTACCACCCGGAGCCCAGCCCCCAGCACCGGTACCCCCGGAGCCCAGCAACCAGCACCGGTACCCCCGGAGTCCAGCACCGGTACCGGTACCACCTGGAGTCCTGCCCCCAGCACTGTTCGGAGCCCAGTGACCAGCCCCGTTCCGAGCCCAGTGACCAGCCCCGTTCCGAGCCCAGTGACCAGCCCCGTTCGGAGCCCAGTGACCAGCCCCGTTCCGAGCCCAGTGACCAGCCCCGTTCTGAGCCCAGTGACCAGCCCTGTTCGGAGCCCAGTGACCAGCGTCAGCGTGTTTGATACGGGCCGACCGTCAGTGGTTGGCTGGAGTTGTGGAAATCACTCGGTGGTGGGAGATCCCCGTCCTGTGTGTTGTGGTTCCGATCAAGCCATACTGGTGTAAAGACTAATATGTTAGGTGGCCAGGAGCCCGATATTGGAGGGTGACTGCACAGGAACTCCTCATCCCATTTATTTAACGCGTGCGGAAAATCAATAGTTGAATATTCTCTGAGTAATTTTGGTGGTTTATTTCACGTACCTAGAAACTTCAGAGCGAATGGTCCCTTTAGCGGGGCAACGTGGTGTCCCCTGCAGAACTCGCTGTTTAGATTGAACGGCGTTACCGCCGTCAGCGATGTTATCCCAACAGTTGGAAGCTCAGCACTGAGTCCCTGCTTTATCATAAGAGATTGGTTAAGCAGACCATCTCACGGCTCGCCGGTCTGCCCTCAGTCAGCCCAGTTCTGCATACGTCGACCCGTTCGGGCAGGCATCCGTTTTATCTCGTCATATTTGAGGTTTCAGGGTACACCGACAGCAAGTCATCTGGCGCCCATTCCACAAGATCTGGAGCTGAGCGTGGTGCTGGCCTCAGATGGTGGACTGGGTGTCGTTTAATTTGTTCACGTTGTGATATTTGACGAAATTTTGAAGAAGTGATGTGCTTTCTTCAGAAGAACAATTCAATCAATACTCCATAGCCCCGCCAAGGAGCTGTTCCCCAAGATTTGTGAACAACTCGTCTGTGTAACTGGTCAGCTTCATTCCGCGTGGACAGCCGCCATTGCCAGAAACGGTGTGTGTCACAGCGCAGTACGTTGACCTCAGCGCGGCGCCGGGCTCTTGCGGTGGGCCCTCCCAAGCTCTGCGTGGCTGACCTCACAGAGAGGGTAGTCAGGTGAGCCAGGCACCCGGCATGTCCGTCCCTCGCGAGGATCGGCGGCGATCGGTGAAACATGGTCACCTGCGGATGACCTGCCGACTTCGGCTGCTGGCGGCTCATTTCCATCCTGCAAATGACCTAGATCCAGCAGCGGCGCGACGGCTTCCGAGCCTGGAATACGGGAATCTACCGCGGCTCCTATTATCATTGCATGTGTCATTCCCATGCCCGTTTCGACGTGCATTTTCACTCGGCACAAGGACTGTTGGAAGGCTAGATATAATGATTTATTGTATGATGGCGTGGATTTTGAGCGCCATCGATCGTCTGCTTCAGGCTTGCGGCCAGTGTCGATGCTGGCGAGTTCCATGAAGCCAGGGCAGGGGAGGGTGTGTGCCTGGTATGTGCATAATGGTTCCTGGAATAGTGCTTCTACTCACCCGACGGGCCGTTGTGGCCGCGCGAGGACTGGTGGAAACATTTCCACCGCATTGGTGCAAGCACTTTCAAGCGCGTATGATTAGCGTCCCAGCTGAAAAAAGCTGCTGCCTTTCATGCAAAAATGCCAAATGTCAGGTAGGAAAAAGCCAAAGGCTACAAGGTTCGTTTGATTACAGCTACTTCAATGAATTGCCTTTTTCATTTGGCCTAAATGCTGTCTATTGTGCTTGGGAATACTCGCATTAGTGACGCATTTGCCTTATGTGTGCGGCTAGCCTGCGTTGCCTAGCAGTGGTTATCGCTTTAATGAATTTCCACTTTTATTCGGGTCGTTATATTGTTACCGCCGAAAAAAGTCGGTACGCATTATCAGCAAACAAGCAACAGCAAACTGAACATTTTTTTAGTTAAATCGAGGGAATGGCGTTCGGGCGCGACCAATATTCTAGCACAAACCCGTGCCCAGTAAAACTATTTAGTTGTCCGAACCCCACGGTAGCTGGGGTATTTGTATACGTGGGAACGGCGGTGCCCAATGTCTAGCTGCCCTCGCTTGGACCCGTTTTTGCTGTTGGAGAGGAACCTATCATAATTATTGCAGGCCATGAAGTTGTCTCTGTCTCACCCCTTCAGATTAGTATTGGTTTCCTTAGACTGCTACTTTTCGTGTTGGAGGCTCTAATTCAACAACTGCCACATTATCAAAGGTCTGAACATCAAAGATGGCCGATAGGCGATGAGGTCGGTTGGTCAGCTCTGTGCGCCTCACCTCTGGCTCCCATCAGCGGCGGTGCTTCTCCGGTGGTCCAGTGCTGATGGCACCCAGGGCACCCTATCCCACCACCCCCCGATGCCGCCGTCCATCGTCTGGTAGCGCCGACGGCAAATGCCTTTGGTCCAGAGGGGCCGCCCGCTGGGCTTTTTATTGCTTGAAGCTTCATTCTACAACAAAAGGTGTATGTTATACACAGAATGAACTGTCGGACGTTACGGAGAATATTCTAGTCGAGGTGTCTCATGGAGAACAAATACCAAGGTATCTATCTATATTGCCGGCTGGTGCCTAGGATGGCCCCTCGTTCAGAGGAGTTTTGAAATGAAAAAAATGTATTTTGGTTGGAGATTTACAACCGTTGGCACCTCCAGTGGGTAAGGAGCGTAATACGCCAATGCCGTGTTTCGGTGCCGTTACGCGGCGGGGTCACAAACCCGTTAGCGATTGGGCTGACATCTGGCGGCGGCGGCGCCAACTGCCACGCCGCCGCTCTGGGTCACTGGTGTGTGGCGCTGGTGTGACGTCACGCCGCCGCGCTCCCACGGTGGCGGCGTGTGGCGTCACCGGCGGCCGTGAGCGGCCACGCTCCGACGCGCGCCGCGTCACTGCGTCTACGCTCGGACGCACGCCGCGTCACTGCGTCCGTGTTGTCGACGCTGGTATCCGTGGTGTTGGTCGTGTTCTCTTTCATGTATTGCCACCACGGCGTTAGCCGGCGCTCGCAGAATCTGAACTTGGAAGGTCAGATTGCTTCCTTGCCCGGACTCGAGGCCGTCGATTTTTTGCCGATGGAGGTGGGCAAGGACACTGATCTGACGACGCGGCTGGAGGTGGAGTCTAAGGTTCATGGCTGTCCGGGATAACGCTATCGAGACAATTTACCCACCATAGATGTACCATGTGCCAGTTCTCACTTATAAATAGCAGAGTTGGGGCCGTTACCAATGTTTTTAAACCGATTCCGTTATTTCCGATGCCTTGGCTGGTTGAAACCGCTGCTGCTACTTTTGTTATAAAGCGCCACTGATGCTCTGCCCAAAAACGGCTGTTCAATTCCATTGTTATTTTTTAACTAGAATATAACGAAAAGTATTGCTTATCTGTTTGCCATGTCCAAAACCAATAGTTTTCCTATCAGACGTGCAATCAAAGATGAAACAATAAAGTCATGTTTTTAATCTCCTGTTGTTGTTCTGGTGGCGAACAATTTGTCGATGCCCATCTCCTATTTTTTCTTATAGTGTCGGCTCTCTTAACAGGCTGTCGGTAGCGGTAGCACTTCTATAATGATTTTGAACCCGCTACCCGCTATTCCGCTTCTCTTTGGTTATTAAAACCGCTGCCACTACTCCGCTACCGTTTGGAGAGTTGGTGAATAGCGCCGTAGCGGTCTTAAATAGTGGAGTGCCCGACTCTGAAAAAATGGGTAAATTATACGTTTTGACGGAAGCCAGAGCTTACTTACTTTCTGAAGAGCTTTTTATAAGGCGTTCTGTGCAAGCCACCTGTGTCCTCCTCTAAAGGGAACCAGAGCTGCGGCACAAAAGGCTTAAATAGCTGAGCGAGTGCGACAGTGTTTTGGGGATAGGTTAGCCCCGTTTGCCAGTTCAGGAGACGCGCCCTCCCCCTCCTGCATCCGACGCCTGTCCTAGTTTGACCTAAAAAAAAGGAAAATGGCATGCTGAAACATAGTGAATAGTTTCTAAAGCCGTTTCGGCTCGTTCGCTTTTGTATATATATACAAAGCCGTTTCAAAAGCCGTTTTGGCCGTCCCTGTGCTTTGTGGGACGTTAAACTTGGCTTCTAAATTAACCCTCTATTGAGGGAGTTGCTCGTTCGGGTGGTGGGGTCAGGGTCTCCGTGACAAGTCCCTGATGACTTTAGTGAGACTCCGACTCCAGCAACCGTACTAGGAACAACTGAACAAAAATTTATAATATATATATATATATATATATATATATATATATATATATATATATATATATATATATATATATATATATTTGCAGAAAAATATCACCGTCAGCCTTTCCTAGAATCACTTAAATTTTTATAATGATATATGTTTGTGTAAACTTTCCTCTTGAAAATGTTTCCGGCTTTTTTAATCCCAGGCAATAAAGTCATTCATAGGGTTTAAATGAAATATGCATCCCGTTGAGGATATAACCTAATTCATATTTTTCTTATCCAAACCATGCAGTTGCAGATACTCAGCGTACCGTGAGTGGAAAGCAGCCCCCTCCCGTGGCTTTCTGGTCTTCGTTGTGTGATTTCCATCCACACTGGACCCGTAATGAAGACGAATTCTGACTGAATTTGGCCGTGAAAACGTTCACAGCTCCACAAAAGACATGTGTTGAGACTAGCGAGATATTAAATCAAGGATATACGGCACACTGTACAAGACTTATAATATTTATCTGGAGAGCGTTGGCTTGTATATCATGTGCTTCCCTTCGTAGCCGCTTAGGTTTCTTGTATAAAATATTTTGACCTGCCAGTGCTTGCCAGAGTTAAGCCCTATTTACTATTTTACACCCCCTGCTATTTTATGTACATACCTTTTTTGGTCTTATTAATGATGAAGTAACCAGAGCTTGGGTATGGCGGGATTTCTGTTCTTTTTACTATTATATTTTCCTTTATTATTGTAATGGGCGTAAAATGAGTCCAGTACATTTCCCGCCGATGAAATGGACCCACTGAAGGTGCCCCCCATGGACCGCCGCCACTGATTGTGTGTCGCTACTCTTTCCTTAGATCACTCAGAAATTAAAGTTGGAGCATCCGCCATGTCAACATGTTGCTCCATTCCATTGTTGGAATGGAGCAACATGTTGCCCGGCCTTGAAAAGATGGATGAGTTTGTAACATTAATGTGTTTGTACACACGGACACGGGTCTGCAGTAATCCCGCCACCGTGAACCACGGTCCGGTGCTGCTGTCTGACGCCGCGCTCCGCTCGTGATCTCTGACGCCGCGCTCCGCTCGTGATCTCTGACGCCGCGCTCCGCTCGCTCCGCAGCCGTCAAGTTCGGTCGCATGTCGAAGAAGCAGCGGGAGAAGGTGGAGGACGAGGTGCGGTTCTACCGAGGCAAGATGACGCTGCCCGGCGAAGGCTCCTCCCCGGACTCGTCTGTTTACCCGGACGGCCACCAGATGCCCTCGTCGTCGCAGGACCCCATCGGCGCCTACGGCACCTACCAGCCGTAAGTGGCGCCCGCCGAGACTTGTCATAGGCTCTGGTCCAGACCCTTTCGCGAAAAGCCGACAGCTTTTGGTGTCTTTTGATTTGTCGAAAAATACTCGAGATAAATGACGCAAAATAATGTATCAAGTGCGACATAATTGTCATCAGTTGCTAGCCAATGTTACACTTCTTTGTGTCATTTATCTTGGGCATTTTTCAAGGCCTGCAGGTATGTTCGGACAAAAAATCTGGCACCAAAGGCTCTTGGTTTTGTTCAAGAGACTCTGGACCAGCCCTTTAGTGTGCTGGCTTGGACGTTGGTATCGATTCACATGAGCATTCTTAAGCCGAGTGAAAATAAGGCCCGAAATATTTCATGGTTATCAACCAGATCTTACAGCGCTTGGTATCGGAGTCCAATGGCACTTCACTGGATTGACGCAGTCTGTTTTAGCCAAGATACAGCATTTGAACGCCAACGTTAGCATTTTGGGTAGGTAAGGCCCAGCTGAAACACCGGCACGTGGACTGTTGGCAGGTACCAAGGGGCGAGCAGCGAGATCCCTAGCCAGTACCAGCCCAGCGGCTACCCGTCCCCCTTCCCCTTCAACATGGACGACGGCGTGGACTCGACCACGCCGTCCTGGCAGCCCTCCATGGAGGGCTCCCTGTCCAGCAGTCAGCTGCCTGTCTCCGGTCTCCTCAGCACGTTCGCGAACTCAGGTCAGTGTGGTGGTGGACTGAGGTCGGAGAGAGGTGCGCTCTCCCCGAGACTTCCCCGGCTGGCTGGAGATCCGACCCTCTACTGTAGACGGCGCTGCCGTAACGACAAGATGCGAAATCGGTTGCAATGGGGGAGGGGTGGGGGGATATGATCTTAGCTTCTTCTGTACGCGTCTGTTGGTACGGTTTGGGTGATGCATGTATTGTTATGCGGGTTTCGGGTTTTCCCGTCTGGGTGTCTTATATGGTGTTCATGGTGTCTTTAGTCGCATTATTCGAACCTTTCCAAGCAGTTTTGCAGTTGTTATTAGAATATGTATAATCCTACTTTGCCATTTCTCTTGCTCATACTCTTTCCGCGCTCACATTTTCTACGGAAAATGTAGAGCGCCCTTCCATTTCTGTATACAGATACTAGTGCTCTAGATTCTTCGAAATCTATCTTATATCTCTCTTGAGGTCATCACTGCTCTCAATGAGCTAGCGCTGAGGGAATACGCGATGATCACGGGGTTCCACGCTGTGCACAGGACGACCTCAACAGCCTGTACAACAGCAACCCATCCAGCAACAGCAGCAACAGCATCCACAGCCGCCACAGCCGCAACAACAGCAGCCACAACAACAAACGCAACAACCACCCCAGCAGCAGCAGCAGCAGCAGCAGCCGCCGCAGCCGCAGCAGCCGCCGCAGCAGACGTCGTTGTTACAGCCGGCGGAGGCGCAGATCCCGCGGGTGCACCGAATAACAGACTCGATGATTAAGGAGGAGATGGAGGGCAGCGGCGGCGGCCCGGCGGGGCCCGGCGGCGTCTGCCTCAGTCCGCTGGGCAGCTACACCACGGTGGACAGCACCAACGAGCGACAGCCGCTCACCTGCTCCTCCCCGCCCCCAGTCTCCCCGTAGTCGACAGACCCCCGGTACGTGACGTGCGGGCGCCGCAGTGTGAGCCTGGGCTCAGACTTGTCCGGGACATACCTGGCTGGTGCTGACAGAGATTGGTCAGATAGCGTTAGTAGCCTCTTCTTTATGTCCAACTTCTGGGTCTGTATCCTATTTGCTTAAGGTTTTTCGTTGAGGAGTGTTTATGCATTCACACGAGCGTGAGAAATGAAATTTCGTGTTCCTTTTCTTTCATCTCTTATTCTTTCTGGACTGGTTTTGCACGTATGACCCTTATTTTCTTTTCGTTTCATCTTCTTCAATTATGTCTGTCTTTTATTTTCTATCACGTGTCGATGCCGTAGGTGTTTCCAGGGTTGCAGAAGAGGGGCTGGGGCTTTAAAATTTGACATTTTCCTTTTTAAGGCAAGGTTCCAAATGTGTCGTTTTCGCAACCTTTGTGTTGTGTTTACTAAAATCAGTTGAACCCCAGTAAGGAGGTTACGAATTGTCTCTTTTGGCTCACTTCGCTAGGCCAAGATGGAATATGTTTCTCAAAAGTGCAAGCTGACAATAAGCCATCTAAAGTTTTCTTTCTATTTTTATAATCATGGGAACATTAATTTTTATTTTTTTAATTACATTTTTAAATTTTTAGATTGATTTTTTCCGTTTATTTTAATAATGGAATGTTCTGCTGTCTTGACACACTGATGCTGCCTAAAAAGCAATTAAATCACATTTTTGCGTGACATTATGCGACTAATTAGGATTCTCAGAGCTGCAGATAACATGGTTTGGCCGAGTTTATCGTTTAAATTTGCACAGAGCCAGAGCCCTTACGAGCGCTACATGACAGTGCCTATTTGGCTTTTGCTTTAGCTGTTGTCCACAACGGTTTAGTCTGTTTGACGTCTCACCATTCACAGAGTGAAACTAAGGATTGTTTTACCTTTTGAGGAGCCATATACTCATGCAGTGGCTTATCATTTGTCTGTGATATATTAGACATTTGTTTATGTGAAGGGAAAAGAAATGGTCGTTCAAGATGAGTGTCTGGCCTAGGGTGTATAAGAGGCGGCTGAAAGCAATTATTTCTATTCTTCTCAATCAAGAGATGTTAATTTGTTTTACTAAATGTGATGAAAACTTACAGCGAAATAATTCGGGTCTTGCTTCACTATACCTACACTACTCTAGCATTTCACGTTTTCGACAAAGCCGTCTGGGATTGGGTTTGGTCACGGTCAGGTGCCGTGAGGGCGCCTCCTGACCGGTGTCGCGTCGCAGACCCGTCGAGGATCTCTGAGCTGTTGGCGGAGACGGTGACAGACGCACACAAGAGCACCCTGCTGCACACCGGAGAGTACATCCAGGAGATGCTCCGCCGGCCGCAGGACATCAGCAAGCTCTCCTACTACAGCAAACTGGTACGGACGCCGGCAGGCCGCCGCTTGTGTCGCTGTTCATGTTTTTTTCAGAGGGGGGAAATAAAAGTTGATTTGCGCCGAGAAACAACAGCGTAAAATTTGGGAGCTCCGGCCATATGCGTGAGTTTTCCACCCCAAAATACACAACGTAAAGATGCGTACTGAACAGAGCGGCTGCATCGTCAGCAAAACATTCAGGCTGAACCAGTAGAAGTCCTCTACGTTTCCCCTAGACTTTTTGGTTTAAGGTGTGCAGAAATCCGCAAAACAGGATGGGGCCAGGTAGAATGGGGCTACTTTGAAATTGTGGGTAACTGCCAATATTGTTAATGATTAATGAAAATGTCATTTGATTCGGGGATGGTTCTGTGGGAAATGTTACAGAAATGTCAAGGAAAAATAAAGCCTTAATAAGCAGTGTATTTACTCAAATACTTACTAAAATGACTAAAAATTCCACGTGTTACATCGCTGTGTAAACTTTCTAATATGGCGCACGGCGGAAAATTGATATTTGTCTGATATTTGAACATTGATATTTGTCTGAAAGCCTAATGCGTAAGAATTTGTGCCTTACCCAAGTATTATTTTCCCCTAGTTTGTTTGGCCAGTAACCTATGTTAATTTAGTCTCTAGACATATGAGTTAGTCGTATTTTGTTCTTGAATAATTTTGCGTGTTTTTCATTTTCTTCATCCTTTCTCACCTTTGTGTCCCTGTTATTACCACGATCGATGTGCTTTGCTGATGACGAACATCAAACATATTTGAAAGCTCTACTAAATCTTCAGTTCATTTCAGAATCGTTTGTCTTATCCCACGATGTTACGTGGCGAATGCCATGTTTTCTGTCCCTCAATGTCTTGCAAATGCAACATGAGCCGATAATTATCGTAGTTCTGGGAAGGCCGCCAGTGACTCCATTCGTCACCCTTAGTCCCTCCGCTTTCAGAGCCATGAAGACCTGATGATGGACGCGGCGGAAAAGGTCACGTCACAAATACAAAACATCATCGAGTTCGCCAAACTCCTGCCCGGCTTCATGGAGTACTCAGAGTCGGACAAGATCAACATACTGAAAGCAGGTGGGTCTCCCATAATCCATCCACACTGCTATTTATTTATGATGCAGTCGTAGGTGTTGGTCGCTGTTGAAGCGGCACCTCGCAGGCTGTTCAAGTAACTTCAGGTATAATTGGATTGCCCTCTTGGCCGGAATAGGCAGCTTAACAATGCTATAAGCCGATTTGGTTAACAGAACTAATATATATATATATATATCCAGCTGAAGGGTTCTACATTGGATCAATGCTGGGTAAACTGGAAGCGTCAGCGCCGGAGCTGCCCCCTTCTGGCCGTCGCCTCTCCATCCGCTGAGTCCGCCCCTGCCGCAGGCGCGTTCGAGCTGACCGTGCTGCGGATGACGCGCTACTACGACGCCACCTCTTCGCTGGTGCTGTACGGCGACACGGCCATGCGTGCCGACTTCTTCCTCACCGGCGACCGGCTGGAGATGAAGCTGGTGACGGAGGTGTTCGAGCTGGTGCGGGCGCTGTCGGAGCTGAAGCTCACGGAGACAGAGCTGGCGCTGTTCTCCGCCTTCTGCCTCCTCTCGCCAGGTGGGTACAGAACACTAGGGAATACCTCTAGTGAAACCAACTATGGGCGGATTCAGGATTGTCGATGGGGGGGGGGGTGACATCTGGACTAGAGGAGTCATTTTTAGGAGCTAAATCCTGTCCCATGGTCACCCATGCTCACATACTGGGGATGGGGTTGGGAAGCGATGTTTCCGTTGGGCGGGTGCATAATTTGTTCCCGTGTTTCACTGGGTTCAGAATTTGGCTCTGCTTCCAGCTGAATGCCGGCTTTTCTTTCTCCCATTTTCCACAGATTGCTGGGTTTGTTTTGCCTCTGTTTTGCTCAGCTGAGTTTTGACACGCCGCGTTTTGTTCAATGCTGAGTTAGGTATGGTTTATACACTGTCGTGTTCTGAGTTCTATGTGGTCTTGGTCCGGCGAAGGTTGGGTTCTGTATGGCATGTGTTCTATATGGTCTGTGTTCTGCTCAGTGTTGAATTCTGTCTAACTTTGTACTGATGGGTTCTGAGTTCTGTAGGACTTGTGTCTGCCCAGTGTTGAGTTCTGCCTCAGTGTGTACTGCTGAGTGCTGAGTTCTGTTTAGCCCGTGTTGGGCCGAGGGCTGACTTCTCTGTGGCCTGTGCCTGGCAGACCGGCCGGGTCTGTGCTGCGTAGACAGCGTGCAGCGGCTGAACCAGGAGCTGCTGAAGGCGCTCCGCATCAAACTGGAGCGCTCCCACCCGACACCCATCAAGGGCGACGTGTCCGCCTACCAGCTTCTCATCTCAAAGATCCCCAGCCTCAGGTACGTACCTGGCGGACTGGGCGTCCGTGGCTGGTCTCTGGCAAGTCTCGTGGTGGCCTCTCACTAGCTAATCGCCCGCCGCCTGTGCCTCTGTAGCTCCCGAGTAGCCTCAGGCTGGATCTGGAAGAACTCACTCGGAAACAATCATGCAGGATATATTTCACTGGGTTTCGTGCATATGTTGTGTAGTTTTTGTATGGGGCTTGTGCTCAAAGTGTATGCGAGTTGTATGTCTGTGTAAGCTTTATATAGAATATTTCATAGAGAAGAGTGTCATCACGAGCTATAAAGAGGGATGGGGGCTGCCAATGAAAGTTTAACTGCTACCCGCCAGAAAATGGTCCCCTCACAAACAAAAACTCCTCGGACTTGGCTCCTTGTCACGTTTTGCTCATTCTGTCAACCAAGCTCTGAGCTTGAAACTCGATTTAGCTAAAATGGAAAAAATATAGCTTAGTGCATCATATCCCCCCCCGCTTATCCGCTCTCTCGGCGCCCGTGTTCATGAGCGTAGGTACGGGTTGGACCAAGAAACCGTGGCGCCACATTCGCGTCTTTTAGTGCTAAACCGTATTGGGGTGATTGGTGATTTTTTCCGAAATATATGTACATAAGGTTTCCAACTATTTTCACTGCTCTTTTACGGGGAAACATTTTTTTAGACACGAACGTCTAGAAGACGATAGTATTGTTAGATACATTTTTGTGTTCACTGTACTCGATACCTTATGGTTAATGGCTAAACAATTAAATAGTTGGAAGGTAAGACCTCTGGTTTTTCCTTTCGTTCCAAGAGCCAAAAAAGAGTTAGGTAGTTAGTTAGTTCAAGACATTTTAGAAGGCGTTCTGTCCATGGCACCTTTGCCCGCCTCTAAAGGTAAAAATAGAGTGCATTATGTTTTGTTTTATTTTGGAGCAACCCCAGGGGTCAGCGGAAAGAACAGGTAGAAACCCAAAAAAATCCAAAGTAAAGGGATGGGGACGGGGTAGAGTTTGGCATTTGCTCCGCGCCGCTCCCTTCTGGTCGACTTCAGATCAAACCTGATCCCCGCGAAGGTGGGTAGCGACACCCATACATCTAACGTGGTTGAATTCGGACCACAGAGGAATTTCCGAATTGATGTAAATATGCTATAGTTTTGTTTTATGTACCAGTGTGTGAATGTTAAATTGAATCTTCTGAAAATGTTTTATGATTGGGAGTATTTTATTATGTTAGCCACGGCTCCTTGCCTTACCACTTGTTAATTCGGAAGTGAAAGGTCACTGACGCCTGCTCCCGTCCAAAGGATGCAAGGTCATGACCTACTTTTATTGATTTTAGAATGTTCCAGTGCAGGTATCTGGAAATTGCTATTTTATGTTTACAGTTTCAGCATTCGAAATGCCACAAATAGCCAAATGTGCAGGGACTCTGTTTTTAACAACTTCTTGATACATGTTCCCGCGTGCTTCAAATATTAACGACACCATATTTGGCTACTTTGACCGCAGGGAGATCTCATCTACCTACCTTGAAGTGGTCTCAAACTTCAAGCGGATGGCGCCGCACCTCGAGTTCCCCGCTCTTCACAAAGAACTGTTCGCGACGGTCAGCTGAGCTGAAGGTAGTAGTTCGGCACACAGCGCATGCGCAGTGGCGAGAGGACGATCGGTGGTGGACATCTGAGGAAACTGGTGGCGGTATTGTTTCAACTAATCAAGACACTTTGCACATGTGAACACGCATTCAAAAGGTGGCACCTCTTTAAATTCGCATCTTTACTCTGGAACCGTCTCCATAATCCAGCCTTGCAGTTTGATGGGCTGATCTTCTCAGTGATAAAAGTTACTTTACCCGCCTGTGGCCGCTTCATCCCTGAATCTTCCTTGTCTGGCTGACTGAGTTTATCCTGCTCTCTGTGGACTACCGCCAACCTCCAACACCACTCGAAGACCCGGTCGTCCTGCGTATGAACCGTAACCATCTCAGGCTTTCTCATGGTGTTGGAACTCACATGTGGTGTTGCATAATAATTGCAGTCGTGCGAACTGATGTGAGGGAAATTTGGAACGTGCACGTGAACATTCAAGTGGAGCGTAGCGATTGGACGTTTGCGTTTGCTCTGCTCTGGTTTCGTTCACATGTGAGACGTTTAGTGGAAGCAGAGTAGTGTAGGTGTCGCCAGCGTCGGACTGCCAGGAATAGGTGGCGTTGTGAGCATCTCTCAGGTGGCGCGCATGTCGCCAATTAATTTCCGTCTCAGTTAGGGAGCTGTATGGATTTGAATAGGCATTGAGTAAAGCACGTGAGGGGAAATTGATATGGAGTTGATTTGGAGAAACCTGCTATGGGCATGGGGTTATGGAATTATATGGATTGAACGGTTTCAAATTTGTATACATGTGGCGTGAAGTTAAGTTTCTTGGGAGCCACGGCGTCTCTATTACATGACGTTAACGTGAGCAAATTTGTTTGAAAATTCAAATTTGTACATATGATGGTATTTTGTTATGGTAGATTTGTCCCACTTGCAGGGGATAGGTGCTTGAATCTAGTTATATCAGAGTTTGTTAATGCGTTGAAATTCGCCCCGCGGCGGTATAAAACCTTAAACTAGTTGCATACGATTGGACTGAACATGAGCATATTTCCGTCTTTGATTGGAAGGCTGGATTATATAAGGAAATTGTTTAACATTTTATCCAGGTAATCCAGCAGGTCATGTGGTTACTTTTAGCCACGTTGCTTGTAAATACCTCAGCGTTGTATATATTTGTTTGCTTGGACTGCAAGTCTTTAACAATATTTGCTCGGGTGAGTCGTTTTAATCTTGTTGAGGCCTCTTTGTGTGGGAAAGAAATAATTCTTGACGAGATGTTCACGTAACAGTTGGCAATGATTCAAAGCGGGAGGACTACGGAGCAGAGGTGCAGAAATTATGTTTGTCTGTTAAATTTAATGTGATGTATGCCTGCTCTATCACAAATTGTTTTTGAAACCTAATTGCTATTCCCACAAATCAGCAGAGGTGTATAAAAACGTTAAAAAATGTCAAAGATTATAAAATTAAAATTGTGCCGCTGTACCAGTGAAATGCAGGTGTCCTGCAGGGGGTGGGGTTATCATTTTAGTAGAAGCTGAACATAGTACATATATTAAAGCACTAACGGCACGACGCGCAATAGTAGGAAACGACTACTAAACTGAAGTACTAGTTGCATTCTGTCATTCGAAACATGTTTATTGGGTTTGGGTCAAGCGGCCAAAATCTATATTTTGTCTCAGTCATACTCGTTGGAGTGATGCCAATGTGTCACCTACCCCAGTAAGCGTGTTGACCAGTTTCTGCACCTCTGCTACCGACAACTAGTGAGAGAACTGCAGTCGAGGCGGTCTAGCGTCGGACCTCGAGGCCAGCGGTGGGCCGTGGTGAGCGCCGCGCGACTCTGTGGTATGACTCGAATGTGATAGTGGTGGATGTTGGTACTGTTCGTGTTTTGTCCAGCATGGAGATGGGCGCACCGTTTAAATAGGCTATTTAACTTCGAAACTAGTACAAAAATCCGATCCGGGCCACAGTCAGCATCCATGGCGAACAGCCCCGCATCGTACTGCGTGTGTCTTAGGTCGGCCAACAGCTTCAAGCGGCGCTGGTGTCTCGGAGATGGCGTGTAAGATGGCGTGTGTCGAAGGCTGCCCGTGGCTGCTGCGTGTGTCTTTGTGCTTGGGTGGTTGACTGGGTAACAAAATGATCGGGGACGTTCACCGCCGCGCTCTGAATGACTTCAACCGTTGGCGAAAGTTTCGCTCGAAAGTTCGATGCAGGGGCACCTAAGGCCAAATTTGGAGCGGGCGCTTTGTCGCATAGATCAGTGCGTTTGACTCAATGTCCTTGGAAGCCGTTTTGAATCTTGCGGGCAGTAGCGTGGGCGGACCCAGGGGTTCCCTTCGATGGGCGGGGGAGCGTGCAAAGTGGACCGGGTGGTCATACACTGGACGAGGTGGCCGCCTTTGGTGGCGCGGGCGTGCGTTGTGGTAACTGGGTGAGTAGGCTGCACTGTCGGGAGATAAGCGGGATTCCAGAGCCCCCCCCCCCCCCCATCTGCACGGAGCCGTCGCTACACCACCCTGCTCCATGGGCGCGGCTACCTAGCCCTCTGCTTTGGACACACATATTAGCAAAGCAACTCCTAGTAAAATCATAAGCAGGACTATATATCTCTTCAAAATTCAATGTTATCAAACATAAATTCGCCTTTGATCGGGTGCGACGTTCTCAGCGGGTCTCATCTGCTCAGGTCTGGGAGAGAGTGTGGGTCGTGCCCCGGTGGGTGCCTGCGTTGCCAGATAGTGCGCGCGCGCTGGATAGTGGGGTGTGCGTAGTTCCCTGCCGCTGGACGTGCCTACCTCCATACAGACCGCAGACAGTGACGAAAACAGCATTCACCGGAAATGAGCCATCAGTGCATATTCTGATTAGAATTGTTTTATGGTCAAATTGTTTTGGGGCCTCTCAGCACTTCCAGGGCACTTTTTGCTGATACACTGGTGGATCGTTTTTGGTCGCCAAGACCTCTGGTCGGTCGCCACCCACTCAGATTTACTTCCATTGGGGCGCGGTGCCCTTGATATTAAAGGCTCACTGATCTATTTATCGTTGATCGTCCCCATTGTTAGAGAGGCTTAAGTCCACTAACGATAATTATTCATGTCAAAAAAGAGAGCAAAATGTTCTTTCGAATGAAAGTGTGCCCATTTGAATCACCATTTCTTGTTTGGTCCCCATTAAGAATTTGATCAAAATTAACTGGTGTGAATAGTGGCGGAGGCGCAGTGCACGAGTTGCACATCGTTTTAACATTTCAGTAAGTCAGATACTGTTGCACTGACTAGCCCTGGATTTCGTTGCGCTTTGTTTTTGTTGAATAGTCAGTATGCGACAATTCATCGCTTTGTTTTCTTTATTTCACGGAAGAAAATATTGTTCATCGCGATTGTTGTTGAATTATTGAGCTGTTTTATAGAAATACTTTCACAATCTTCTCATTTTATGTTTCCGATTTCGCAAGATCAGCTGCGCTAGAAATGATAGGCCCGCCTCTAATGTAATCAGGACGAGTACAAGCAATTTCCCAAGTAATGCCGGCTGTTTTTAACGAGTATCATATCAAATAGGTACCTTAAAAACGCATGTAGCCTGAATATTTATTTTAAATTTTTAGTTTTAATGCATGCAGTGCTCTTATTTCCAGGGGCAAGATAGGAAACCTTTTAAGGGTTTTTATTATTTTATTGAATTATGCTTCCTCGGATCGCATGTTTACGGTCTGGGCTTTTTAACAGTCATTGGCTTGGGAAGGAGGCTTCCCATGGCGAAAGCCTCATTCCCTGGTCAAGTAGCTGATGGGGCTTGTTGAGAACCATTCCCTCCTGGAATGGTTCTGCTATGTCATGGTCTGCAGACATACTTAGGGGTTTGATTATCCTCTGTCAAAAAATTAATATGGCCAGCCCGGCACGTCAACTCTATTGCCTACATCTTTATAGACGCCAAGCGATTTACATTTTAGCCGATTAGTGTCAAAATGGCACTGGACGTTCGCCAGTTATCCTCAAAATGGCACTGGGTGTTGGCCGGTGATCTTCAAAATTGCACTGCGTGTTGGCTGGGCGTGCCTCTGCGAACCGCGTTGCGGGGGTCTGAAATGGAAATTGCGGGTGCTGAGATCGGTGGAAAGAGATGCCGACTTCACTTCCCCTTCCTGCATAATTTTATCCCTCGAAATTCTTGGGCTGCTCAGAAATGCATCTTTTTTCATAAGGACACTAATAGTTGTTTTAGCTAGTCCAAAACCACTGTTGAAGTGCCCTCCGATCTGTAAGCTAAAACCACCGCGTGGCGGTCCCCTGGTCGGGACAGGCCGGCGTGGGAGGCTCTGGCCAGAGTGCTTGGCTGCTGCTGTGACCGTGTGCGTGTGGCTGCTAATGTGTGCCCGTTAGGCTGCAGTCCGGTGATTCTGCGGACTGGCAGTGTTGTTCCGTTGGCAGTGTGTGTGTGCCTTATTTGAGCCCTACTGGGCTTGGCCAGGTGCGCTGTTCTGGGCCAGTGATGGCTGGTTGACTGGGGCGTTTGCAGAGTGTGCAACTGGCTGCGTTCACTAGGGGAATGGTGGCCGTCCAGCTTATCTCGTAGCACACTGAGCGAGCAAGGGGGGTAGCAATTGCGTTGCGAGCCATCGCGAGGAAATAGAGAAAAGCGTTAAAAAGGTTGCCTGGAGCAGATTATAGCACACTTTCCAGCAATGCGTTACATGGTATAGGGACGAGCCGTTGTCAGAGAGGCGTGGTGAGAGGCGCTTCCGCGCGGTGTGTGTCGGAGTGTTAATTCTGCGTGAGAACAGGCGGGAGCGAGCCCGGCCTATCCTGTTAGAATGCAGACCTCTGGCGACTGCGAATTGTCCTTCGATATGGACTGAGCGAATTCAGGAGAGGCCGCGGTCTCCTTACCTTCTATAAATCTGTTGTTACCGTTGTGGTTGTATGGAAGCAGTGCGACCGTCAGCTTACCTCGCCTGTCTGCGCATGCGCCGTCCGGCCGAGGCTGTTGGCCTCCGTGACTGCCGCTGGTGAACGCACGTGTATTTTGTATATGAGTTGTCCATAGTGCGATCCATAGTGAGGCGCAAGTGCATACGAGGCCGAATAAAATAGGATTGTACTTTATTAAATGGGCTTTTTTAGCGCCGCGAGATGTAACTGCATTTTATAATACATGCTTTCCCGTCGGAAATCCTTAATAAGCTATTGGCTAGGAGCTATACCAGTTTTATTTTCCTGTCACCCTATTCATGCTTTGTCCTGGTGTTGGTTTTTATTTCTCATCACCTTTCCTTCTGGAGCTTTTGCTTAGTAAATCACTTTGATGTTACCATTGGGATTACTCAGCGGTGGTGGCTTGTTTCACATAGTGGTTTAACACACAGGCTAAATGTCTAAGCGAGCTTGGTGATGGGAGCCCACGCGATAAACGTGAGTACCGAAAAAGACTGACGGCCTTTTCAGGATGATGAGAGAATGGTGTTGCTGGAATAAAAAGTTCTCTCGATATGTGTGCCTGTTAAATTCAAACGAAACTTCCATCGATTGTCCACTGCCATTTGACCCACGAGTATGGAACTTGCAATTACATTTGTAAAGCAGCTGGTCTTAGCTGTCACCGGGCGTCCGTCCACAGAGCGGTGTTGGGTGTGTGCTGAGCTGCCGTCGTGTTGTGAGGCCGCCGGCTGTCACTGACACTGACACTGCTCCCGTTTCAGTGTCCGCGCCGCTGCCTCCGGCGTCGCCAGCCGTCTCGTCTCTGCTCTCTGTCTGTCGCGCATGCGCGCTGCCGTCGTTCGCGCTGGCCTTCTCAGCTGGCCAGGCGCCACCTGCCCTCACGTGACTGCAGCGGGCTGGCCGGCTTCTCGGACTCCTGATAGTTACCTCTCCCGCCCTGAGACCGAGCAGGCCCTCTGGCGGCTCAGGTCAGGCGGGTGCGTGCTCGGGCCGTTGGCGGCTGACCGCGGGCGCTGTTGTCGCCCCTGCAGTGGTGCCGTGAGGGCGGGACTATTTATTGACAATAGCGATGCGTTACCTGGTGACGCGGCGTTCTCTGCGGGCGTCTGTGTCAGAGTGTGCTGTAAATATATACATACCTACATAAGTAAGCGTAGCATGCTGGTGTGGGGAACCTCTGTGTTGTGTCGGTCGCGTTGTAACTGAGCGTGTGGCTGTTTTGAGAAGTGAGTCCGCCTCCAGCTGTGTGTTGTTTCGTTCGCCTGCGGTGAAGAAAGAGGTTGTGCGTCATTGTTGTAATGTTTATAGTTTGGTACTGTGCGAGATTGTGCTGGCCCCACGCCGGTTGGCAGTACCCGACGTTGCGATTCCATGGACTCCGACCGTACTCGCTAAACTTTTACTGGTGGACTTGTCTTGGCTGAGAACGAGCACGCTTTGCAACAATAGAGGCGTGTTCTCGTAGCTTCTGGTAGCTGCAAGGTGAGCTATTATTGGCCGTCGAGCTGTCAAAATACCAGCACATCTATCATTGTTATTGTTAAAGTACAAATTGTTTAGCAAGTTTGCAATGAAGAGGCCCTGGCGGCGGCGGCCGGATTTGACTCTGGCCACAAGGAGTTCGTCCTCCCTGAAATTACCCAAATCCACCAACGCAGTACGCTTTCTCTGACTTCGCTGACTGCTTTTCGTTGAGTACCAACGAGAGTTACCACGTGACCCATTGACGTGCGTATGTGGAGCTGTGTCGGAAGCGGTCTGTGCATCAGTGCTGTGTCTGGCTGACAACAGCCGCTGGCCGTGCGGTGCGAACTGTTTGAGCCATCTCATCCTCTCTCACGCCAGCTTCTCATGGCCGTGGGAGGCCAGGGCGCAGTACGCCTTGTCTTTTGTCCTGCCTGTGGTGTTTTTTTGGCTATTGCCATAGTAAAATTAGCTGGCAAGAGTGATTACCAAGTAAATGGTCTCCTGTAATTCATTTGACTGGCTGGCTTCACTGCATATGCGACGGATGTGAATGAATATAGAGATCACGAATATGAGCGCTGTGTTTCTTGGTGAAGACCGCCCTGCAGGGTAAACAATGCACACGCACATTGTCATTTGGGTGTCTGTGGGGCCTTGCCCCGCGCTGGCAAAAACTGACCGCCCCTCCCATTTTGACTGAGACGATATTTACCCAACAGGGTTTCCCCCCAGACTGAAATCGCTGAAGACACCAATTCCCAGGACGGAAATGTTTTCAGTTGATATTATAACCAGACTGCACCGGTGCTTAACCCAGCAAAGTGTAGTACCTTTCTGCCCTACCGAACAGGGGAAGATCGGAGCTCCAGTGTGTAAGCATCCAAACTCGAGTACCATATGCGTTGAGGGCCTTGGTCAGTCGAAGCAGATTATTTCCGCTTCGCGTTGCAAGCCGAATATTATAAATGTACGGCGCGTGCACTATTTTCGAAGTGGACTCGCGAATCCGCGGTAAGGTATATTACAAAACGTAGGAGAAATTAGCCATAGGCCTCCGTCGCTCGGTCTGCCCTCCTAACTTCCCGCCCCGTCCGAGGACAAGCTGTGACCCTGATTTCAACGCAGTAACTGCTGCCACGCAGCTCTCCCCTTCCGGGTTTTGAGGGTTTCCTGGCGGCCGGTCCGACATCAGAACACACCACAGTGCAACAGGTGGGACTCCTGAGCTCTTCGGGGGCCCTTTGTCTGGTCTGAGCCTCCTTAATTGGTATGGGGCTTCCCTCAGGTGGTTTGGGGTCCCTGGGATATTCTGGGTCCCCTGAGTTGATTTTGGGCTTACTGGCAGAGGGAGCTTCACTAGGGGCCCATGAGCTGTTATGGGGGCCCCTGAAAGACTCCGCAAAGGAAGTCTAGACTTGGGCTTGGGACGCCAAGCTGGCTTAGGCCCCTGAACTGGTAAGGGTCCCTCGAGCTGCTATTTAGCCGCCTATGGGCTCCTTTAGCTTATCTAAGCTCCTTTGTGGCGCTCTGGGGCTCCCTGAACACGTCGGGTCCTCAGTCGGTATGGCCCCTCTGAGTCTTTCTGGACCTTCTGTTTTTGGGCCACTCAGCGGGCCTGGGCCCCTGAGTTGTTGGTGGGTTCCCTGAGTGGATATGCAGTCCCATCAGCTGGTCTGGGTCCGTCTGGGCCCCCTTAGATAACCAGGGTCCCATACTACTCTCGAAAACCCTGTGTTGGCACGAGCCCCCGAGCTTGGCAGGTACCCATAACTGGTATGGGCCCCATCAGCTGATCTTGGGCCCCTTTAGTTGGTTTTGCATCGCCTTCGAGGGAGTTTTACACCTAGCTCCTGGGCTGTTCTAGGGACGTGAGAAGGTTATTACACAGGAGCTCAATGGCTTGACCTTGGGCCCCACCCTGGTTCCGGACCCCTCAGCGGGTAAGAGCGCCTAGATGGGATTATTGAGGCGGCTCTGAGCTGGTCTAGGGCCCTTGAGAGTATTTACGTGATATATTCCTGGCGTGCTCGTAGAGGGCTTCTAGCTGGATTGGTATTCCATGAGCTGGTATTGAGCACTGTTGACTGGTATGGGGCCTTATCGCTTGTCCGCGCCCTATTGTGCTGATCTAGGACCCTTTAGCTCACCGGTGGCCCCAGCTGGACAGGACCTCTGGGCTTGTCTAGGCCTGCTGAGCTGATTTGGGTTCCCTGCGGTGGGCCTGGCCCCTGAGCTAATCTGCTGAATAAATCGATCTGATCCCCCTAATCCCGCCCAACAGGGTGAGAGTTGGCGACGCTGTATAACCCTGGCAGTTGGTGCGTCGTTAAAAGCGAACGATAATTCATCTTGGGGGCCCCCTGAGTTGGGTTTGGGCATTCAGAGAGAGGGTTTTGCAAGGAGTCTCTGGACTGATCTGGTACCCTGAAAAGGTTTTATACAGGAGCTTACTGACTTTGTGTTTGGGGCCCAAGCTAATTTGGGCCCCCCTAGCTGGTATGGGCCATGAGAGGAATTACATAAGAGGTGCTTTCTCTTAAGAATTACCTCTTTTGACTTAGCCCAAGGGCCCCAAACAGAATTATCATCTTTGAGCTGGTAGGGACCCCCTGGGTTAGTATCGGGTCTGTTTAACTGGTATGGGCCCCTTTAACTTGTTCGGGTCCCCTTATGTCTATCTGGGGCCCAGTGAGTTCATCGAGGCACCTAGCTGGTCTGGTTGTCTTAGTTTATATGGGCCTTCTGAGCTGCTTTGCCCCCCTCCCCCACTGTATCTGGGTCCACTGAGTTGAAGTTTGGCCCCCTGAGTTAGTGTTGGACCCCTGAGCTTATTTAGGACACGTTTAGATGATCAGGACCCTCACACTGATTTTGATTGATATCCCCGTGGTAAAACTGAGGCCCACGAGCTCGCCGGGGTCCTCATCTGGTTTGGGCCACCTTAATGGATACGAGCCCTCTCAGCTGATCTTGGGACCCCTGAGTTGGTCTGGGCCCCCGAGTTGGCTGTGGGCCTCCTGAGGGGGAGTTCCGTAAGAGACCTCTGGGATGCTTTGGGTCTTTGAGAGTGTACTGTACAGGAGTTTACGGGCTTGGTCTTGAGATCCCAAGCTGGTTTGAGGACCCCTGAGCTGGAAAGGGCCCCTAAGGTGGCCGGGTGGCCTTGTGGCTTCGTTGCCCGTCGTCAGATCAGATCGCATGGCTTAACCCGCGCGGGGCTGGGGGTAAATTTTACCCCCTCGCGAATTTTTGCGATATCTCAAAAACGGCGGCGCGCAGCGCCGCCAAACTTTCAGCACCTTTTTTTACATAAATTTTACACATTTTTGCCAAATGAAAATGAAATCGGTTGAAAACTTTTTGAGAAATAAGCAAAAATGTGACGTCACTACAGGCGATTTTTGTACCAAACTCGCGCAATGTTTAAAGAGCTGCTGAGGCTACAGTTCTGAACCGATTTCCAATTTTCTTGCATCAAATGATAGGCATTATTGTGGTCTTCAAAATGGCTATCTCGGATTTTCAAAATTTTGGTTTTGGAAAAAAATATGATTAAATTTTTTTGAAAAAGTTACAAAATTTATAAAATTTTCAAGATTTTTCAAAAACCGGAATTTATTTGGTAAAACACCATACAGTGCATATGCATGACAAATTTTGAGTCTCTAGCTTTATAACTTTAGCCTGGAGAGCTGCGAAAGCTCAGCGACTCACGCTCTGATTTTTAGGGCTGATCAATACTGTCTTTATTTAGTGAATCATAGTGACCCAGGATGACCCAGGATGACCTGGTACACGCTTTACACTACTTTTATAGTGTTCCTGAGACAAAACAGGTCCAAAATCATGTGTCATTTGGTAAAAGTATGAACTTAAGTTGACCTCTGATGACCTACCTTGACCCCGGCTGTGCAAGTTGAGACCAGAGTATTTCAGATATGATTCTTTGAACATCATAGCTGAATTCTGCATGCAAAATGACTCAAAAACATGTATCGCATGACCACATTTGGATACAAAAGTATGGTGACCTTTAGTGACCTCATCTTAACCTGACCCGGTCATGCCACCAGCCTAACGGTCTCAAAGCACCTTGCTGCATTCAAGTGAAGGCTTTCCATGAAGTATGAAGCTCATAGCTTCCATTGCCTGATCTCCGTAGCATTGCAACCTCAAAAACCATGCTTTTGACAGCTTACCTCAGTTTGACCTTGACCTTGACCTCAAACTTTAAATTAAGTACATGTTTTTAGTTGTTCGTGATGAGATCTTTCGATTGGCGTTTGAATTTTCCAAATCGGATCATTAGTTCGGGAGATAACAGGGGGGAATTTACACCCCCAGCCCCGCGCGTTCGGCTGGAGACCTCAGCCCCACGCGGGTTAACGTGGGTAAAATCCCCACGGCGGGAGACCACCTTCCATGTCTGATCTGACCCGGTGGAGAGGATCCTTAACACGCGCATTGATGGGGGGCAGGTATCCGCCCACCCTCGGGATTTTGGGGATAGCATAAAAACGGCGGCACGTAGCGCGTCCGTACTAGGCATACCTTTTTCTGATCATTTTTACAACTTTTATCAAAATTTTAAGGTTAGGTCATCTCAGGTCAGGTCACCAGTACAGGTCAATTGACCTGAGCTAAAACAAGTTTAAGGTAGCATAAGTCGGAACAGGGTGAATTTATCCGGTTGAAACTCATACCACATAACGGACCCACCAAGTTCTTTAAAATATGTTCCGGTATTTTTCATTTAAATGACCTGAGGTCAGGTACGAGCTATTACCTCTCCATTGAAAATACATGGGAAAAGTGGTTTTAACTAAATAACTTGGTAACGGGCGATGATAGAGTGTTTATTTTAGCTTCATTAGATTGGCCTTGTGTTTGCAGTTCTAATGATATGCATTTTAACCTAATGTGACATTGACCTGATCTCAGGTCAGGTCAAATGACATATTTGACCTGATTTGACCTAGCAAGGTCATATTATACATCATTCGATTCGGCTTGCTGCGAGGATTCCAATAGTTTATTTTGTTTTGCTCTATCTTTATTTTTCAGATGTAATGACCGAAAACCTTCATTTACATGTTCTCCCTATGATATTACATGTTCTCTCATTTACATTTTTGCCCCCCCCGTCAAAGAAGGGCCGCCAGGGCGTCTGTACCCACAGTCAGGTCTCCCAAAGAAATTGTGGCTGTAATTGGTGTGTTTGCGGGAAGCCCGCTCATTGTTATTCGCTATCACGATTTCAGTATTCGGGACATTGAGATGGGCACCTTGCGTAAAAAAAATGAGGGGGACAAAACATACTCCATCCATCCACTCTCCAAACTGGGGAAACGCCCCCCCCCTCCCAGCAGCGGGACCCATGCGAAGCGCGGCAAAGCAGGAACACTGACCTGGTTGGACGAAAGACTTAGTTTAAATCTCATACCGTGTTTCTCATTAAACAACTCCTATTGGCACGTGTTGGTGGTTCAAAATGGCCTGAGCAATCTCAATGCAGGAAAGGAAATAAGCGCAAAAAAACAGGAACTATCACGATAT
This sequence comes from Lepas anatifera, assembly GCA_034440635.1. Taxonomy (NCBI): domain Eukaryota; kingdom Metazoa; phylum Arthropoda; class Thecostraca; family Lepadidae; genus Lepas; species Lepas anatifera. Next base: position 294,210 of record JAOTON010001931.1, on the reverse strand, counting down.
GTATATTAAACGAATCACTCACACTCATGAGCAAAGAAGTGATGTTCATAAACATCAAAATAAAGAGAGAGCGTTGTTCTCCTGTCCGCGCTCTTCATGGCACCATTAAACAGCAGTCGGGCTCGCTTTAGACCACACGCAGGCACACAACACAGGGGAGGCCATCCCCCGTCAGCTGACACCATGGGGTGGAGTCGGCCGCCAGCGTGAGACGAAAGTTAGCGTCGCCTTACGTGCCGTGGGCGGCACACAATAAGCCTACACTAGACGGTGTTGCGACAGACAACCAATGACGCACCATGTGAGGCATAGCTATTACAAGAAATTTACCCGTAGATAGATAAGGAACATGAAGTTTAGATTCTTCAATCTCGCCTTCCGCCGTGTTATCGAGCTTGGTTCGTGAGAAAACCAAGGCCTTCCACAGCAGCTAGTCATTCACTGACCCGCCCTTTCGGACGGATCGGTGATTTTCATAGCTGCTTCTCTTGCCCTCCCTTTACACAACGAGATTGGCCGAGCTAGTCTAGATGGCAGCACTATCACGTACACAGAGCTGACTTATTTTGTGAGTTGTGTGAAGGCGCCTCGACTCATATTTCTGTCTATTGCATACTGAGGTTCTTGCAATTTTTCCTATCTAATGCATTAGCGTGTGACTTGTGTTTCCCTGTAGATTGAGTACAGTTTGAGCCCCCGTAGCTCGTATATCTGAGACGATCTAATTGCCAACAACACCGCAGAGATGCAACTTCAAAACTGTTTTCAACAACCACCAGACACTGTCTCTAATGTATTCTGATAAACAAATAATTCTAGCTTCATTGTATGCCCTTGCCTACTCTAAACAACGAAAGCCACTTGTCCATTCTCCTTCATTATAAACACATCGGCCAATAACTAACCGCAGCTTCCCAAACATCACCTCAAGATCACACCGAGTGCGTGCTTGAGGTGCACACTGACAACATTGCCGCGCTTCTGACAGGTCCACCAGGACGTCGGCACATTGAGTCGCTGCTCGAGGCTGCGTAGGAACTAAGAGTAACAGCTTCTAGATGATTTGAGCATCTTCCTCGCTGGAGCTGCGGGCCATGCTCTGGTAGCGGGCGGGCGGAAGCATGTCCGAATCATCGTCGCTGACCTCGTACCAGGGCCGCTCGTCCCGCCGGCGCCGGGTCTTCTTCTCCATCACCTGCCGCCAGCGAAATGGTTACCGAGCCGGCCCAAAATTGGACGCTGCTGGTCATTAACAACATGGGTCGAATTTGTGATCACATATAGCACGGGCTCAAAGCCGGCCGTCCGTGCTTACGTTAAACTGGCTAATAACCCTCCAGAGGGAGTTGCTGTTCGCGTGGTGGGGTCGGGGTCTCGTGACAAGTCCCTATGACTTTAGTGAGACCACTCCAGCAGCCTACCAGAACAACTGAACAAAATTTAAAAAAAATATATATACCCGGGATTTATGCGTCAAGAATGCTTGATATGACAATATTTGTTCTTTCGTAGTAAAAGCGGCAAAATGAAAAATACTTACCTCGATGCGTAATTTGATCTTTGTTAGCTTTATAAATAATTCTCTGGCTCTAGACTGGGCTCAAGACTGGGGAATTAGGGAAAACTAATCAATAATTACAGTTATTTTAAAAACCAACACCCCCGCACACTATTGGCAATGCACATTGCTCACCACACATCACATTACACATCACATGCTCACTTTCACTCATCACTCACTCTTTTCGCCTTGGCGGAGGGCGGTGGCTCCATTGGTGGCGCTACCCGGGGAGCTGGCTCCTCGAGCGGACCCTTGGCGGTAGCAGCTGCCGACTCCGCAGTGGCCGTCTCCACAGCTCCCGCTACCAGCTGCGCCGACTCAAGCACGCAGCTCCTCCAGCTTCTGCACCGACTCGGCGCGCAGCTCCTCTATCTTGTCCAGCTGGTTGAGGTGGCGCGTGGACTCGGTCTTGGAGACGTCAGAGGCGTGCGACGGCGGCGACAGAGCCGACTCCGTCTTGCTGGCCTCGCTGGGCGCCGGGCTGTGTCTGCCGGCAGCGCCGCTGTCCACCGCCGGCATCAGCTCCGAGGCCGTCAGCGCGAACCCCTTGTAGGGCGGGAAGCCGGACTGGGAGGACTCGGGCCGACTGGCGGAGGAGGCAGGTCGCGGCATCTCCTCAGCGGCGGGCTCGCTGGATGGCGCAGAGTCGGTGCGGACCACGGCCGGCAGCCGACGAGGCAGCGTGCTCGGCTTCGGGGCCACCTTGGGCTTAGGAGCGGCAGCTGCCGACGCCTCCACGCTAGAGGCGTCTGATGCAGCAGTGAGACTGGACTTCAACCCAGGTGGAGGCGGCGGAGCTACGCTGGGTAGTGATGGAGCTGGCCGCTTCTCCGTCGCGGATCCTGCCGCCGCTGAAGCCAAAGTGGGCCCACACGCCGACTGTTGCTTGCCCGTCACCTCCTTGACGACTGTCTCAGTCGTGTCGTTGGAGTCGCTCTCACGTTTAGAGGCCACCGAGGCACGCTTTGACCGGTGTTCAGCGTCAGATGCTTCTGAGGGCGAGGTGGCCTCACCGTGAGACACCAGTGACAGCCGTTTCTTCTCATCCATGCTTGAGGAAGCCTCTGAAGCGCTCAGCTCCCCGCCTGAAACATCGCGCGCCTCCTGAGCATACATCTCCCGGAAGTCTTCGGCGCTGATCTCTTGTCCGGGACGCCACGTGCGATCTTTTTCTTGGCGTTCCAACGGGTTCGCATGGCGAATTTCTGTAGAAAACCTCGCCGCTTAGCACCGGCGGCCCCCGCATCTAACGAGGCAGCGCTGCGGTCCAGCTCGAAGAGCGGTCGCTCATCTTCGCCGATAGCTTCTTCGTTGTCAGAGGCAGGAGGCGGAACTGTAGGCTCAGGAGGCGGTCGCGAGCTTTGCGCGGACATTTCGTCGTCACCTCTGCGATCCAGTGGCCGACGGGTACCCTGTAGTATATCAGGCTCCGAGAGCACCACCGAGGCCAGACTGGCGCCGACACCGGCTTCAGGCCGCCAGCTCCTCTCAGCTGGCACACGTCCGCCCCTCACTACACTCTCGTCACCACCCAGCCCGCCACTAGCTCTGGCCGCCGCCGTCGGCGTCACCAGCCCCCTGCACTGACCAGTCTCGAGCGGTGCGGTTTGCCCGTCCGAAGTCCTAAAAAATCACTGTCGTCATCGTTGGGAGCTGTGCGGCGCAGTCGCACCTGGTCTAGGTCTTTCGCGGCACCACTACCAGGATCGGCACCGCTCCGCCTCTCGGCCCGAGAACGCGATGAGTCACGAGAGCGCGCCTGCCTCGCTCGCCGCTGCGCCTCTATCTCGCGCTGCACCAAGTCCACAGTGCTCTCCGCCTCGCTGCCGGCCGGCTCGATGACCTCGAGGACGGAGGCTGAGCCCGAGTCGGAGACGAGCGCGAGGCCGCGCAGCTGGCGCCGGAGCTCCTCCTGTGGCGTTCGCTCGGGAGCGCCCGAGGCGCCGCCGCCGCTCTCACCCGTCGGTCGTCCTGCGAAGGTGGAGTTGTGAACCTCGTCGGTGGCCGTGCTGAGCTCGCTGAAGTCCAGGCTCTTGCTCAGGTCCAGCTTGCGCGACAGGCTGGTGCCGCCTGCAAGACTGTGAGGGCCTGTTCCGCTTGACGCACCAGTCACACTCACGCTTAGCCGCTCCATTTTCTCCACGCTCTTACCGCGCCTCTCTTTCGGAGCTCGAGGAGCACGCGCCGGTCTTCGCCGAGAGCCAGAGACTTGCCTGCCGTACATATCGCCAGCTTCGTGCTCGCTTAAAAAGCCAGCATCGAGCACCTCGCCGCGCGATAGGGGCCGTCGGCCATTCAGCCGTTGCCCTCCTCCAATCAGGTCACCCCCATCCATCGACTTGCTGCCATAGTCCAACGATTTCGGGCCAGAGTCTAACGACTTGGCACCGTAGATTTCGCTGACAGCAGGTTTCTTGGGGAGAGGAGATATTTGCTGGTAGAGCTCTGAGTCGACAAGAGATGTCTCCGAAGAGGAAAGAGCCCGAGACTCGAGGTACCGTGTTTGCGCAGACTGGGCTCGTAAGTCAACGATCTTGTTCCTGTGATAGAAGTGAACGTGCATTAGATAATTTGTAGGTGGACAAGTATATTTTGGGGTTTACCCATCAGCTATTGTAGGACCGCTTTTATGGAGCTTCTAATTATGGAAATATAAAGAAAGTAAAGGAAAGGAATGAGCGCATATAAACATTGCAAGATCTCCCAATAGCCGCTATATGCAAACAGACACACATACACATCAAAACTTTCCTTAATAATCACCTTCGTTTGCTACACTCGGTACTTTATGTTTCAGAATGTTACGAACCTAAGAAGATGGTGCATCTACACACACATATATATATATATATATATATATATATATATATATATATATTCGTTCCTACCTCAGTATCTCCTGAGCGCTGGTCATGCTGTTGACGTTGTCTTTTCTGGAGGCGCGCAGTCGCTTCCACGCCTGCTCGGCCATCAGCAGGCGGTGCTGAGTGTCGGCCAGAGGAGCCGAGAACCAGGCCCTCTGACAGTGCTGCCACCTGTACACGCCAGTCATCAGCAGGCGGTGCGAGTGTCGGCCAGAGGGCCGAGAACCAGGCCCTCGACAGTGCGCCACCGTCGACACAGTGCTCAGTCATCAGCAGGCGGTGCTGAGGTCGGCCAGAGGAGCCGAGAACCAGGCCCTCGACAGTGCGCCACCTGTCGACACAGTGCTCAGTCACAGCAGGCGGTGCAGGTCGGCCAGAGGAGCCGAGAACCAGGCCCTCGGCGTGCCCACCTGCGACACAGTGCTCAGTCATCAGCAGGCGGTGCTGGTTCGGCCAGAGGACCGAGAACCAGGCCCTCGACGTGCTGCCACCGTCGACACAGTGCTCAGTCATCAGCAGGCGGTGCGAGTGTCGGCCAGAGGGCCGAGAACCAGGCCCTCGACGTGCGCCACCTGTCGACACAGTGCTCAGTCATCAGCAGGCGGTGCTAGGTCGGCCAGAGGAGCCGAGAACCAGGCCCTCACAGTGCGCCACCGTCGACACAGTGCTCAGTCATCAGCAGGCGGTCAGTGTCGGCCAGAGGAGCCGAGAACCAGGCCCTCGAGTGCGCCACCTGTCGACAAGTGCTCAGTCATCAGCAGGCGGTCAGTGTCGCCAGAGGGCCGAGAACCAGGCCCTCTGGCAGTGCGCCACCGTCGACACAGTGCTCAGTCACAGCAGGCGGTGCGGTGTCGGCCAGAGGAGCCGAGAACCAGGCCCTCACGTGCTGCCACCGTCGACCAGTGCTCAGTCATCAGCAGGCGGTGCGGGTGTCGGCCAGAGGAGCCGAGAACCAGGCCCTCACAGTGCTGCCACCTGCCGACACAGTGCTCAGTCATCAGTAGGCGGTGCTGGGTGTCGGCCAGAGGGCCGAGAACCAGGCCCTCTGACAGTGCTGCCACCTGCCGACACAGACACCGCTGGATGCAGCTGCCGCGAACAACATCGCCACCGAACATTCCGCACTCCGGTAATAGGAGTGTCATTTAATAATCGGGACTTGACACGAAGAAGTGCATGACTCTTTTTCTCTGGTCGAAATACTTTCACAACACTGTTGGTTGTTCCAGTTCTGGGTTCATTTATCTGTTTCTCGTTTGTTAATGCTTCTCCTGAGCATGAGCCAAGGATACTCTGTGCCACCCCGAGGCCAGGTCCGGTTATCATCTACCCCGGGGTCGGGGTCGGGTACCGTCTATCCTGTGCCACCGCCGGGGCCGGGGCTGGGGTTGGTTACCGTATACACTGTGCCACTACCGGGGCCGGGGTCGCTTACCTGACGTGCAGCGTGTTGGCTAGCTCGCCAGCTTCATCCAGCTGCTGGGGCGGCTCATCAGCTGGCTCCTGCAGCCGGCGGCGCAGCTGGCGATTCTCGGCTGACAGCTGCTGCAGCTGCCCCAGCAGTCGTTCGTGCAGCTCCAGCGTGCTCTCGTGCAGCCGGCTCAGGTCCTTGCACATGTCCTCCCGCTCGCGCAGCAGCTTCCGGGAGACGGAGAGCACCTCCCTGTCGACGGAGAGGCACGTCACGTTAGGGAGACGGAGAGGACGTCATGTCAGGGAACGGAGAGACACGTCATGTCAGGGAAACGGAGAGGCACGTCACGTTAGGGAGACGAAGGCACGTCACGTCAGGGAGATGGAGGCACGTCACGTCAGGGAGATGGAGAGAGACGTCACGTCAGGGAAACGGAGAGGCACGTCACGTTAGGGAGACGAAGGCACGTCATGTCAGGGAGATGGAGAGACACGTCACGTCAGGTAGAGCAATGACTGTCCAGGAGCAGCTGAAGCGGTGGTTGTGTTGAGCTTCTTAGTTTATAATGGGCCAAAATTCTTAAAATACAGTCTTTGGAAATGAAACAATGATCCCTATTTTCTTTCTCTATCAATGAGTAGGTTTGCGTATAAATGTCTGGGTTTACTTTAAAAAAGTCTATCATATCAAAAAACAATATTTAAAAAATGCACGAACTTGCACGACTAATGGCGTGGTATGAACTAGGTCCAGCTATTTTGGTAGCAATGAAAACTTCTTAAAATTCGGGTCGAACAAATAGATTACCATTACTTTGTATAGCGCTTTATCAATAGTGGCTTCAGAGTAGGGGTAGCAGGGGAATGAGTGCCATTTTCTCACATGGTTCTTGCTAACAACCTTAATTTACGCACTGTTCTTACGAGCTAAAAAACAAGGTAACAGTCTCGTTTCTAGAATTTCAGAATAGCTTTCTAGACGTTCAACATAAGAAGGCACATCACCTTTAATATAAATAATATCCAGCAATAATGTTTGCTGACAAATATTGTGACGATCTGATAAGTTTGCGCCGTAAATTTCGGTGCATCGTTTGTGAATCGAAAAATGGTGCCAGTTAAAAAGCGTTTGACCCTGACGGACCCGCCGGGGCTGGTGACCCACCGGAAGTTGTTCTTGTAGTCGGCGTTCTCGTTCTGGAGTCGCGCGGCCTCGGCCTCCAGACTGGTGAAGTCCACAGCCAGGTCACCGAGCGCCTCGTAGGTCAGCAGGTATTCGGCGCAGGCCAGGTGGCCGTGGTGGAGCGCCACGTCGTACGGCTTCAGACTCATGTCGTTCTGAAGGCACGGCAGCTCTGTCATTCCTCACTAGGGTTTGTAGCTGCTTGGAAATATTACCCCAGATGGGGGAATGTTCAACGCAAGGAAGTGTCTATCTACAAACTTATTTGCCGCAAAGAGCGGAGGCAAATTCACGCCGTAAGACTTGCTTCACTTCTGTATGTAGTCATAAACATCTGTTCAGAAGCCAGCCCATACTTTATTACGAAGAGAGAATTACATTTCATTTTTTTGTTGAATAACTCTCAGTTCAATGTCTTAGAGCATTTGGTTCCAAGTTGGCCCTATCGACCTAGACACTAGCATAACTGTTAGTTTGAACTTTTGTGTTGCTATTGTGCATGAAACGCGTTCAGTAAAAAATATGGGAGTATTAATGGATAGGCAGCTAAATTATCAGTCGCAAATTAATCTAAATTTGACCTGGCATAGCAAAATCATATATCGTTCGATTTGTATTGACAAGATAATTGCAATGGTGCATCAACTATAGCTGTATCTTGCTTGGTTTTGAAGTTAGCAGCGAAAAAGGAACGCCCTTATGCATGGCAGGCCATGGACATTCCCAAGCACATTCCCAATGTTCAGGGACCTGCAGCTCCTTAAGCGTTGATTTGACCCCAAAATCATTGCCACTTTAATAAAAGAGTAGCTCAAGAGCTTTCGAATGGTGTCCAAAACATGTTTCTAGCTATCTTATTTGTTGAGATATGTGAGGTTTTCTTAGTACACCTCATATTAGCGATTTTGACCTATTTGGACCTATAATGGCCTTGGTATTGACCTGAAGAGAAACTTGACATAATTATTTTTGATATCATTTCTGAAGAGCTTTCGATCGACGTTTTGCGCTTTTTCTAGCTCTCTTGGTTTTCTTTTAGATTGTGGGGGCCTTTTTTACCCCCAGCGGGGCGAAGGTGGCTCGCACCGCCACCGGGGCAAGGGTCAAATGTAGGCTGAAGTTGGATATAGACTCGGAGAGATGTGCCGCAATAATCAATAGAGGCAGTGAAAATTATTTAATGAAACGGTAATGTCTGCATACTGGCATATACCCCACGTCTTTTTATTTAAACACTCTCCCCGTACATCACCTGGGATAGACCGTCAGGGAGGCTTGTGTGTGGAACCTGTTTACGTGGTTCGATATATATAGCGTTTGCCTTCATAGCGCATGATATTGAAAAATGCTGAGACGTTGTGTGTCACAGGGATGTTTGCTCGCCAGGCGAGACGCGTCGTGTATGTGTGCACGTGTCCCACGTGAGGTGTGGTTTCTGTTCCAGGATGTGCGGTGCTGATGTAACACATTAATGTTAAGTACCGTGTTCACTCAATTGAAACGTCTGGTCCTTGTTCTGGTATAAAGCTTTGTTTCTGTGATTTCTTCTTCTCGCTTCGTTTCGCTTCAGTGCGCTCGAATGTTGACATTTGTCAACGATGACCGCGCCATATTCAAGAGATTCGTGCAACCGATGGACTATCAGCTCTGTGCTATCTTCATCCATTCCTGAAGTAGATGCATAGAATGAAAAGATAATTCCTTGCTATTTTCGCTTCCAGGCATTGCATTCGCCGTCTTAGGGACCTGCCCTTGTACCGCAAGGTAAGCCAGGCCCGTATGTGCGCGTGTCGCCCTTAAGGGTCTCACTCTTAATGTTAACATTTGTTTTCAATGTTTTCACCAAAAGATGCGCAGGTGGCAAGTGGGGACAATTTGCAAACCAGCCGAGTTCTGACCGGCTTCCTGCTTTGATTCTGAGATACCTGCTTGTTAAGCAGTGAAAAGGTTCTGCCCCAGGCACTGCAAATATTGAGATGTGCCGATATGATGGCGTGTGAGCATTGGAGGGGTGTGTTTATAGGTGGAATGGATTTAAGGAGCTCCTGAATAATCGGTAGGTATGGAACATATATTTTTTAATGAGAAAAGGAGCAAGCCTGAACCTCATGTTGACGCACGATGATGTCACGACAATATACCTCGACCATCCAGAGTCCCTCTGCCAGCGCTCGTCAGTGCACCCTTGCTCTGGCCAGCTCACCCTGGCGGTGACGTTGGCGCTCCTTTCGAAGAGTTTCTGCGCGACGGCGGTGTTTCCGGTTTTGGCCGCCAGGTGCAGCGGAGTGTCGCCGTGGTGATCAGCCAGGTCGACGCCCTGCCCCTCCTCGTGCAGTTTGTCGGCGCACCAAGACGCTATCTCCACCTGGTGATGTCAGGGACGTCAGTGACGGCACGCACCGACCCCGCTCTGCCCAACTGAACAAGTGGGAGGCGTTTCGGAGCAACACTGGGCACCCAGCAGTTAGCGCCAATCATGATTCCGATAAGGCATGATAAGCCCATAGTGAAGCCGTGAGGACGATTTCAATTTACGGCTCAGTTTTTCCCGCTACGATATCATGTAGATACTGTTTGAGTGAAACTGTCATTTCACTTTGCATTATCACTGTTGCAGTTGCAATAAACCTTGTTCACAGCTGGAGGATGAGCTTCACAGCACTCAAGGGACGGCAGAACGTAAAATATGGACTCACTGCGTAAGAAACTTGACCTGGGGGATATCGTGGCATTACATATATGATAACTGACGAGAAATATCCCCAATCGGCTGAAAAGTGCTGACAAAATAACAGAAGTACACTTCCTGATGGTTTCCCCTCCTTTTATCGGACTTTTACGGGCAATTGAAGATTAAATAAGACATCATACAGTTCAGCGTTTATTGAGGAACCTTGCTCGATAGTAAAAGCGATAATGAACTGACAATGGAAGTGACATCGTATACATATATAAATGTTTAAATTCCCCTTGCCGTTAAAAGGTAGGCAGGGGTTCCCTTCGCCTTCCGTAAGCCCATTTACATGTTCATAGGTCACCGAGGATAATTATGAGATATAATGAATGGTTGGCTGAACTTTTTAAGTCACACAAATCCCTGCTATATTTCCGTTATTTCGTTATCTCTCTCTTGCTCTTCTAAATTTGTTATGCGTATATAAACAAAGGACATCCTACGACCTTCAGCATTAAAACCAAGTATCTCCTGGGATACCACGCTAAGCCATAAGCTGTTTCGTAACGCTTTTATGGTGTTCCAAGGTGAGTTAGTTACTGGAAGAACATTTTGCTACTGAAAAAAATTTGGCGAGGCTAGGTAAAAACAACGTAGAACAAATTCAATTTCATATTGATCGATATTTCATTTTCCCCAGAATTTACCATTCGTGGGGAAAAAGGTAAAAATTCACCACCCACCAACCCCCTCCTCCCCCGTTGGTCACGTGGTATGATGTGACCTTGGAAACGGGACTTAATGCTGAGGTCCCAGTGCGCCGATAAATACAAACATATTGCTGGGACCTTTTTAAAACCTACGTGAAAAGTGTACCTTTCATACTGGCAACTATAAATGCGTATAACGTTTCTCCAATGGCTGGTTAGAAACGTAAAACACGTTTTGGTAGATAAAATGAAATAGCAAAAGAATACATGTCACACTGGTACCTTATAATATCCTCCGATAACCAATAACGCTTCAGTAGTATTCGTAAAGAGGAAAGACGCTATTTAGAGACATTGTGACCTTTAATAGATGAAAATTTAAAACGAAATGCTGGGCTTATTATCTTTTAAATAGGTCTTGTCATGTTGTTGTGCTAAGGTCAATTCCGGAGAAAGAGCGTCTGGTCTCCGCTGAGTTATTATTATTATCATTATTTTTGCTAGTAAGGGTTCGTTGATTACCTGCGTTGATTTATGAGTAATTTTTTTCAGCAGATATCAAGCCAAAGGCATGATTTTCAGTAAAGGTTACCACTAAAGCCAATGCAGTCCAGAATTGAACCAAGGTGCCAAATTCATTTTGTGAGAACTTGTCTTCGCAGGTTATTAGCTGAGAAATTGGGCGTCAATAAAACTTTTAAACAGAAGCAGCAGCCGAACTGAGCATCAGATAACCGATTTTTTTACCAAGTCATTGCAATGTGATCAAAAGAGCGTCCTATCAGGTCAGTGACCTCTACAAGCGGATGGGTACTCTGTGGTTGGGGAAACTGCGTACTGACAGGACATAAACCCCGTCTCCCATTGCCCATGAGCTTAACATAAAAGGAAGGCAGCTCCCGCTCTCCAGCCCTTCTGGAATTATCCATTAACCACGCGACAAGCAAGCGAGAAATCGTATCTGTTCGGAAAATGACGGCCTCAAATGTGGCTGCCATTGGACAGTGCGCTGCATGTTGCAAAGGTCCGGTGACAGCCGCCGCACCCGTATTGAGCATGCATGCCATGGGTGCAGGCGCGCCTCCACGCAGCCGCGAGTCTTTTCCGTGGCTGTCCCGCGCCGGAGATCCCGCTGCAGAGCCCTGCGCGGGTCGGCCCCAGTGCTGAGCTGGACAGCACCCACCGGCTAATTCTGAACCTTCGGTTACCCACCGGCTCATTCTGAACCTTCGGTCACCCACCGGCTCATTCTGAACCTTCGGTTACCCACCGGCTCATTCTGAACCTTCGGTCACCCACCGGCTCATTCTGAACCTTCGGTCACCCACCGGCTCATTCTGAACCTTCGGTCACCCACCGGCTAATTCTGAACCTTCGGTTACCCACCGCTCATTCTGAACCTTTGGTCACCCACCGGCTCATTCTGAACCTTCGGTTACCCACCGGCTAACCCTGAACCTTCGGTTACCCACCGGCTCATTCTGAACCTTCGGTCACCCACCGGCTAATTCTGAACCTTCGGTCACCCACCGGATAATTCTGAACCTTCGGTCACCCACCGGATAATTCTGAACCTTCCGTCACCCACCGGCTCATTCTGAACCTTCAATCACCCACCGGCTAATTCTGAACCTTCGGTTACCCACCGGCTAATTCTGAACCTTCGGTTACCCACCGGCTAATTCGAACCTTCGGTCACCCACCGGCTAATTCTGAACCTTCGGTCACCCACCGGCTAATTCTGAACCTTCAGTCACCCACCGGCTAATTCTGAACCTTCGGTCACCCACCGGCTAATTCTGAACCTTCAGTCACCCACCGGCTAATTCTGAACCTTCAGTCACCCACCAGCTAATTCTGAACCTTCAGTCACCCACCGGCTCATTCTGAACCTTCGGTTACCCACCGGCTAATTTTGAACCTTCAGTCACCCACCGGCTAATTCTGAACCTTCAGTCACCCACCAGCTAATTCTGAACCTTCAGTCACCCACCGGCTAATTCTGAACCTTCGGTCACCCACCGGCTAATTCTGAACCTTCGGTTACCCACCGGCTAATTCTGAACCTTCAGTCACCCACCGGCTAATTCTGAACCTTCGGTCACCCACCGGCTAATTCTGAACCTTCGGTCACCCACGGCTAATTCTGAACCTTCGGTTACCCACCGGCTAATTCTGAACCTTCAGTCACCCACCAGCTAATTCTGAACCTTCAGTCACCCACCGGCTAATTCTGAACCTTCGGTCACCCACCGGCTAATTCTGAACCTTCGGTCACCCACCGGCTAATTCTGAACCTTCAGTCACCCACCGGCTAATTCTGAACCTTCGGTCACCCACCGGCTAATTCTGAACCTTCAGTCACCCACCGGCTAATTCTGAACCTTCGGTCACCCACCGGTTAATTCTGAACCTTCAGTCACCCACCAGCTAATTCTGAACCTTCAGTCACCCACCGGCTAATTCTGAACCTTCAGTCACCCACCGGCTAATTTGAACCTTCGGTTACCCACCGGCTAACACTGAGCCTTCAGTCACCCACCGGCTAATTCTGAACCTTCAGTCACCCACCGGCTCATTCTGAACCTTCGGTTACCCACCGGCTAATTCTGAGCCTTCAGTCACCCACCGGCTAATTCTGAACCTTCAGTCACCCACCGGCTAATTCTGAACCTTCAGTCACCCACCGGCTAATTCTGAACCTTCGGTCTCCCACCGGCTCATTCTGAACCTTCAGTCACCCACCGGCTCATTCTGAACCTTCAGTCACCCACCGGCTAATTCTGAACCTTCGGTCACCCACCGGCTAATTCTGAACCCTCGGTCACCCACCGCTAATTCTGAACCCTCAGTCACCCACCAGCTAATCATCAATGCCGCCAGTTCCAGGTTGAAGGCTACAACCTGGTTACCGGGGGTTAACTCATAGCTGCGTGGATGCAGCAACAGATGGGTCGATTTTCACAATCAAATACGCCGATCGGGCTTGCCAGTGTACTGGATGACATTAGACCTAACCGTGTTCTGGATGTATGTATGTACATACATACATGGGCTTGTTAGTGGCACAAGAAAAGCGATAGCATTTTCTATCTCCTACAATCGTACTGGTTGCGAAGCCGAATCGTTCACTCAGTTGCTGTTCGATACGAAATAATGAGAAGGATGGCGACCCATTAAAGCCTCGATACCCCGTCCACTACACAGCCAACTTTTAGTGGTTCAACTTTCAACTGTCTCCATGAATGTCCTCCCCCCAGTTGCTCTTTAAGCAACACGCAAAAATTAAACTGCATTTCAAATAACTTACAAAGAAACTTTATCGCCCTCTCTGTTGGGACGAATATAATTTACTCAAATGCATTGCCGCAAAAGAAAGTGCATATTCTCAGCTGGCAGATCCCGTGGGGTAATGACTTTCTTTGAAGCAGGAACAATCTACATTCACGCTACACTTAGCCTTTTGTTCTGTTCTGGTTCTACAGCAGCCTTATGACCATGCGCACCTGGAGAGCTCATGACAAGGTATTTGCACCTAATCACCAACACAGATCTCAAGTTGTCACGCCTGACGACCTAGGCACGAAGCTGTCTTGTTAGCTGTCTTTGGTGCGAGGCTGCGCTATATCGAAACGGCAATCGCACCCTTACTGCATGCAAGAATGTCCTTTGCTGATCGGGACTTGCACTGGTATCTCGCCAGGGCATTTCACCATTTCTGGACCGGTCGCAGATATTTACGTCGCATGCTTGATAAAGGGCACCCTGGCCATTTTTAAAACGCTAATTTCCACCCAAAACCACTTGTATCTATATGTATGTTTGAATGGTTTTGAGGTTGTCCCAAGTTGTTCAGCCTTGCTTCCAAACTTGTTTCGGAGGGTCAGCTAGCAGTGCAACATGGAGAAAAGACCTCCATAAGAACAAAAATCCAGTTCCGTCAAAAATAGCCCGTACATATATATATGTATGGTATATTTTTGGCAGAATTCCCGGAAAACGGTTTGAGTGACCGATTCGAGGATTGCCGGCCCCCCCAGCCGTCAGTCATTGCCGCGGTCTAGCGGTATAATTTCCTTCCTTGGTCAAGTCTGGATCTGACGAGTCCACAAATCCATCTAACTACGCTCAGGATCGGTACATCAGCTACGACAGCTGCATTCAACGCCAACACGTTAAGTTTCCAAGGGCTACAATATCGCGGTGTCGACGTAGTAGCAAACCCTAAACAAATTCAGCAACCTTACCAGACTGACTTCACCGCTATTCAGTGCAGTTTTGAGCCGACCGGTAGTGTACTTCCTGCAGCGGGTTTGGGGTCTGGGCGGCGGCAGACGCTGCGGGTACGGGGGCGTGGACCGGCGTGGGGCGGGGCCGGTGCCGTGCTGGCGGCCTCACCTTCACGCGGCCGCGCCACCACCTCTGATTGAACGACAGTGACGCCGTGGAATGCGCACTCATTTGATATACCCAACTTTTTAATAGAACGTGCAATAGGGGCGAAGCTGCCGTGGTGAAATGCGTCCGATCCGCCCTTGCGGCGTACCGGCTAAATGAGAGTCGCGCCCCGTATATGCAAGATAAAAGGCCTGCATTATGACTGGTCAGAAATGGCGCCGGCGGCAGCGCGGCCCAGCTCGGCAACGCGCCTCCGGCCCAATCTTTGGGCATGACTTGCTGATGTACCACGACGCCAGGCCCGGCCCAGCAAGAGGGGCTCACCGCCGCTTACATCCTCTGGCATTGGACGCAGCTATCTGGTGGGGTAGAAAATCGCCGCTGTCAAGCACGGCCGAGCCACAGCAGGGACAGCAGGAGCTAGGGCGGCCAGTTCCCCATGCCGTCACTGTCGACGGAGAGGGAAAATAAGGAACTGGAGGAAATATACTACCCAAGGCTCACATTCGATCCAATTCTGTTGAACATCAGCCAAGATTGTTCTTTTGACACCACTCATATACATGAGAAGAGCTTCTATCAAGAAGCTGACGAAGCAGGTTCAAAGACGGATTTGAGGCACGCGTAGGCACGCTCTTCACGCATCAATTGCCGTGAAATCCTTGCGAAGGTTGGCCGGTCAAAGGTTTGGTGCGTCGGGAGCTTAGCGATGGAGCTCGATAAGGTGCATATAATCTTACGAGGAGAGACGAAGCGAGCATGCTGAGGTCACGACGTACAGCTGATACTGGTGGGAAGTTTCGCAGAGAGTATCATGCCTTTGACAAACAATAGCAGGTAGTTTCTGTAGCGTTTTGTGCCGTCGGTGCTTCCTGTGTTGACTGACCCTCCCACATATGTAAAGTTTTGCTTTTTCATAGGAGGCACGAGCGATATTGCGTCCCTGCTACTGAACAAAAATCATCTACAGCGCAGCGTCCGGAAAACTGGAGCAATTTCAAACGTGATTGAATTAGGAAAAATAAGTCAGAAGCCAAAGTGAGGCCAAAAATTCAGTCACATAGTTATGCTCCACATAAGTAGAAATTGAACCGAAAGAAAAATGTATGCTCCAACTGGTAAACATCCAAAAGCTTATAAGCTTATGGATGTTATTTTTGAGATGTATAGGTATACCTATACATCTCCAAAGACACTGAAGCTGCGTGGTTAAATGCTATATATCTCCACAGAACTATTGAAAATATTCGCAAGCCTCCAAATGGTGTTGGAATGAACGCAATTCAACCGTAATTATACTAATGTCTGGATGGTGCCGAAGAAGTGCCAGATCGTTGTCTTGCCCATCCTGCGAGTGACATTTTACCTCAAAGAGTTCTTCAATAAAGACAGGAAATAAATGAATTCCGAATTCAAAGGATCTGAATCTTCATACCTATCAATCTTATTTTAGGCCAATAAAAATATTTATTTTATATTTAGGTACATATACCTAAATAGACATGTAGGAGAGAATGTATGTCTCCTAGAAGGAGAAGCCTAGAAATCTCCTAGAAGCTAGAAGGTTCGTAATATCAACATTTCAACATTATGTCCATAGCTAACCATTATTTTGTTAGCTTGAGATATGGGCGGAGCTTGCCCACACAAATAGGAAGAAACCACACAACTAAGGCACATCAAGGGGATTCCGTGACGCTCGTGTGACGTTACACAGGCGTGAAGGGATTTTCCAACGCTGGGTCTACTGGAAATATTCCAAATTTTGTGATACTCGCTTACAAATGCGAGACACAAGGAATTCAATTGTGTTTTAAATGTAAGAAATATGTTTTTTAACGTTTTTAATATTCTAGATAGTATTGATACATCCTTGATACAGCCTTCGAGAGTGGACGTGTGACGTCACACCACAGACTGACCTTTGCTTTTGGAGAAGAGCTACAAGCAGGGCGGCTCCAACAAATCTGATGGTTTGTTTTTTTATCTAGTTACTAGATTTATCATCGCTGCCGCTCACTGAGGACTAAAATTAAAGCTCAGAACATTTCAGCTCTTATGGACATACATCTACACTCTGTGCATGCGCATCACTCTTCCCGAGCACCTGCTCGACATGGCCTTCATTTCGGAGCAGGTGCAGTTTGGAACGCTTTCAAAGCTGCCGTACCACGCGCTCACGCCTCCCAGCAGGAATGTTATCTTGTATTTTATTGTATTACTCACACTTCCACATGATTGAGGTGGCTTTTAAAGTGTTGTCGTGATGAGTATGAAGTGATTATAGACCATGGAAGGAGATGGTAAGGAAGAGGAAAGGTGAGGATAGAGAGGATGGGATTCTACCTGGAGGGGTCGGTGCAGCTACAGGTGCATGCGCTCACAGCCTCCAGGTAGAGTCAGGATAAGGACAAGGATTAGGTACCGGTGGAAAAAAAACACACAGACACAATTGCACACACACACTTCGAACATTTTAACTAAAATAACATGAGGATGAAAATGTTTGACGTTTCGGCTTTGTATTCATTTTGTTTTCGATCTGTTAAATCTCGTTGTTTGTGCTCCATCTTGTTTGTGACTGTTAATTTCCATGCTTCACTGCCACACGTCGCCTTTGCGACTTCAATTTGTAGTTCTTGGACAATGTTCAATTTTATTTATGAAGTTGGCCTTTCAGGCAGACCCATGAGAAAACAAAATTCAGTGGGCTGAGGTCTGGGGATCGTGGCGACTATTCATGGAGAGTTTTTTCCGAGATGACCCTGTCTTGGGTGTGTTCTCCGAGCCAGCAAAGGTTGACGCTTGCTGTATGAGAGCTGTCTCCATCTTGCTGAAACCAGAAGTCTTGGAAGTTGGGGCAACAGAGTTTCTGGATATTTTTCCCGTATTTTTCTAGGACCACCTGGTATCTAGTTGCGGTGACAGTTGACGCCCCATCACCAACGTCTTTGAACCAGAACGGCCCAGTCACTCCCCAGGAGCTGACAGCGCCCAGTGCTATGCACAGGCTTTTCTCTGGACTTGGTCAGGCGCCAAGCAGCCCCGACATCGACTATTTTGTGGACTTACTTTTGCATCCAGGTAAAAGTGTGTCTCTTCAGAAAACCAGATGTTATCTAAACAACCACTTCCTTCACTTTCGCTCAAAAGCCACTCGGCAGCTGCGAAATTATTCTCGTTTGTCCTTATCCTTCTGAGACAGCCATTGACTGGTCCAGGTTTGGTAGGGAAATATTTTAGGTCTTCTTTGAGGATTCTCTGGCCGGATATCCTGTTGCAGCCCAGTTCCTGACAGAAACGAGGTATTGATTTTTGGGTGTCATCTTGAATCCGCAGCTTTGCTGCCTCAATCTTCCATGAGCCTGCACAACTTTGTATCACCCAACGCGATTTGAATTCAAGTTGTCTACTGTGTCTTCTTTCCGAAACTTGGTCAAGAGGATCAGGATTGTGTTTCTTGCTGGTGTGACTGGCGTTTGAAAGTGAAACCGTCCTTGTGTCTGAATGATCGACTTGGTCGTAAGGTAAGATTCAAGGATTTGGATCCTTTGGCTTTTCTCGGACGGTAGCATCTTGACATCTAACTTGAATGCATAAGTAATCATAAAATCACGGGCTTTCTGCATGTGCCAAGTAATAAGAACTCTGTGAAATATTGAGTCTCTAAATCGGACAACAACACCATCACATGCTTTGGACCTTTCTGTCTTAAATGGTTCTATTGTGGGGAAGTCAGTTCCAAGTGAAATTGAGGTCTATTCCAGATCGAAGTGGCGAGTTAAACTGCAAAACTGAGGCATAGATAGCCAAGATTCAAAAAGCCTTATGTTATGCATTAAAATCCAGCACGCTCCCTGGCCTTTCATCGTGGCACAATAATTAGGCTCGTTTGGTACGAGAGTGCATTTTTGTACCAGACGTAGGCTCATATGGTGACGTAGTGCCAAGGAAAGTGACGAGTTTTCCCTTGGTCATGTTTAATTTCCTGAACCGTTCACCTGTTGTGCTCCTTAGGATCATTTTGCCCCAAGTTGGCATCTTTTTATTGCTAATCTGGAGATACTAACAATGAGATTTGAATAAAAGGGAGCTAATTTTTACTATCGCTCCGTGATTATTCTTTTAAAGACAGTTAAAACTGTGACAACATTTATACCAAAAAAATCAAGCGAAGTAACAATCCTTGTCAGCGTGACCTAACAGATGGCTGGAGAGCAAAAACAAGTAAGGTTACGTTCCCAGTCAACGGATCAGCCATGTCGACCTTAGAGAAAAACCAGGACGGAGGCCACCGATGACGCGCGGCCGACCAGTCGGTGTCCTTCGCACGCGGCTGCTGCGACCGGCCCGGTCTCTGCCCACGCGTTCCTCGCCGGCAACGCATTTCAGGACTTGTCCAGGTCCAATTCCTGGGTAACAATGGCGACACGGCTCCGCCGCAGCCGACAGCCACCAAGAGTTTTATTGTCAGAGCAGTAACAAGGGCAACAGTAAGTCTGCAGCTGCTCATGGCATTGTGCCGCACTGCTTAGTAGAGTGGAAACCTTAGGTAAGCAGCTAAGCCTGAAGACGAATGTTCTGACTCTAACTGAACATGACACGGTTATAGGCTGAGCGTCTCAAGGCTTTTCTGGAAAGGTGAAATTTTTGTACGTTATCCATCGCAACACCACACAAGATCCTTGCTCAGCGCTCTGAGCTGACAAGTGAATTCACGTGGTTAAAAGAAACGCTACTGCAACGGCTCAACATCAGCAGTTGAAACATATATCTAATGATATATATATATATATATATATATATATATTGGACATTGCATTGCATTTTCAAAAAATAATACCAATGTCTTTATCTAACTCATTCGTATCGTTTATCGAAAAAAACTTTCATAAGACATACCTCTTTAAAGAGTCAATCACAGAGATAGTATAGAGGGTCAAAGGGACCACCTCCACTGTTTTGAGTGGCACAGGGTAAGTACAATATATGACAGCAGCTCGGAATTAAATTATCGTCTAATTGTTTCTTAAATAGCTGTAACTAAATTTTGAATAAGCTGGACAGAATGTCCTCATACCTAAAAATACGGCTACGTTGTTGCCGCTTTCTCCTCAGTTTGGCCGTCACCTCAGTCGCTGACTTTCTGGCTGCATGTCTGACACAGCTGGAGGGCTACATGCCTGACACAGGTGAAGGGCACATGCCTGACACAGGTGGAGGGCTACATGCCTGACACAGGTGGAGGGCTACATGCCTGACACAGGTGGAGGGCTACATGCCTGACACAGGTAAGGGCTACATGCCTGACACAGGTGAAGAGCTACATGCCTGACACAGATGGAGGGCAACATGCCCGACACAGGTGGAGAGCTACATGCCTGACACAGGTGGAGGGCTACATGCCTGACACAGGTGGAGGGCTACATGCCTGACACAGGTGGAGGGCTACATGCCTGACACAGGTGGAGAGCTACATGTCTGACACAGCTGGAGGGCTGCATGCCTGACACAGGAGAAGAGCTACATGCCTGACACAGGTGGAGGGCTACATGCCTGACACAGTGGAGGGCAACATGCCTGACACAGGTGGAGAGCTACATGCCTGACACAGGTGGAGGGCTACATGCCTGACACAGGTGGAGGGCTACATGCCTGACACAGGTGGAGGGCTACATGCCTGACACAGGTGGAGAGCTACATGCCTGACACAGGTGGAGGGCTACATGCCTGATACAGGTGGAGGGCTACATGCCTGACACAGGTGGAGAGCTACATGCCTGACACAGCTGGAGGGCTGCATGCCTGACACAGGTGGAGGGCTACATGCCTGACACAGGTGGAGGGCTACATGCCTGACACA
Source organism: Lepas anatifera (assembly GCA_034440635.1). Classification (NCBI taxonomy): domain Eukaryota; kingdom Metazoa; phylum Arthropoda; class Thecostraca; family Lepadidae; genus Lepas; species Lepas anatifera. Next base: position 273,544 of record JAOTON010001931.1, on the reverse strand, counting down.
GGTGGAGGGCTACATGCCTGACACAGCTGGAGGGCTACATGCCTGACACAGGTGGAGAGCTACATGCCTGACACAGCTGGAGGGCTGCATGCCTGACACAGGTGGAGGGCTACATGCCTGACACAGGTGGAGGGCTACATGCCTGACACAGGTGGAGGGCTACATGCCTGACACAGCTGAAGGGCTACATGCCTGACACAGGTGGAGGGCTACATGCCTGACACAGGCGGAGGGCTACATGCCTGACACAGGCGGAGGGCTACATGCCTGACCCAGGCGGAGGCAGCAGAGACCGGAGCTGGATCAGGCGGGGAGCGCGCAAGGTTTGGTTGAGTTGTGTCTCCTCTGACCCAGCGGCTAACCCTCCTGCACCTGCACACGGCCTGTCTCGGCCCGTCTCCTGCTGTTTGTGCATCTCCAGTGTCAGCCACACTCCTAGGCAGGTGCTAATCCGAGGCAGAACGCTAGCTCGGTACGATTATTCAACTTCCCTGCCTCTGTCCACTACCAAATCCACTCACATTCTGTTTTCCAAAACGATCTTCAATAACTTATCACCTAACCAAATAAAACGCAAGTTTTTCCATCTCGATAGATAGCCAAGTTTTTTTGCATGTGCAGTTTTTGCAGGTAAAAAAACTGCACACGCAAAAAAAAAGATTCACAGGATGATCTACCATGGCCTCGGTGCTACCTGTAAACACAACACAGTACCAATACGGTATACTCTAGGGCTATTTCCAGAGCTGCGGCGCGTACGGTGGAGCGGTCTGGTGTCGGCGCGCCGCTCTCGCCGCGCCGGCCGCCTGGTGCGCCGTTACTCATCGCCGCTGCGCCGCGCTCGCCGCCCGGCCCGCGCCGCCGTCGCCACATTCCAGGCCGCCACATGACAACAGTAATGAGTGAGTTCCTGACGCGTGGGCCCAGCCTCCCATGTATGTATCGGCCGGGTCACGGCGCACTCCAGAATGTCGACCCGGGCCACGCATGTGCCTGCTGTTTGGAATGTGCGGCGCGTGCCAGCGCTTTGTTTTCACTGTAGAGTTTTCCGATTATACGTACGCAGGCGTGATAACGTTCCAATGTGATGCAATAACTGGCTGTCCAGAGATTGAAGACATGCCATGGACAGTGACACATTTCTTCATCAGACATATACTTGGGATGCCACCAGAAGTAGTTATCCAGCTATGTGCATAGATATTCGGCGAAGGATGTGGTCGCTCACCCCTCTTTCTTTCCACTCCCTTCTCTCGCCTACAAGCACAGCAGCTGCTGTAGCGTTAGAGCCCGGAGTCGGCACGGATACCGTGCACGGGCAGAGGACTGGTGACACTCGGCCGCGTGTGGCAGACTGGCGGGCGGGCGGCGGCGTCTCCCGTCTGCGGATACTCCCGGGTCTCTCCGGTGGGTGGTATTCCTATGTAAAGCGGATGAGCGTCGCTTCATCCCCGACTGGTGGGTGACTGACCTCCCTGACCCACCACGTCTGCGGAGAAAGCTCTCCGTTCTCCCTCCCTCTCCTGGCCAGGCTGTCTGATTGTGTGTCGGTATGCATAATGAGAGGCCACATGTGCGTCAGCCAGCCTGTGTGTCTGTGAGCCCAAAAGATGCTGCTTTCCGTGCTTTTAAATGTTATCTCCACTTGTCTTTCTTTCTATTTGGCTGCTCCGCTATGCTGCCCGCAGTCTGTCTCTGAAGCAGCAGTGCTAGGAACGAATTTGCAATGTTTTCAAAATATCCCTTCACACTCTGGTCGTGCCTTGGTGACGTCATTGCCCTGACGCCAATTAAGACGCGTCCTAAATTAACCTAATACGTAGGTATTGGCCTGACCAAACTGAGCCAAACCCAGGGACATCGCCCCGGATATAGGAGATACGAGCCGTACCGAGCGATAGAAACCTATGTCCATCTGTCTCTAAGTTCGGTCGGCTAGATAGGGAAGTACAACACTGTCGTATCAAACACCAGTGTAGTCTCATGAAAATGGGAAAAGGAACACATTATCATCCTAAAATTAGTCATTTTCAATAGAACTCCCGGCCAAAAAGAGGTTTACCCCCCCCCACTTCTTGGAAATGGGGGTCCGGTTTCCAACCCCTCCCTGCCGGTGGCGACGCCTATCTGTGAAAATATGTGATAACAAGATGCGCCGAGGAAGTCGATCTAGGGACCGACTCAACCTCAAACGTTCCCTCCGTAGCAACACTGGACTTATGTCCAATCTTTGAGTCTTGATGTCAGCTAAGTGCAATTTCGGCTTCACACGCAATGTTTCACACAAACCCTGATGTGACTGGGCCCTTGCAATGAAATCATGGACATCAGCCCTCATATACAGGGTTTACAATTTGCTTTTCCGGAGTGTGAGGGGAGTGCATTTACTCTGAACAAAAGTGTTGGATATAGAAAGGAATTTGCCATCTAAAAACGTTTCATACGGCTAGAAAGAATGTGCCCGATTTCAGCTTCTGCATGTGGATCGACAACCGACGGCCGCTACTTCCCGCTCCATTTAATGGCTCAGCGTTATCCACCGCTATCCAAAGACTCCGAGCGTCGAGCTCCCTGGGTCCTTAACTACTGCTGGATGATTACACGACTGGCGCGAGCACCATATGCCTGCAGTAGAGATCGAACGCTGCAGCCCTGTCTCTGCTGCTGTATGCTGACATATTCACGGTTACGCGTATACCTGTAATCCAACTGGACCACCAAATCCGAGACAGCAGACAGGATGTGTTGGATTGGGTGCCTTCAATTCATCACAAAAACACATCTCAGTTATGCTCTTGTGAATCATGCAGTTTCTCGTCTTTAAGCGAAGTCGCCGCGCGCGCTCCCGAGTCAATGTTTTTAGCCGACCTGTTTATTGAGGTTTCCGTAAATGACTTCGTGCCTAATTTTATGTCAAGAAAATCATGTCCTATACATCAGGCAGCCTGAAACCTTTAAACCTAAAAACATGACATTGCTAGGTCCGGCCCTAACACTCGAAAATCGGTGATGAGGCTCTTGCCCGAGTGCAACATTTTGTTTTTGGAGGGGGACGGAACTCTTTATGTCCATAACCAGGGATCAGATAAAGGTCATAATGCCTCACTTCCATATGCATTGATATCTGAAATGAGGTTAGGTATATTCTTAAGCTTTGGCCTGGTAAGGTGATTTTATGCATCACTCACCTAATATTGATGATACGATCCAAAAAGTAGACTCAGCTTCACTAAAGTGCCGTTCAGTTAGTCACTGTGACTGAAATTCTATATTTCCATTGTATTCTACGTGAATACTTCTTATCTCTGGCGACCTTGAATCTAGCTTGGCCAAAAATTAAATTCATTAGTCTCTGTAGACCCCATGACATTATATTTAACACCGTTCGCTACTTTCCGCTAGCTGCCGTGTTAGATGCCATTTACCCCCGTTTCCCCGTGCAAGATATTATTAACACGGGATCTTAAAGAAGAGGGACCCTCCCTCGTCAAGGTGAAGGCGACTCAAATGGTCGTCAACAGTAGTTTTAACAATCAAAAAAAAAACTGATAGGGGGAAAAGCTTTCACCCATGTCCAAGTGCCAAGTGATTGAGCTGATTTGCGTAAGAGGCAGGCTTTGCAACCGACGCACAAAGATTCAATCGCGCTGTCAGACTTGAATTGTTGGTACTGCATACTGATTTCGGGCAGGCAAGGCCTGGTCAGAGCCGCACCTACCAGAGCCCGTTCCACACTTTTTAATGAATTAGGGGTGTGGATTTCTTTCCCTTTGGGGGTGCACGGGCACCTCGAATGAAACGTGTGAACAGTGTTAAAATATCCTTTAGATTTTTGTGTCTTTCATTTCAGGGATTTTGAAACGGTTTTTTCTCCAGCACATCTGTAAGAATGCTAAAACAAACTTTATATCATGCTATTGCCTTATATGCTGGTGGTTCTTGGGATTGTTTCAAATTTGGGCACCCAAAATCGTTTTTACAAATCAACGCCCCTGGAATGAATTATTTTCATGTTTCGCGAAAATTACTTTCATATTTGATGAACATTATTCACAAACGACCATCGTTGTTTGAGTCTTTTCTATTGTGTAATGTCACCAAAAAGGTATTTTCCGGCTCCTTAAATTGTCTCACTTCGAAACAAATGGAAATACAATATTTTCAACACCAAGGCATTAGGTACTAGCGTTCAATTTTAAAGCTCCTGCTACAACCATAGGCACTCATTCAGGCCAAGAAGAAACTTCATACTTAATATTGAAATTTTCTGAGGGGAATTTTAGTGTCACTTCAAGTCTATGAAAACATACATTACTACTTATGTGAAACTGCCCAGTATCAGCAGTTCTCTGCCTATGGAAATCTGCTTTCTGGCGTCAGTGAGGCACAACTTCACCTCCCGCAGCTGACACTGTGCTCTCTTCCCAGTTAATCAGACCGAAGTCATAAAAATACATAAAACCGGAATAAAATCGATAGATTAAGATAATATATACAGCAAAGAGAATAGTTTCTAGAACTCAAATCATTTAGAGCATTAGTGCTGAACATTTTGAAGCAGCCGGACTTCCAGACAGATGCTGGCCTAGGACACCACAGACGCCCCAAATGCATTGCATAATGCGTATTGCTACCATGCTGCTGTAAGGAGCATAAACTTCAAACCTGTCTTCATACAGCGATAGTAAAACTGAATTACAGGCTGTAAAATAGAACTGTGTTAGGGATGCTAAAATTTGAGGCGATGCAAGCCTATTTATTTCAGTTTTAAGCTAAGTTTTTCTGAGGTGATTGAGCAGCCACCACTTCTAAAAAAACACATTCTTAAGTCCGACTAGGTGCTTTACAGTATTGCATTATTCATTGACGTGGATGAGATTTTCAGGTACCCCAATCGTGGCTACTGGTTCTGTCTCTAATATTTTTATGGCGCGATGAGAAGATTCTACTTCAGTCTCTTGCCAGCGTAATGAGGGCTAAGGGTGGGGATTTCTGGCTTCTGGAGGCCGATGTACCTCCCTATCTTTACGGCAGGGCGCACACTCGCGCCCATGAATGGGTGTCAAATGAGGTCATCTATACTCATGTCTATGCTAAGTGTGATTTCGAACTCGAAATAAAACAGAGTCGTTGTGTGATTACCCTCCCTCATCTTGTCCTTCTAATCTCATGACCTTGATCTGCTTTTCAGAACTCAGTGATTGAGGCACCTCAGTGCTAGTGACTGTCACTATCCTTTATCCCTAGGGACCGAGTCCCGTGGCTGTTTGTCCCGGTGCACTGACCTGTCCGTATTTAGCGGCAGCGTGGAGCAGGGAGCGTTCGCCCTCCCTCGTGAAGAGCCGGTCCCTGATGACTGTGTTCTCCACCATCCACTGCACCACATCCAGTTTTCCACACTGAGGACAGGACCACGGCGTCACACCCAGTTGAGGCCCGCGGGCACCAGCCACGACCCTGGCATTAGCGCGGCTGGTCGTCCAGACCCCTCGTCTGATGCAACGCAAACCAATTAAAGGTATCGCCGCGCTCCAGGCGTCTTGCCACCAGATGACTTTATGGGTCGGATATCTGATTGGTATCGGTTCAACTCCGATCCATGTACCAGACTCGATCAGGATCCGACTGACCGGAGAACTGACGCTCTGGATATGGATTTGGAGTCAGAGTGTGGTTGATTTAGTCGTATTTCCATATGGGTCGGATTTGGATAACAATCGTGGAGTAAAAATGGGTCGACCTGGATGTACCGGGAAGCCTCAGATCGGACCCGAATGGTCTTGGCCAGGACGGCCTCTTATAACCACACCTGTCAGCATAGGGAAATGGAAACAAAAGAGACGAGCACGAAGCTGAAAGCAGGCAGATCATGAATCGATACAGTGTGCTCTGACAGTCGCATGGTCAATGAAAGTCTGGCAGTCGGAAATTTTGATAGTCTCTGTCAGCCTGACAGTATCTGAAAGCCTGACAGTCCAGCAGTATATGACTTTCTCTTATAGTCAGACAGTCTGTCAACATGACATTATGACGGTATCAAACAGTCTGACACTGTCTGACAAACTGGCAGTATATGGTCCTCTCTGACAATCTGGTAGTCTCTAACACTATCTCTCAGTTCTGACGATCTCTGTCAGTTCTGACAATCTCTGGCAATCTGACAGTCTGACAGTCGGAGATTCGGAAAAGTTTGGCACTCTCTGGTACTCTCTGACTGTCTGGGGGTTTCTGACAGTCTGACGGTTTCTGACAGTCTGAAGGTCTCTGACAGTCTGACGGTTTGTGACAGTCTATGACGGTTTCTGACAGTCTATGACGGTTTCTGACAGTCTATGACGGTTTCTGACAGTCTATGACGGTTTCTGACAGTCTATGACTGTTTCTGACAGTATATGACAGTTTCTGACAGTCTGACAGTTTCTGACAGTCTGACGGCTTCTGACAGACTATGACGGTGTCTGACAGTCTATGACAGTCTATGACAGTTTCTGACAGTCTATGACAGTTTCTGACAGTCTGACGGTTTCTGACAGTCTGACGGTGTCTGATCAGTGCCGGTGGCGGTGGTGAGACTGGTAGTCCCGGTCCCGGCTACCCTCTATTCAGCATATTTCCATCATTACGGCAGATGAGCGGACACAGCGTGCCTGGAATGCCAGAGACGACGCCGATAGACTGAGGGCGCGACGGCAGCGCACCCAGGCAGACAGCGCTGCCTGCAGTGGCCGCAAGAAGACAGCGCCCCCAGGCCCAGACAACGCTGCCCCGGCAGTGGGCCGCAGAGAAGACAGCGCCCCCAGGGCCCAGACAGCGCTGCCCTGGCAGTGGGCCGCAGAGAAGACAGCGCCCCCAGGGCCCAGACAGCGCTGCCCTGGCAGTGGGCCGCAGAGAAGACAGCGCCCCCAGGGCCCACACAACGCTGCCCTGGCAGTAGGCCGCAGAGAAGACAGCGCCCCCAGGCCCAGACAACGCTGCCCTGGCAGTGGGCCGCAGAGAAGACAGCGCCCCCAGGGCCCAGACAACGCTGCCCTGGCAGTGTGGCCGCAGAGAAGACAGCGCCCGATTCACCGTTGGATTTTCAGATGTCAGAGTCTTTCGAGAAAAGGACTGGGCTTTGTGCTATTTTTTAGTAACTGTGTTTCCAGTGAAGGGCTTATTATTCCGATTGGATGATTTATCACGACATTGTCTGAATGAACATCCCATGCCTTGGATTAGCATTTGATGTCACAAATTTTGGGGCGGGGTCATCCGTAGATAACTAAATTTGGTTTCTACATGTCTTGGGGTGGATCGATAGTAGATTTAGACAAAGGTGAAACAGTTTTCTGAGTCCATAGACACTACACAAAGTGCACGCTAGAAGGCACAGCACCAATTTCCAGCCATGCCCTAGCCGTGGCCCACGTGACCTGCTGCTGACTTACCCGCACTGCAGCCACGCTGGGGGTCATGCCGTGCTTGTTCTCGTCGGCCAGTGCCTCGCTGAGCACGTGACCGCACGTGTCCACCAGCCAGGCCAGCGCGTCCACGTGTCCGCAGGCGGCCAGCACGTGCGCCAGGTTGTTGCCGTGGTGGTCGGAGAGGTTGCGGATCAGCGTCGGCTCCATCTCGGCCAGTGACGAGCGCTGCCGGCAACAGGGTGGTTCAAGGGAACGGAACACCTTCTCAGGCGCTCCTTACAGGGACAATAGAAAACCCCAGCACTGCCCCTGAACTCACTCGTCACAATGAAATAGTCAGTGTTGTGTAAATTTCTACTCTCAGATGTGACCTATTTGTAACCCTGAATGGCTTAATTTGCAAAAAAGGCAGAATTAGTATATTTAAGAGATACCATAAATGCAAAAAAACATTGTCAGCAAAGCCATAAGTGTCGCATCATATCGTCGAAGGCATTGCAGACTTCCTGATGTTTCACAATGCCCACGCATGTCTTTCATAGACAAAAAAGAATCAAAGAGGCGTTTGAGAAATTATTGTCCAGTATTTTTTGCTGACCGAATTACAATCTAGTGACAAACCGGTCTATCCACGGCACTGGCTGGCACATCGAACGCCATAGACGTACAGAAGGCCAGCAGGAGGTTCAGCACACACCGATCGGGACATTCAGCAGACATCGATGGGCCTTCGACTCCTTCCTAACTTTGAGAGCAAATAGAAGGCATGTCCAGGACTCAAAATCTATAAAAAGAAATATGATGTTCTGCATGCAGCCTTTTTTGCTGTAGGGGACAAAAACTAAGTAGCCCGAGGAGGCAATTGACGAACTATAGATAACGACTGTAATCCTACAAAATTGCACTTCATTCGAAAGCTCTCGACAAGACAGAACAAATCTTTTTATCAGTTTTACGTTTCGTCCGCCCATTTAGCAAAAACATCGGACTTTGAAGTTTTCCATAGGGTGCAAAAGAAAGTATTCAATGACCGGATTTATCATTCTATATGCTCAGATTCATTTACAAAGTATGTCATAAGGAAGCTCTTGTTTGGCCAAAAACAGTTCAGTAAAATATCACTCTCCATCTAAAGGGGTTCCCCTTAGGGGCCTTTTCAAAATTTGGACCCCATAGGATAGGAAGGCCCTACTATTTTATTTCAATATTGCATGCGTTCTCACCTTGGGGTCCTTTTTAATCTGGCTGAAAGATACCGCTTTTTTGCATTGAAAAATAGGGGCTATTAGGCACTGCTTAAGGTATTAGCCCTTGGCTTTTAGCGCTCAAATATGATCGGATTCAACATACGTAACCTTGCTGGAAAACCGAACAATCGTCACCAACATTTTTGGCGGCTACTACTGACGTAATACATGCTTTGATGACGTCAGCTCCTAACGACTGAGTTTCGACATCCTTAAAAAACGCGACGGTCAGGGTGAATTATACTATCTAATTTTGAAGCTCCAATGCAAAAGAAACGTTTGAAAGTAGCCGGAAAAAATCAGGATCCATTTTTTCTGGAAAAATATTGTTAAGCTATATTTTTGAGTCATTCCACTCAGGATTTTGAGTGGAACAATGCAAGCCTTGCTAAATAAATTCGAAATCCTTGGCTTTAGATAGAAATATTAAAATCTCATAACGTTCTTATCGTTTACCTAATATGAAATAAAAAAACGTGCCGTCTGAGTTTCATAAAACGATCCCAATACTGTGTATTTGTGCAACAATGCTAAAATGAATGATATAATAATGGGGAATCCTCACGGGTTATGAAAACTGCTCCTCTATGAATTTCTCATTATTCTCCGAAAGCAGCCTGAACATTTGAATGGGTTTCAGGATGTTTTTAGAAACATAGCGAAAGATTAAGGTAAAGTTTTTTTCCTCAACAAGTGCCGAACCTCTGCGTTATTTTAAGGAGGAGAATTTCGACATCCTTTTTACGCTCAAGGCCCTGCCTGATCAGTTTACTGACACTAGGAATGTGGAGTACTCGCACTATCAATGGAGGAGCCCTTTGACAGCTGGACACTTCGTATGCAGATTCGGAGCGTCTCCTGGTGGCTGCCATGGTATACTACCACTGCATACAGGTCAAACACAAGTTTGCCATAGATCTGCAGATGTCCGAGGGCCATCCAACTGAGGTCGAGATCGCTAGGGGAAAAGTGACGTGAGCGTGCGCTTTGCGCGATGGGCTGCCGCTGTAGTAAAACGATTAAGTTGCATAATCACCGCAGATGGTCAGCGCCAGACATTGAACATAAGTTGTTAATTGGCCTATGTCCTCGAATCCTGGATGCAAAATATAGCAAAAAAGCACTTAGTGACTATATATTCGAACACGGCCCTTCCTAAGGATCTTCACGGGATGTATTAATTGGAGAAGACTTTGGTCTTGGTGTGAGCTGAGATCTTGAATTTTAGAATTCACTGAACCTCGGAATAATCGATGTTTTTGCTTTATCATGCATCCGGGATTTGAGGAGTTAGGCTAATCAACAACTTTTCTACGCACAATCATGCTCCTCCGTGTGCATTTCGAAATCTATCTAACTTTCAAAGAAGTTTCTCCCGATGAGAAAGAAATACTTAAAACCTTTCTTAGCTTTCCGAGAACGAGATTTATTCCAATGTGGCAGGTACACAAAGGGCTTGTCATGGTGCAGGTGATATATTCTAGGGGTGTTCTGGTTTAAAAAGACCTTTTTAGATAAGTTAAAGAGAATGTGGCACGTGGCACCTTCGTAACGCGATTTTAACTGAGATAGCCAAGTTGTAAAGCAAGTCGGAAAACCCGGTACTCAACATATCGTTTGCCTTGGAACTCGAGATTTCCGTAGAAAAAAGCTAAAACCTACCTGCAATGTACCCCTCATGTACCCTTAGCAGCAGGCCACAGTTGTCACGGTGGACAACATATCACGTCACGATGATTATCAGCCAATCAAGCCCTAAGCGTTTGAGTATGGTAGTGGTTGCCAGATCATAACATCATCCACAGTCGATATTTATTCAATTTCTAGAGGAGCATTTTAAAAATCAAAATATGAGCTATGTACATTTCAGAGAAATCAGAGTGGTTTCATTATTTTCACAAAAGTACGCCAACACACTAAATTCAGTACGACCAACGCCACATTCCTTAATGCAAAAAGCGCTCAATTTTTTGCTCATTGAAATTGCCCTTTCGGTGCTATCGAGGGAACCTTTCGGCGCCACCCCCTTGAGCGAATTGACTACGCCCCGCTGTATCCAGATCCAAGAGATTTCTAAGGTGAGTCAACATGCAAATCAAGAAATCAGAGGCCTCCAATTGCATCCAAATTTAGAGGACTTTAAGAGGACCCATAATTTGGGAATCATTTCATTGGGTATCTTCAACCAGACAAGATATTTCTATGTATACTTTTAAATGAATCCGATTATATTGGACGCAAACCAAGGGTCACACCTTAGGGCCCTAATAGCCCCTATTCATCAATGAAAGGGGGGGTGTTCTTGAGCCAGACAAAAGCAGAGCCAAGGTCAGTCACGTCAAATTTAAAGAAAATGTAAAGTCCTCCCCATGGGCAACTTTTAACTGCCATCTATAGGAGCCCCTTTATTTTGAAACATCTTATGGATTGTCTTGGCAAACAAAGCCTCTATGATATGCTTCAAGTGAATCAATCACATTGACACTGAACTCAAGGGCCTTACCTGGTGGACCCCTATTTTTCAAAGCAAAGGATCTTTCGGCCGCATTAAATAGGCCCGAAGGTGAGTTCACAAGCGGATTTAAAAAAATTTAGGGCCTCTCTATTGAGTTCAGGTTTGAAAGGGCCCGAGGAGGCCTCTTGATTTGGGTATTTTCTCATTTGATTGTCTTTGGCCAAGCAAGAGATTTCCATGGTATGCTTTGTGAAAAATCTGCATACAATGATGAATCCAGTGATGATTATTTTCTTTTGCCACAAAAAAACTTCTAAGCCAGATTTTCAAATTAGCGGCTAAAGTGTAAGTTTGATAAATAATTTGTTTGGTCTCGTCGAGAGCTTCCGAATGAAATAAAATTTCATTAGGTACGGTCGTTATTTAAAGTTCGTATACTTTGCCCTCAGACTGTCTAGTTTGTTCCCCTGTACCAAAAACACCTGGATGCTAACATAGACTATAAATTAGCAGTCTGAAATATCTTTACCTGCCCACCATTTAGGATCAAAGGGGCTGTCCATGTCTGTTGAAACTCCTACTAACGTCAGGTATATACGCCATAGCATTAGTTCATCCCGGGAAAAGTTTCTGAAAGTGAGTTGTAAAAACATATTTTTGGTTTTGTTTGCGGCTAATACATAAAGGTAACACACCACCTAGAAGTTAAAAACACGTTATTGAATCGGAAAGTTAAGCATTTGCCAAACAGGTTTGATACTTAGCTTACGGTAATTAAAAAGTATGAGTTTGTGATTGATTCAATGTCATTGGTGATGTAAAAATATGAGCTGTTGAGTGCCACAATCATCGTTGCCAAGACGCATAGTAATAAGCATTACTTGGTTCACAAGAGTACCCACTATTTATAAAAAAACATTGTCAGAAATATGTTGGTACGATATATCTGTCAAAACCATAACAATATTTTTTTCATGTAGGCCTCGCCGAGTGCATCGTCTAAGAGCGTATCTGGTTCCATCGGACCTGGTTGATTGAGTCCGATACGTTGTGAGGTCATCATGAATCCATCTGGCAGCGCGTGCCTCAGCTGGCTTATCTGGTTTGTCCGGCATTAGAGGAGAAAAGTGTGCACTCCCTGGCAACAACAAACATCCCACAGTCTATCCGGAACGTGCCCCGATAAGTGCGGTCTGCGCCAGACGTTGCAGCAGAGTTTCAGACTGGGTACTGAGCTGTGCCCCGGGCGCGGTGTTTGGGCGGGTGCGGGGCGTCGGCGGCACCTCTGGCGCCGGCCCAGAGCCGGTTGGGCGTGTACCGCCGCTGGCTGTCCGGCCGCCGGCAGCGACGCGACCGCCGCCGCAGCATTTCTGGACACTGCCACACCAGCATGAGTTGACTAATTGATAGCACGTGGCCAGTTGGTGTCTTTGAAGAGGGCTTAGCTATTCTTAGACGCCTGGCCCCGACCCAACCAGGGTGCGGCAGTGATAAGACGGGATGCAAGCCTTGCGTTGACAGCTGACGCTATTAAGAGGAGAGGCTAAGCTTCGTCTGAGTCAGAATAGTAAAAAACGCATTTATCCGTCACTTGAAACACGAGTGATAAAATGACTTACTGTGGCACCTCTCATTCTAGTCGTTAATTTTTAACTGCACTGGGCCCATGTTGTCGAGATCCCATGGCACCTGAGACATAGAACGTATCACAATTCCACTGAAGAAAAAAAACAACTGCAAAGGTCACTTCACATTTTTGAAAACATGCTGTGGTCATCCCTATTAGATTCAAATGACATAATTTGGTAAACCATGAAACACAAGGGGTGTTTTTACCTAGCCGGTAAACGCTCCGCACTCTATTTCTTACTGAAATATCTGCAGGGTATGGCCGCCCATTACAGTAATTCACACCGGGAATAGAGCTTTAGTGTTTAGCAGTGCTTGAGGGTAACTAGTAACTAACACAAACAATCTCTGGGTAAAGTGAGCACCCTTTTTGTTTCAGTGTTTTAATGAAATGATGACATTCTGGGTAGCAGCATAGTGCAAGATTGAATGGCAATGTCATGCTTAAGTTCAAATCTTAACTCCGGTTGATGTGTCGAAGACGGCAAAAAAACTGTGAATGACGGATAAGCAGCAGCTGAGAACAACTTGGTGCAAAGGTGGCTTAATATACCCGTGCTTGACTGTGTATATCAAAATATGTATACGCATAACCACAATATATACAATAACTACAGATCCTTTCTGAATGTCGGACCCCGGCCCAGCGGTGAACATGAGGGGAGGGCTGGAACGGGGGCACCCCCCAGCATGACCATCCCACCGTAAAAACTCAACCAACTCAAACAAACATAGTCGTAAATATGGCCGAGATAAATTTCGACCCATAACCGCACGTTTTTTTTTCTATTGCCTCATATACCCAAAACTCACGGCTATGTCGGAGCTCTTACGCGTGACTCTTTTTTCTTTCTACTTTGGTTTGCCAAACCGCCAGCAATCCGCCACTGCTGGAAAGAAAATGCAGAAAAAACCGCCGAGGCACTCAGCTTCGGTTGGACACCCCTGTTTCGTCAAGCGCTCCTGTCCGTCCCATTTTGACTCTCATTTATGCATGTGGGTGTACAAAAATCAGCACGTGCAGTAAATGGATGTTCATGCAATTGCATATATGCATCGTATTGTGACACATAAGATATGCAAAGAACACGAATTCGACAGAGCGATTTGCATTCCAGAAAAAGCAGAGCTACTAGGCTCAAGGCATGTCTCTCCGCGTGCTTAAAGTGTAGTTTAGGTATCTAGGTCACACACCGTTAATATATACAGTCCATTGCTGGCGGCTTGGAATCGCTCTCATCTATAAGTGCTACAGGGTTGGATGTTTAGTGTCGACCTAACATAAACCAGGCTCTTTTACAATGCCAAACTGCAAAACCCCATTTTATCAATAGAGTACAGTTTGCGGACTAGACTATAAACGTGAAAATACCGTAAAAATGGAAACATATGAAATTGAAACTGAACAGAATTTTGACCTTTCGCCTTCGTTAAACTTGCCTGGTAACCTTGTCGCCATGAGCCTGGGTGGGGAAGAGAGGATCTCAATGCTCAATCGCTTACGCGAATATAAAGAAATAGATCCAGTACTTGATATTCATGAAGTCTCCAGTCTCAAAGTTCATTGCAAAACCTTGGTTTAGTAAGTTGGTAATTCTTGCAGCAGCATCTGCGTTTCAGAAAAAAACTCCGAATCGTCACTTGAGTGTTATTTACTGCAATGCATTAGACTATTGCCTACTCTGAGCTGACTATTTGTTTTATCAAAACCAAGGAGCTATTATGCCTAGCGTCCATCCTCACAATTAAGATCGCTGTTTTGTTGAGACGATAATGCCAAAATTGCAGCTTAAAATCACTTGTCTTCCATAAATCCTTTAATGCTTAAGTTTAGCTGGCAAAAGGGTCTTAGAATGTTCTCAAGATAATAAATCACTTCCACGTGGTATTTCAGAAGAAAATGTTGAGTTGTGGGACTTATAACTGGACTTCAGTCTATGCTCAACTATCTTGCTGACCAAAAAGATGGCATCCAATCTCCAATAACTACGCTTTTTATTCACAATCATTGTTTTCCTGAGTGTATTTTTTGTTGGTGTAATGGGTCTTCTTGAGACTGCGCTAATTCAACATGTACCAGTTGCACTGTTTGCTGAGAAGTCCTGGGCAGACCATATAATTTACCGAAAAAGTTACTTGCAAGTAATAGGGTCGGGAAGACACAAGGAACCCCCTTCACTGTAAAAAAGTACAGAGACCGACTGTGACATAGGAGACGCTCTGCTTATTCCATACAGTACCCAGTGTCAGGTACGGCTCTAAAGAGGTGGTACTCACCAGCTCCGCGATGCTGCCTCGCCGCGCCACATCGAATATGGTGCGGATCCAGTCTGGTGTCCTGCGCACCTCGTGCGGCCTCCTGCCCTTGATCCTGCCGTAGAGATCGTCCAGCAGATCGTCCCTGTGGCGGTACTGGCGCTTTGCCGCCGCCTCCCGGGCTGGAGGAGGCGGCGCTCCGGAGGGGGCGTCGGCAGCTTCCCCCGCACCGAGGTGTTGTTGTTGGCTGCCTCGGCTCGGATGTTGAGCACGGACAGGTCCGGCCTCCGGCTGGGAATAGGAGGCGGCGGACTCCGCGCTGCCTCCGCTAGAAGGCGCGCGATGATGGCCTCCCGGTCCAGCGGCGCCTCCGCCGCGGCCGCCGGCGCCCCTGCCGCCGATCCTGCCGCCTCCGCCGCCTCCGGTCTCGCAGTCGCCACCTTCTTAGTCAGAGTTTTACCCTGAGGAGGAGTTGGTCGGCGCGCCTGCTGTTGCTGCACCGCCTGCTGCTGTGTTTGTGCATGCTGTTGATGTTGCTGCTGCTGTTGCTGAAGTCGCTGCTGTTGCTGCTGCTGTTGCTGCTGTGCGAGCCGACGCGCTTCCGGCGTCCGTGCCATCTGACTCAGAGTGTCAATGATGCTCACAGCCCGGACCTGGGAGGAGTTGGCCATATTGGACCGGGCAGGAAAATCATACAGCTTCTCCAGGGCGGCCAGCTCCTTGTCATCCAGCTTGTACTCCTCCATCACGTAGTCGCCACAGCCAACCACCGACGCCGGTGTCTGCGGGCGGGGAGAGGCGTCAGTGTGTGACCTAGAAAGGCGGAACGAACCAAACTCTGGGATGTACTCTATTCTGTAGTCTATTCTTCATAAAGTCGATGTAGTGTGATAAAATCAGAAGAGCAGGGGACTGACATAAATGCGCTGGTGCGTTTCAGGGAATACGGCAGCTTCATACCTGGATTTGAACTGAGATCGCCATGTGATTTGGTATGCCGGGAAACCCCAGGTCTGATGCTTCATTTGTCTTGTGACTCACTGATTGATGATGAATAGCGTTTATCTAGAGAAAATTCCAAACACACCTAGCTTGGCCCTGGCCGCCGCCCCCAGACGCCCCCAAACGTACACCGCCGTCCCAGAAGATCAAACAAAGTTAAAGATAATAATTAAAACTTGCATCCATTTTCCTAATAAACGTGTCTAAATACTGCTGTACATATGGATTTGCTGATGACACAACGCATCGCTTCGACTATATGATATTGCCAATAAATTTCGCCCCAGGCCCAAAGCACCGGTTAAATTGTTCAATATTAATAAGTTGTTGGAAACACAATGCATAATTTCCCGAACATATCAGAAATATCGGTGCTGCACTTGATACGAATAATATATAAATAACAAAACGATGTTGCACTTGCCTTGGCTTTGGTGGGCGCGCGGGGGAGCAGGTGCAGGCGGCGGTCTCGACATCGCGCTGCTCCAGTCCCAGGATGTCCTGCTGCAGCCGCTGCCGAAGTCCCTGCTGCAGACCCGCCCGGCAGCGGCAGACGTGGCCCTGGCTGGACCGGGAGCGCGCCTCCCGCGAGATTTTGGGCACGTGCGTCTGAATGAGGCCCGCTCTGAGACCGGCTGAGCGGCGACCGCCCGACCAGCCACTGGAGTCGCCTGCCGGCACACAGGCACTGCTAAATAAATCTTACTCTTCTTATTCATCTACTTATCGATTAGTCCAGATCACCAATACAGATCTATATCCACTTACAGGCGATATTTTCAGGCTTTCGTATGCTTTAATTACGGCTTACAAGCCGTAATTACAGAACAATTCGAAGTCAAATTTCAGAGACGTCCATCCGGTCCACAAGCTCTTGCCGGCCGCGCCACCTCGTGGTGGAGGATGGAATTAGCTTTTTAACTCTCCGGAGTGTATCTGCCCCCCCCCCAGCCTCTGTCGGTGACAACTTGATGGTTTGTGTGGAGTGAATACATGGTAATGGCTGCAATGGCTGTAAGCTTATGGACTCGGCAGTCCTCGATAGCATGCTGTCTAGTTTATGAATTTCCGCACGAAAGAATGTACTTATTGTTCATGAACTTGTAAAATCACAGCCCAGGTACATGGGTTGGAAAATGATTATTTTGTGAGATTGTACCCTTTGGATCCTACCTATTATGTTTTATATTTCGCAGCACGTTAACAGCATGTCGAAATGAACTTTGATACCGTGTTTTTCGTGACAATATACACTACACTACCTTTTTATGGCAATGACTATCAAAACCACATTCAGTAGCGTAGCGTAGACCATGTGTACCCACAATACATGAACCTGATTAAATATAATTTTAACTATTGGTATACATACCATATTGGTATATATACCATAATATTGGTATATATACCAAAAATTAAGGTCTAATACTTTGAGAGAGTACTTCCTAATTCCAAACTGTGGTAGTCAAATATTTACCTTATTTTATATGTATTGGTTATTGCTCGAATGGACTACTGGAAAGCACAAAAATGCACTTTTAGCCGGTGTCCGAGAATTTATCAGGGCGGTGACAGTCATCAGTGGCAATGAAATAAACCATTTTTTTGTAACATAGCTCATTACTATGGAAAATGTAGTTTGAAAGAATAAAAAGAACTAAAGAATTAGTTTTGGAACGTGCATCATAGACATTTTAGACAATGCTGGCCTGACCAATACACAACAGAATTATAGTGGCATGTTCTTTTTTCAATACACGTCACTGGAGGCGAATCCAGGGAGTTAATCCGGCCATGGTCCGACTCTCTAAAGTAAAAAGGAGGGGGCCAAACCCTCTTTTGGCCCCCTCCAACAAAAAGTGCTTCATGGTTTATCAATAGGGGAGGGATAAAAGAGTCCGTCAGAAATTTTTTAAAGGTTTTTGTTATTTGAGGGTAACTCTATTAAAGTGAAAGTAATTCATCTGATGAGAAATACAAATTGAAAGCCTTTTTCAAATGCAATTGATTTTAGATTGTTCTGGCATATAATGTCCTGCCATTAAGCGTTTGAGATATTTGAGGGATACTCTCGTTTGAGGATAATGTATAATATACCACCTGTATAATATAATGTATAATGTATAAGCGCACACACTTCCACACAGTTAGTGGCTTTTCAAGTGCCGTCGCAATGAACATGAAACAATGGAAACTATGGCAAGAGACGGGAAGGATAAGGATGGATGAGGGCAAAGGAAGGTGGAATACTACCTGGAGGGGTCGCTGCTGCCCATGGCGCATGCGCTCGCTACCTCCAGGTAGTTTAAGGATGAGAGGAGAATAGGATAAGGATTTCCGGCTGCTACACACACATACACATAGGCCCACAAATAAACTAAAAACTGAAGAAAGACCGTTCGGGTGTGTTGATGTAAAAACATTCATTCACTGAGCAGCCTAATGTCGCCAGCCGCCACCTCCACTGCACTTTTAGACCCCGAGGCTGACGTAGGTTTGGCACCCCTCCCAACGGCTTTGGTACCGCACCAACAGCGGGATCTGTATCTGTACATCACAGCTGTACTCTGCAATAATTAGGCTGGTTCGGAGCTCACACCAGTATCTTTATTTATAAGTCAGTGTCAGGAAGATGATAACTGGAGTTTTAGGGTACTACAGCTGCAGAGGCTACATGTGTCCGTCATTGTCAGGAGGCAAGCAGAGAAAGAGCGGAAACGGTTTGAGACCAAATGGCGTGAAACTTAAACACTTAAATGCCTTCCTTTTATAAAATATTGGTGATAAGCAACGTTCAGACTCAATAATTATATTACCTTACAGCAAGCTTTTATTTGATTCCATTTCTTCTGCATCACTTCTTCTGCGAAGAGCCGGGCAGCATTCGGGTAATCAGCTTAGAAGTGAAACTGCTCTCAACTCTCAGTTCTGGTACTGGATATGGATAATATTAAACTGTCGTTTTTACAGTCGTTACCTATGAAAATACTGTGTTTTGATGATAAACTTAACAAAATCAGCTCCTCCCAAAACGCACATTAACTAGATTGCGGTGAAAGCTCAATGAGCACCAGGAAATAAACTATCTATGCTCCTAGCGCTCGCCAAACAGCATCCCCTTCAAGCCTTCGACTAATTCGGTGGAAAAAATTCTGCGTCAGTTTCATCCACTCCTCCAGTTTGAAACTGCACAAACTAAAAACTTGATAAGAGAGTGAAACCCAGGGCGGTTCAGATGGGGTTTGCGAGCTCGAAAACGCGCCACTCACGATGAATTGTTTCTTCTGCGGCCGCCAGG
Organism: Lepas anatifera; assembly: GCA_034440635.1. Classification (NCBI taxonomy): domain Eukaryota; kingdom Metazoa; phylum Arthropoda; class Thecostraca; family Lepadidae; genus Lepas; species Lepas anatifera. The sequence goes on along the minus strand of JAOTON010001931.1, from coordinate 254,254 downwards.
AGCAGCGCCAGTGTTTGAGCGCGGCTTCTCTGTCGTCTGAGACAGCAGCGGCTGGAGATGAGTGAGAGCGTCATCAGGTGTCGGACAGGGCGCGATTCGTCAGGGAGCGCGGCCCTCTGATCCGGCGCCGCGCCGCGCCGCACAGCGCAGCTGCTGCACAAGCGCTCGGCCAGAGCCATACTGCTAATTACCGCACGGTTTGAGCAGTAAGGTAGGCGGACGGGTTTGAGTCGCCATGGCTCAGTTGGCACAAGCATGTCAGCTGGCCGTCGAGAAGTTATGATTCGGAGACAGCGTTCTAGTGTCCGAACACAAAAAGAACAATTATCATTGTTAGCGATGTCGCAAGGAGAGTTTTCAGAGGGTGACTGTTCGGTACCTTAAATTGAACCGAACAGAAAAGGGGATAATATTTTCCTGCCTATCTCCTCAAATCTCAGATGTAAAATCGAGCACTTCAGCGACTATACATTTGGACGCAGCCATTCTTTGAAATCTGGAGCACTCGGACGGTGCAGAAACAGTAGCAGGTCATGGTGTGATCACTGACCTCGAATTGAATCCCTTGCATGCAAATGTTCTCATTCATGTTCCTCGCGACAGCGCTGCACACTTTTCCGACTTTTGAGAACACTATAGTCCGAATTATTTTGTTTCATATGCCGCTTGGTATGCTGCATTGATGCTTGAAAATTATCAAAGTGCATTAGCTGCGTTCTCCTACACAAAAACTGGTACCAGACATCCTGGCACCACACTGATGAGTCGACAACTGCAGTTTTCGGCGTGCTCGACTTTCCTGGTTGTGCGCTATGACCGGCACGCCGCTGTGCTCCAGCTGCCGCGAGTTACGGACGGGCCGTGTAATGACCGGCCGGCACGAGAGCAGCGCCGGCAACGGACGACGCTGATGGTGCGCGCGACCTTACCGGCCCGATGGAATGCCGCCCGGCTGGCGTGGCCTGCTCCCATCCGTCCCCGCAGCCGTCTATTGGCCGTTTTCTGTCCCAGATTCGGAACAGCCTCCTCGCTCAGACGAGCGCCGCTCCAATAATTTATCGGCATTAATTGCGCGTAATTACGGGAGCGGGCGGCGGAGCCGGAGTCGGCGCGGAGCGGACCGGGCAGCGCGTACACCGGGCCAGACGCTGCCGGCGGAAGCCGGGCAGGTGCTGTTTTTGTGGTGCGGCGCCGATCGGTCAGCTGTGGAGACGGCGAGCTCGGCGGCAGCCCGCTGCTGGCCGGCCCCCGCCCCCACTACCCCAGTGTGCAGATTGCAGCGGGCTGCAGGCGGCCGTGGTGGCGCTGTGACGTGTGATGCTGGCCCCAGGTGCTGCGGTGATAGACGGGGGTAACCTGGCAGCCGGCAGGCACCGCAGGGCGGCGCTGGTATGCGGCGGCGCGGCATACCAGCCGCCGCGGCGCCGCCGCTAGAAAGCCGGGAATATTAGAAAATGCAGCTTTTCTAAATATTTCGAGCACATATACGATAAAATTCTTGCGACGAAAAGGCATGAAAACAAAACGTCTCGAAGTCTTTAGATTGTTAAGAAGCACGGTGCGACGCGGACCAGAATGAGGAAAATACGTACATTTCATTATGCTTAAAATGACAAAAGCAAGAACAGGTCAAATTAGCAATACCACGTTGTGGAGCCCTTGAAATGGGTTTTATAAATAATGCAAAATAGTTTGACAACTATTTTAAGAACATTCTCCAGTATATGCATATCTCAAAACTGTTCTATTTACAAATACAAAGAAGGGATTTAAAACTTGGCAGATGGCAGCAAAACACCATCAAAGATTCCAGGATTGTTCTAAAGAAAGTCAAAATATCTTGGTCACGAGCCCGTGCTAGATGACATATAATAACAGGTTGTGGCAACAAGCGCCGCGTGGTAACGCAACGCCGTGGTTAGAAGGAAGCAGGACGGCCAAGAAGACAATAGGGATATCAGGAACGACCTATAAGAAAAAAGTACGATTAGTTTATACAATTTCAAAGCACTATAACGTCAAATTGTATTGACTGCTGTGTGACTGTTATCAAAATACCCAGAGAACGCCGACAAGAACCATTTATTGCATGAAAATGTCTGCTAGGTATGTCAATCTCGGGATTGGGATCCCCTATTTCAAAAAGCCCCAATACGGGATTAAGCGGATCGGATTCAGAATTTATTATAACACCTTCAAGCAATGGACAGCAAAAAGATACCAAGAATCCTGTTTGCGCATATACACGTTAAACCACATATGGTGAATACCAGTCAACCTTCATCCAAATGAACGGTCGGTAACCATCGGAGTTCGAGGTGTCTAGGGATTCAATTGGAATGAATTTCGCCTTACCACTGTACGAGCTGACGCAAGATACGCCAGGACCAGTCCCAGAGTTGCGATACGGATATCAAAGGGAGGATGGGCGGGGGAGGGAGAGAAACGTACTTACCTTCACGGACTGATATTTTGATATGCCTTGTTGAGGAAACACAAGGTAGGGATATATTCTACCCCTTTCTTCTACTCTGCGTGTTAACACGCCACTGGAGGGGCCTCGGATACTCTCCCAACTATTTTTTCCGGGATGACCGGAGAACCGCTCGTAGCCAAAACACGGGAATCGGTCGCATTAGAGAAAATTTAACAGCGCGTCGAATAGTGAAATAGTTTTGAAAATTTGTCGAAAATTGTTTGATTTATAGGCTTCTAAAGTCAGACCTACATTTTGAAATCGCCGCGACTGCGCAGTCGAACCGGTTTCTTGCATTGGAGACCAAGTGGTGACGTCACAGTGTCATATAGCGTCATATATGTCATATATATATACGGGATGATATGTCAAGGTCACATCACGTGAAGGTCGAGGTCAAAGTTCGAAGTCCTACCAGCAATTTCAAGGTCATTGACGCCGGTGCTTTACGTGTCCCAGTCTGACGTATATTATGCTATGACGTCATAGTAAAGGTAACCCAGTTGTAAGTTCAAGGTCAAAGGTCAAGGTTAAAGATCATTGGTAAAGGTCAATCCTCCTTTCCAGCACAAGGTTTGCTATATGGCTACTTTAAGTGTGCATAATAGGGTATATACCATATTGTGACGTCATATGTTGATGACCTAATGACCTAGACCTCAAAAATGAAGGAAAGATTCTTTGCGACACAACCTCTATGACCGTGGTCCGGCTTTAGCCTCTCCCGGCTTTTCACGCATTTTCAGGGCATTCCCAAGAGTTCCCAAGCATGGCCAAAATTTGACCTTTATGACCTCGTTTGACCTTACAATATAGACCTAGGTCAATGGCAATTAGTTATGATGTAGATCACCATAGCCCCCACCACCCCAATCGGCATTTCTTAAGCCTCTAAGTTTCCGATATCTCAGTGGGCTTACCAGCCCCCATCCTGTGCGCGTTAATGTCGGGCCCCTCTCCAGTTGGTTGTTAATAATCACTGAATGCCGGTTATAATAGAACATTCCCACGCAGAAAAGGTGTTACAATTATACCAAAAGCTGGCTTAGAAAGAAAAACCAAGCTCAAATACACATTTATGATGCCTCCCGTTTTGTTGTTCGTGGTGACGCTTATGAATTTATAGCAGACCAAGATTGCTGTATCGTTGTTCATGGATTACATGTTTATTGTTTGCAGTGTTTCAAACTACAATTCGGTCACAATTATGGCGCCACGACAACATCTGCAGAATATTTTACGGACACCTTGGGCTGGATTAAGTTGCTCCAAATGCCCCTCTTTCACTGTCCTGATTACGCCCATGTAAAATAAAGCCTATATTTCGAATCAAGTTTTATGCGCTGTTCAATTATCTGTCAAATGAGCTCCTTTGTCCAAATCGGGAATTTGCGGTATTGCGAAGGAGTTTTCCACGAAAAGTAATATTGGCCACGTACGGAGGCATTTAGGGCCTATGTGCGCCGCCGTAATTGCATAAACAACAGTCACGACCAGAAGTTCGTGATTCCGTCCCGTTAGCCGTCATCGACAGCGACGAAATAATGTGGGAAAATAGCTGGATGGCTGGGGCCTGGCCGTGGAACCCTGAACGGCAGCTTCAGTCCTCAACTATCGCAAAAGCAGTAGGCATATGAGAAATTTAAGGAAAAACTTGTGTAGGTCTTATTTTAAACTTCATTTCATGCAGTCTAACATAATTACTAAATGATTCTTTTACATGGAGGTGTTCCGATGATACCTTAATCCTGATTGTTGACCACACGCCGTGGTAGGTTTCAGCTCTTCTCTTCGTATCACAAGCAGCTGACTGGAAGGCACGAGCCGACACGTGAAACTCGCCAGCAGTGTCCAGCGCCGGCGTGGGAGCGTGCTGGCCATGGCCGGTGCAGTTCCCTGGCGAAGCGCTGGCGGCGGCAGCTGCCGAGTAGCGGTCTGGAGCCGCCGCCGGCCCGGCTCGGCTGCGCCAGCTGCCGCTTCCAGGCTCGCGTGACGCCGCTCCGTGTACTGGAGCGGTGTGCTTCCTTACCCAGACGGCGGCGCCGGCCGCGCCGCTCGCATCGACACAAATATCGTGGGAACCGGCCGGCCCCGTCGTTCCGGCACGAACCTGCCTGGCCCGAGGACAGGAGCGTCGGCTACCGCTGGTCGAGGCGCGGCGGCGCGCCTGCCTGGCCCCAGCCGAGGGCGGGCCGGCACAGTCGGCCACGGCTGAGGTCAAACCACCACCCACCAGGCAGACCTGGACGGTACCCGTACCTCAGACAACTGCCAGCAGTGCTGGCCGAAAACACTGAACCGCAGGATATTTATCTGGATATATATATATATATATATATATAGATGACGAGGCAAAATGGAACTGATCGCGTTCCATACATGATTAAGGTCACTAAAAGGTCATTTTTCGGTACTCAGACTTGGTCTCGAAGATGGAACAGTGGCCTTCGCCTTTGATATATATATATATATATATATATATATATATATATATATATATATATATATATATATATATATATATATATATATATATATATATATATATATATATATAGTATATATATATAATATAGTTGAACGGAAGTGTTCTTTCGATCTGATACACAAAGCAACAAGATAGGACACCTTGCCCAGATAATCGGTGCATGGGAGAGCAAGCGGCGACACCAGGCACCTCAGCGGCCACGTGGACGGAGGCATCGTCACGACCGCGCAAGGGATCACCTTGTTATTGGCGCAGCATGGCAGGACATGACTATCCCGATGTTGCCATGTTGTAAAACCATTGGTGCCTGTGACCACATAGTTATAAGCCAAGTTATTGGTCAATTGCATACCAATTGAATAGACGAAATACAATCTTATCACCTTCTCAAAGGCTTTGTGAATAGCTTACAGTATCAGCTAATTAAAATTTAATTTTGCGTGATATTTCAATTATACCCTAAAGCGTGGCTTCCAAAAAGAAAAAATGTCGTCTATGGTTAAAAATGGTATGGTATATACTGGCCTGTCTCCCCGAAATCCTGGACATAAAATGCACTTAGACTATATATTCGGGCACAGCCCTTCGTCAGAATCAGGTATGTCAAATATCAAATTATCAGTCATAGAGTACCCAGACCTCGAATCTGCTCTGGCTGGTGAGGTCTGGCTACACTATGACTGAGAAATTTATATATGACATACCTAATTCTGATGAAGGGCTGTGCCCAAATATATAGTCTAAGTGCATTATATATCCAGGATTCGAGGAGGCAGGCCAGTATAAACCTTGTCATTTATAATCAGGCTCCTTGCCTCAGGACTCCAAAACCTATCAATGTTACAAATGGCATATAAATCCCAAATATCCAATTTTCAGGTATGTGGTCCTCAAAATGGCCCCCGAGTCTACCAGTACCAGTGAAATTTCCCCCAATCAACACATCTGCTGATCAGAGCCTGTTTTGTGGAACTCTCTCTCTCCCCTCTCTCCTCTCTCTCATATATAATATATATATATATATATATATATATATATAATATTGATATTAGTATATTTAAAAACCAGGTTTTCTTTTATGCATGTTTAATTGAAAATTACAGCTTCTTATGGCGTTAATAAGTTTTTTGTTGCCGATTATAAATTTAAACTAACTAACTTCATGATGGTGCCTTAGAAAAGGTGAAACGTTAAAGTGTTAAAGTATGGGTCATTCCAGGACAAATCGTGCAGGTAGGCACCAAAAAGTTCAACATGACCCCACAGATTTCCATCAAATTTTGTACCCAAGGTCCCCTATAAGAAATAAAATTTGGGCCCATTTTCAAGCTTTGAGGTTCAAAGTTTTGAGGTCAACGCAAATATTGAAGCAGAAATAATTCTGTATCATAAAAAAGCAGCTGATCGAAATTTATCAAAATGGATATCAATGGATAGAAGATACAACGGGCTATATAAGAAAAATAAAGACTTTGGATTCAGGTCAGGTATTGACCTCGTGACCTTGTGACCTTTTCTTTAAATAAATAATTGTTTTCAAAAGTGTTATTTTCAATATTTTTTGCTGGGCGGTCCTCAGGGTATATGCTAACCAGTGGTGGGGGATACCCTGGTTAGTTAAAAAGATTGGTATAGCACGGATCACAGGCAAACAGTAAACAAAAACACACACATTTACACACACGTTTCGAAACACATACCCTGGTTAGCTTATAAAACACCCCACCCCCTTGAACTCGGCACCTATACGGGATAGCGAAGAAAAGCAAACACTGGTAAATAGCTCATACAAATTCATGAAGAAAATATAAAGGCCACTTTTTGGCTCAGGTCAATATTGAGGTCAGGACAGTTCAAAGAAGGTGGTATCTTAGAGAAGAGTTTTGGGGCTATAGCGGAGTTGGAATCATTTTTCGGGCTAAGCCTTGAGTTGGAATCATTTATAGGCGCCATTCGCTTCCTCTCATTACAAAAAACTTAATGATGAATATAAAACATAACTATACTAAGTTATAAGTCAAAACACAAAATGACCAGACCTAAAGTCACGCCAAGGTCACTATCTGGTCTAGCATAGTCAATATGCACATCAATCGACTCGCAATAGGAATCTAAACGTAATGGTATCAAAATAAAAGCTTTATCGTCATTTCCGGCAAAGTTATTGACTCAGGTCTCAAAACCTGCTTAAATGGCCCATGTGACCTTTCAGAGGTCTCAGGTCAGAAATTGCAACATGAACTTAGAAAGGAGCCCAAGATACTACGATTTCGAGAATATGAAGGTATTAAAAGCTTTATTTACACAAATACAGGTGAATTCCTGTTTTCCCCATGCATTTCCAATGGAGAGGTCTTAATCTGTATCTGACCTTCGGTCATCAATATGAAAAATCCCGGAATATATGTTGAAGTACTCGGTGGCCCATCATGTGGTATAAGTTCCATTCAATAGATTTCCCCTTTTCTTACTTAAGCCACCGTAAACATTTTTGGAGGTGAGGTCATTTGACCTGTACTGGTGACCTGACCTGAGATGACCCAACTTTAAAATTCTGTTTCAACCTAAACTCAGCCACAAGCATGGCTTTGTATTCGGCTTAGAGGCTGCACCTGCTTGATGCTATTATTACTAAGCTGTTTTCTACCTGTCCGAACCGCCTACCATAGTAGGAAGGGGTTTGGGCTTTGAAGAAATGATCATCTCGAAAATAAATGAATGCTATTGTACTTCACGGCGCATGGGACGGTATTCCCGCTTGTTGAGGTAAGTTTGTATTGGGTATATTGGACTAGTTTGATACACGGCTCTTATTTTAGAACGTAGTCACCACAGCCTTTACGCCAGTTTCTTCTAAGCGGGACTAGCGAGCCGCTGTTTGAGTAAGTCCTGAGCTGTGAACAATTATAGCTCCTTAGCCAGTTGACTATTATGATTGATGAGCTACCAACTCGGTCTCGCCCGTTAAAATAACTGTACAAACAGGCACGGTGCTAATAAAGCAAAATATGAGCCAACACGAACGTCACAATTTTTCCCGGTGGCATATACTTGAAATCCACAGGAGTATGAATGATGTTAAGGACTGACCATAGATTATATAACATAGGGGGGGCAGCCACAGCGTTATCAAACGTTATGCATGGACGTCAAAAGTGTGGAATGGGGGAGAGGGGTCACGATCACAAAACATGCGTTAACGATAGGTTATGGACGCCCCATCATGCCTTTGTGTCTTGAGATCAACATAGTGTATTAGCCCCGATCAAAAGCGTTGAAAGGAATATGCATGGCTCAGTGGATAGATCATTTGTTTGCTGAGCCACACTTGCGGGCTTCAAGAACAGTGGAGACCGCTGAATACAGGTAACCTGATTCCCGAAACCCCTCGAACAGAGGAAGATTTGGTCACGCTAATATGACCTTAGAACTTGGTGCGCCGTTCAACCCGGCAATTACAAAATGTGTTAAGATGCTTAGTCGGGGTTTAACCGACTCATGCAATGTATCGTCACATAATTTTCAAACGGCAGTTTTCTGCTTTCTTTTAAAAATATATAATAAAAATCAAAAACCTTTATTCTAGAGAGAGGAGAGAGAAAGGGAGGAGGACAGTATGTTTCTAAAAATTGTCGGTGGTACTAATTCCATCACCAGCACTAACAGTGACTCAATCTTAATGGTCGGTGAGCTTGCGATAGGCAAAGCCACACTCATTCACAAGACGTATAATTTACGCAAGACCCCAGCTGCGATTACGGTAAACTGCGATGATACTGTCATCATTATATCGACTGCATCGCGAATACCGTACACCTCCTTAAACACCGTAAAATCCAGGACAAGAATCACTCACAACGACTTCTTGTGGAGGATGAGTGGCTCAGTGGATAGCTTCAAAGTCTTTCCAATCACAGTTCCCGGGCTCAAGTCCCGGCGGAGCCTCTGAATAAGTTGATCCGATGCCTCAAATCCCATCCAACATGGTAAGAGCTGACGACGCCGTGCAACCTTGTCAGTTTTTGCGTCGTTAAACCTAAACAATTATCTTTAATGTTTTGTCCACTGTTTCCACGCTGGATTCACACCAAACGATCGAGAAGGGTAAAGCTGCGAGGTTTCGGCCCTGGCCGGGGCCGGGCCACGTTACGCACCAGTCCTCCAGTGGCGTCGCTGATCGGACCCCGTAACGGATGGCTGTATTTTGCAGGTGAGACGGGGGCCGCGCGACCAGCGCTGGTAGCTAGCGGGCTGATTTCCAGGCGCTTTGGTAGTCAGCGAGCGTTTCATTAATTGGCGAACATCGCTGCTGTCGCCGCCAGTGAAACGCATCGGGAATACCAGCGCCGGCAATGGAGCTGAGGGGCGCGCGTCCAGACGCATCGATTTGCATAGTTCAGCAACAGGTGGGCCGGTAGCATCAGCCTGCGTAAGGCAAGGTACACACTCTGCCGAGAGGTCTTACGGGGCAGTATTTTCCCGCAAGTGTTCTGGAAGAGTCGGTCATTGTAATCAGAGTTGGTGAAGTAGAGGGGCCTCATGTTTGAACAGCAGGACTTGGGGAGTATATTTCGAATGTGTCGGATGCATACCTCCGAGTAACATTAGAAAATAGCTTACGTTATGGTTCTCTCCTTGTTTTACATGTCCTTGCTTTATGTTGCAGCAAAACACGAAAGTCAAGAGTTAGATAGAGCAGATTGAAAACTATACCTATAAAACATTGAAGGGGTGGAATTGGAGGTCCACGCCCTACTGCCGGGAAGTATTTCAGTGGCCAATTCGCATAACTACAGCCGTTCCCATCTAGAACTGCAGCTTTTCCAACTGGATTACTATACTTCGGTAGACAGCCTGAATTTTCGTAGAAGTTTGCAATGGTGCGTGAGTGGTGATCTGTGGGTGGTGCGTGAGCGGTTGTGAAGATCTGTGAGTGGTGCGTCCATTCCAAGAAAAAGAAGAGGCGGAGCTAGCTGCTGAGCCTCCGATGTAAATGCAGGCTCAGAACAATGGCTCCACATGACACTGCTTCCGACACCCCACAGGAACGACCTAGAGTGTCAGCACTGCGAGAGACTGCTTCCGACACCCTACGGAGACGACCTAGAGTGTCAGCACTGCGAGAGACTGCTTTCGACACCCTACGGAGACGACCTAGAGTGTCAGCACTGCGAGAGACTGCTTCCGACGCCCTACGGAGACGACCTAGAGTGTGAGCACTGCGAGAGACTGCTTCCGACACCCTACGGAGACGACCTAGAGTGTCAGCACTGCGAGAGACTGCTTCCGACACCCTACGGAGACGACCTAGAGTGTCAGCACTGCGAGAGACTGCTTCCAACACCCTACGGAGACGACCTAGAGTGTCAGCACTGCGAGAGACTGCTTCCCGACACCCTACGGAGACGACCTAGAGTGTCAGCACTGCAAGAGAACCAACACTCTTTGAGACCGATGAGAGAAAATTATTGGCAACGCATAAAACGATGTATAGTGTTCGTGCATACAGGAAATTTGAGGATGGACGTTGTGGCACAATAAAGTGTGTTCGCATAGGAATACATTGGATATACAATGCAGTTATAAAAGATATTCGCTAGTTAAAGATATTCCAGCGATTATCATCCCGTGATCCGGATCCAGTGATTGTCATCTGTTGAAAATCTGGCCAAATACTAGAGTACTTACATTTCGAAAGACAAAGCAGAATGTTTGACTGGGAGACATTTCTGCTAATAGTTTTTTAGTGACTGCTGAAGTTGTACTTCCGAATAAATGGTTCTTACAAAACTAGCTACATACTAGCTACTAAGAAAAGGGCTGAAGACCCTGCTTTTCTGTTATAATTCATAACATTTCCTGAAATTTATGGGTTTTTTCAATATATCTATCTCTAGCAGTGTTGGGTGTGGATATGCTCAGCGATGAATGATATAGTTAAAATTGCTCAACCTCGAAGCTTTCAACATTCACACAGCAGCAATGCTGTGTCAATGAAAGCAATGGACTAACTCAGCTTAACGCAGACATCTTCAAATATAACCCATTGCACAGTCCAGCATGTTCATGTGGCCATCCCAGGGAGGATGTCAGGGACTTCGTCTTGGAATTTTCAAAATTTTTTGAGCATAGAAATACTATATTATATTTAATAGCGACCAATGACATTCTCAGGAATATAGTAATGGAACAAGTGATTGATGCTGTAATTTTTGGAAACATTACAGATAAAAGATTGCAAATTATCATTGCCAACTAATTTCAAAACTTTCTCGTACAAACAAAGCGTTTCAACTTGTGAACTGGATGGAGGAGCGTTCGAAGTGGAATGGCGAACGGTCCACATTTGTGGAAATGGTTGTCTGAGGTGGTAGGCGCTGAGTGGATTGTATTATAAGTTGTCCCAAGTGTTGTGTGATTCGTCGCGAATGGTGGAACCCCGTTTTCTTTGGTGGTGGAGCAATGCTTACTGCTTATGAAATTAAGCCGAGCGATAGGCATCGCCATTTAAGACCCTTATGGGTCTTTTGTGCCGATCGTACCCGTTGAATGTTGAATTTGTGTATGCTGAGAGATGAAATAAATAAATACATACATACATACACCTCTCCTATTGCTTACCGCAGTTGCCGCTCTGGGGAGTCTTTGCCACGACTCTCTAAAGCCACACTCTACACGTGACAGAGTTAGAAATTCGGCATATGTTCCAGACTAGTTCATACGAAATGACAGAACCATAGGTAAGTCAGATTTTCGCCGTCGTTTTCCCGCACTGTGCTGTCATTCACACTTCCTCGCCATCGCCCTCACGCTCCCTCGCACTGTCACATAGCTAGGCTTTGGCTGTCATCAAACCCTAATGATTGATAGCAGCTTTCTGCGGCGTTTTCGGCAGTCAACCCTGACCAATCACTAGTATCACTGGGGCCCCTAAAACTGCGTCACTTGGCCCGCCGTCCGTGGTGACGGGGAGCGACGTGGTCTGGCCCACACGGCGCCCTGCTCGCGACTGGCGCAGGGGCGGCGGCCGCGGCGCTGCGACGACGACAGCGGCGCGCATCTGCCTCCGCTGTCGGTCTCCTGTCCAGCGGGACCCGGCCTGCTGCCGAATCGTCCTGCGAGCTGGTCTTTGAACCACCACACCACCGACGCAACGCTTTCCTTACCCGAACAAGTATCCAAGTGTTATATCATCCGGACCACTCCATGCCAAATCGCACACGAGTCTCCCTCTCCCCCTTCGATTTTTCTCTGAAATTTAAAGCAAGTATATGACCTATGAAGCTGCGCATATTTCTCCCGTGGGTTATATTCCTTTCAGCAGCCTGCATCATGGAATGCCTGCTCGGACCCTCCTCGCGGGTGGGGGTGGGGGTTCATCCACTCCATTGGTTCGGTTCATAGAAAAACTACAAAAAATAGACGTCATTTGATAGTTCTTGGCCAGACGGATCGATATTGTCCAAGCCATTCTTAACCCTTGCCCGGTGGCGGGTACGAGCCACCTTCGCCCTGGTGGGGGGCAAAAGACCCCCACGATCTCAAAAACTAAGAGAGCTAAAAAAAGCGCAAAACGGCAATCGAAAGCTCTTCAAAAATTATATCGAAAATACTTCGGTCATTTTTCTTGTCAGGTCAATATCAAGGTCACCAGAGGTCAAAATAGGTCAAAATCGCTAATATGAGGTGTAATAAGAAAACCTCATATATCTCAGAAACTATGATAGCTAGAAACATTTTTCTAACACCATTCGAAAGCTCTTGAGATGCGCTTTCATTGCAGTGGCATTCATTTTCGTGTCAGGTCAAAGCCTAGGGAGCTACAGGTCACTAAATATTGGGCATATTCTTGGGAATGTCCATAGCCACCCATGCATAAGGGCGTTTACTTTTTCGCTAATAGCTTCCAAACCAAACAAGATACAGCCATAGTTTATGCACCATTGCAATCCTCTCGTCAATACGAATCGAATGATATATGATATTGCTATGCCAGGTCAAATTTAAGAATTTGACCTGACCCAGGTCAACGGTCTGACCCAACTTGACCTGGTATAGTCATGATGTATATCGTTTGACTTCCAGTGACTATACAAACACTTCGGTGACAAAATAAAAGCTCTATCTTATTTTATTCAAAATTTATAGAGAAAAACACCAAAAATGCTTATTTGACCCAAGGTGACCTTTTAAAGGTCACAAGTAAAAATTTTGGCATCAGCTCCAGAAATGGGCTAAGAGCAAGTCGTAACCGATGTTTGAAGTTGATTCCATCCATACTTACTGAGAAAAGCTCATTTCGTGATTTTCCCAACGTATTGACAATGGGAGGTCATGCTCTGCACATGACCTTAGGTCACCAATATCGAAAATCCCGGAACAAATGTTGTAGCTCCTGGTGGGTCCAATATGTGGTATGAGTTTCAACTTGATTGATTAATCCTTCTTTTAGTTATGCGGTCCTAAGTATTTTTGAGGTGAGGTCACTTCACCTGGCCTGGTGACCTGACCTGATATGACCTTGAGCCAAAATTTTCAGGAAAGATGTAAAAATGATGAAGAACAGATAGACCAAGTTTGGCGGCGCTGTGCGCCGCCGTTTTTGGTCACTTTGGAAAAACCCGAGGGGGTCTAAAAGACCCCCACCCGGGCGAAGGTTATGCCAGGTTCAACTTGAAGTCAGCAGACTCCAATGAACGTTAACTGATGAACGTTGAGTGTTGGACTCCGGCCTGCTGCGTAAAAACGTGCAGTGACAGTGCATGTACAGGCTTGGGATCGGTTCCCCTGAGGCATTCCGGCGCTATATGTTTACCCGACGCAGGTTGGTTGGCAACTGAATGGTGAGAGGGTGACCTGAGCAGGGTGGCCGTCCCTGTGCTTTGTGGGACGTTAAACTTTGGCTTCTAAATTGACCCTTCATCGCGGGAGTTGCTCGCTCGGATAGTGGGGTCGGTGTCACCGTGACAAGTTCACTGATGACTCAAGTGAGGCTTCGACTCCAATTACCAAATTTGGACAAAATGTATAAAAAATGAAATGATAACAAGATATCACTGAATCTGTGTGTCAATTCCGATTGAGAAGCATTGCTGCACATATTTAGCAATCATCAAAGTTTCTCATCACGAGGAGTCGAATGATGTATAATATGACCATGAGGGGTCTAATTGTAAGCTTTACTTGATCTGACTCAGGTGACAATCATATGATCATCTCCTGTGGTCATGATGCAAAACAGTCAAATTGTCAGGATGAACAAACATATTTGCAAGAAATGACAGCCTTAGCTCAATTCAATGCGAATTTATTAATATAAGCATCACAGTCCACTCAAGCGATATCAGATAGCCTCGCAGGGCTGAAAGGTATCACTATCTTATTTGATCCGGACATCACACAGATCCACACGTCAATGTGAAACTTTCCTGACTAAGTTAACGTGCAAAACATATTTATTTTCTAAAGCCCCCTAAGGGCATGTTCTATTGCTATTTATGTTTATTCAACTGATCATATCGAGAAAAAAAAGTATCCATCGCTTCTGAGCATAAGCAACAATCATTGATGCTGTCCTGGACTGTTTGTCCCCCCTCCCCGGGCTGTTTGACCGCGCGCAAATTTTTGAGGTACATTTCTCTTAATGACAACAAAAGGGCAAGAGGAAACCGTAGTCGCAAAAACCTGCTAATAATGTAATATAGTTCCTCCTGCAGGAACCCACAAATAAGGACAATTCAAAACTTTTTTCTCGGCCCACAGCCCAAAAACTAGGCCTGATGTTGTAATAGGTTTCTTTCTGAGGGTGTTTAGGATACGTTCCCTCTAGTTACAGTCGGAGAAATTGGGTTACATTACTAGGACGTTTTTGAGACTAACATTTTTCCTCTGCATCGATTTAATTTGTAAACTTTTAGCCCATAGATTCCAAAGATCTGTGTGTGTCTGGGGCTTTGCGACGCACCGGTTCCTAAGGCCATATAATTTCGTTGACCCTCAACGTGTTGGGCGGGTATTATTGTGGGGATCGGAAAGACATATTTCAAAATACCCACGCCGGATTTGAGCCCGGGTCAGCCGCGTGGAATCTGATCACGCTTCCCCAACGCCACTGCACCCTCTCCCCCCTCTCGCTGCGACCCTTAGATTCACTTTACATGAAGTTTGGTGGAAACTTAAGGCGCTCAACTTCGCCATATCCCAAACATCTCCAATCGTCACCTTCAGGTTAAAGTTTCAATTCAGGTCATTAGAAAAACATTGGGCCGCCCAGACACCGGAAACGGCTATGCATCTAACAATCCAATCTAGATTTCTCCGATGCTCCTACACAGCGCAAGAGAAATTTTGACAGGTAAGATATTCAGAAAATTCGGTGACCTTTCGTGACCTTCAGAATAGTCCAGAGCCGGGCGTTCTATTACTTAATCCCGCCACTCTACTACTCCACTACTGACGAACTCTCCACAGGTTAGAAGAGAAGCGGTAGCGAACTGCCTGTTAACACACGCTCCGCTGAGGCGAGGGGCGGAATTTACACCCACCTCTCCTGGTTTTCCCCAAATAACACAAAAATAAAGAGACACAGAATGACGTAGCTTGCAGTACTTTATTTTCCCTCAATTTCAAGCACCTGACCATATTTCAGGGCAGGTCATGCCAGGTCAAGGTGCTATTCAAGTTCAAGCGATCCGACCTCAAAACCCAAAATCATGAGTTTGAAGCGGCGCCAAAGAAACATAGGCAAACCGATCAATTTAAAACTTTCAAGATATGGTGAGGGCGTTAGGTTCTCAAAATATTATATCTCTGAATTTCCATATTGTTCACCTAAGACGGGGTCAAGTTTTTGGTCAAGCTTTTATAAGGCTGTGGTGAAAAAAATAGAAAGGGCTACTTTTTAGTATATATTAGATAGCTCAACTTGGAAGTCCTCATACCAGATATTCTTAGCACGACTCTGACCATAAAGTTAGTCAGGGAACAGGAAGTAGATTGAAATGCAACATGGCTAAACTAGCTCACCAAATGGTTCTGAACTAGCTTGAAGTCATTTTCACCATTTGACCTGCCATGGCTATATTATACATCAACAAGTTGGCGGAAGGATTGCTGGGGCTGCGACATTGATTTTGAATTGTTTAGATGATGGCCCTTTGCCGCAATGATAAATATTATAAATTTTTCTATAGAATTATAAATTATATCATGAGTTTACCTATTCACTTTAACTTATTAGCAAAAGGAAATAAGTCAACTCATTAAATAATTTGTAATTTTATGGAATAATTAAAAACCGTTATCATTGCGGCAAAGGGCCATAAGTGCAAACATACTATCAATTCATCATTCGATTTGCCATAACGAGAGGACTGAAATGATGCCTAAATATTTTCTCTAGCTTTCCTCAGTAAAAAATATGAGAGAAATCTGCAATGCCCTGTCGTAAGTTTATGGAACATTTATTGACCTCTGTTAACTTCAATATTGACCTGACATAAAATAATTATTATGATTTATCTTCGGCTTGTCAGGAGCTTTCGAGTGCCGTCCGTGATTTTGCTTTAGCTTTTCCAGAAAATAAAATACAGAGGGGCTAAAAATGTCCCCCCCGCGGCAGCGCATCAAGCCAGGGACTGCAGCCGGGCTCAATTTAACACGCGTAGTGGAGAGGGACCTAGCGTCAATGCGTGGCGGATGGGTCCTAAAGTTCCCCCTTTCCCCTGAGATTGCGAGAAAAGACAGTTAGAACGCACCCGTAAGGGTTCTACTGCTGTCATGGTGATCAATACTATAGCTAATTTTTATTGACTTGGACCAATATCTTCAAGGTCAAACAAGGTCGTAAATATGAAGTCTGGGCCGTGCTGAGGCCCTATTAAGAAAGGCTATGATTGACCAGAAAAAAGTCTGGAGTACATTGAAAGCGGACTAAGGTCAAGGAAGGAAGGCCCCACACCATTCCCTCTGATATGTTGGGGCCAAGGGCACTCAAGGGCAATGTACACAGTGTACCTAATCTAGCTTCACTTAGCTAATCACAAAACCACAATCTTAGGATCTGATACGTAATTAGCACAAAATGTGCATCAGAAACTGGTTTTGTTCGAAGTAGAATAACAGTGTGGAAAGTGTAAGCGCAGGAGCGTAATCATGCCGTTAAGCATTCATATTTTTCCACTGTCACAGTTCTTGCAGGGGACAGCTGTACAATATCTGCAGTATACTACATATTGACGGTATCGAAATCGAAAGTAAGGGTGGGAATCAAACGCAATAAACATTTTTTATAAGGGACATACTACAGTTCAACGTTCTATTCAGGGCCCCCGCAGCATCTCAAGCTACAACCTGTCGGCAATATTGAAGACCGAGCAGCGGCCACCAGACACTGACAGGTGTTTGGGCCGTCCCCCGGTCGGACAGTTCCAGTACAAGACTGGCGAGACCGCGAATCAGCGACTCTGCTGATCATCTGTCCATTCCCCACCCTCATCGGATGGTCCGCTCCAAAGAAGCCGGGTGACAGCTGACTGACGGGAATCTGGAATCGAGTGAATCAGGATTTGAATCCAGAGTGTCTGATTAAAATCCGGTTTTCGCTACGTTACTGACCTGACAATTCGTGGTCATTAACGTTATTAATAGCTATGTTGGATGTGGCTGAGCATGGGTCCAATGCTTACCATGGAGTCATGCAGGTGGATACGAGTTGTAGACCAGGCTTTCCTTGCGCATTAACCGCTTTCGGTAAATATCCCCGGTACAAAAATGGAGTGCGCACCAGCGTGTGTCAATTCTGTGAACTACGTAAGAACTAAAAATTTATTTAACTTATCAACATCTGCTCATTGTCCTCATCTAGCAGCAAGATAAAGGTTCTTTTGATTTGGCAGACTGAGAAGTTTGAAACGCCAGGTTTAAGACATAGTTTTGATTTTGATGAAATACAAATTGGCACATAATTTTTCTAATTCAGCCACTACGAACACCAGGGAAATGTTTCCGGCCGTCTCTAGAGGCATTAGAATGTCGATGTTTCCTATCACCACCACCATTTCCTTGTCTTCTTCCCGCCTCATTTCCCGTCGTTCTCTCTCACCCGAAAGGTCAAAACAATCGTTAATTTCTCTTTGTTTGCGCCGCACCGTCTTGACAAACCATCGTAAAATGAGGCGGCTTGACCTAGTGTCACTCGCACAGCCGGCCTGCCTGTCTCTACAAGGCAGCTTTGCGCCACAGCAGCCGGCCTTTGTTTGGGAGCGTTTCCCAACGCGGCGGCGTGGTGCGATTATCTCAGCGGTCGAACGTTAAACACGCCGCCGCCACCCGCTGTCTTCTCCCTCCCATCCATCCAAGGGAAAGCAGGCCCTCAACCACTGACTCCAGCCTGGTTTCGTCACGTGAGATGAAACGATCGCAGGCATTCTGAGTGCGGCGTTATCACTACGAGTTGTGAATATCTCTGGCTGAAATCAAGATCTCCCTTTAAGAATTCCAGGAAAAAAACATGATCTAAGCATCTCCATAATCTCCCGCATTTTATCATAAAGGCATCAGCAAGTTATGCATTGCAGAAACAGTACATGTATCCTAATGCAGATGTAAAAATAGACTGCTGGTTTTACTACGTCCCTACTTGGATAGCACGCAGTCGTCGTGTCATGGCGGGATAATCCGCGCCCGGCTCCATGTAAGAAACAGTGCAAGGTGACTAAGCGTGACATCAAAAGCCTATTATCTGTCCTTGAGTACCCATTTAAGCACCCACGCTGGATTATGTAACGATGGCTTACCCTGCTTACAGTGGACTTCCCTTCATGAAAAAGGTATAGCATATTTCTGGGATGTATGAAAAGTATTAAATAACAAAGATAGGTTCACAGAATGATTTCCGAATTTCACACCTGCAAACCTTACTACTAGATGAACCCGGTAGTATTGCGCTAACCACCCCTCCCAAAAAAAAAACTCTCAAGATAGACTGTGCAAAGACCCGAGGAATACAACAAAGGCAGGGAGTGTCTAGGAAGTGAGTAAATTTGTTAAGATTATCTTTTAAGGGCAACAGATACTTAACCCTTAAATCAGCAAGGCATTGGTAAAAACAAATCTGATAGTCAAGTTTACGTTTTGCCTTGAAACTATTTCGGTTGAGATCCAGGAACTACCAGTTTCTTCCACGAAATGGCGTCTGCGGCTGATGACTACCTCCATCAACTTCATATCATATCTAGCATGAATCGAAGCGGTTTTAATGATGTCCACTTTTTTTGTCTACTCAGTCAGGGCTTGAGCCCCCTAACCCCGCCTTGTGTTTCCCTGGCGAGGCTCGTCAGTGCGGGTGTTTATGAACAAAAAGGTGCAAGCATCAACGCGTTCATTATTTTGCTTCCCAAATAACTGTCATTTGACGCCTTCTTGCGCCAACCTATAGGTCAGAACACTACAACTGACAAGCTTTGTCCAATAATGGATACACGCCACAGATCATATCCGGGGAGCATGTTTCAGAGCAGCAGTATGGGGTCGTCCCCCAAGGTTTCCCCGGTGTTATTGAAGGCTGTCTCGGTTCGGCCTAACATCGGCTACTGGCCCAGTTCCAACCAAAGGTCGCCGGCGCGAGGTTATTCTAACCAGACTCAGAAATGGACACACAAAATTAAATGCCTATTGGAACGCGGGTACCTGTGGTACCTGCGACGCAATGGAGAATCCCTATCACATTCTCATCGATTGTCCCCAGCACAATACCCATCGGCAACCCATGCTAGATTACTGCCGAATCCAAAACATCCCTGTAGACCTAAAAACTCTGCTCGGGAACGACCATCCTGAGCTACTCGAAAAAGTCTTTACATTCCTAAAGGACTCTGGGCTAGAGAAGTTTCTATAAATCACCCCTCCCAGTATATATGATGGAGGGTGCATGGTCACCCCAAAGTAGGACTTGCCTATTTTCCAATCATAGATGATCCACTGCGAAATTTAAGCAATAGTTTTGTAACCTTTAAATGGTTCATTGTAGGCTAAGGATAGGTTATGTTAGGCTAACTTTGAAATCAGGTTAGGTTAGATAGGTTAGATTTCTTCACCGCGTGATACCTTTCACTGCGGGTCTATACTAACCACACCTATACTCTTACTAACAATCTAACTATCCTCTCACACTTCTTTCTCTGCGCGGCGGCTGCCCAGCCGAAGAGGGCTGCAACTTCACCTCCGGGTTGCAGGGTAAATTCGCGGCACCCTGGCCAGGTGTTTAGCGCACTTTCTAAAATACGAAATTATTGAGTTAACGGAGGTTTTCGAGTAACGTATACAAGCGGACATCAATAGCTGACACACAAAATTCTAAATTCCAAATTCTAAATTCCAAATTCTAAATTTCAAACTCTAAATTTAAGGTCTTCAACCACAGAAATAACCTTTGCACTCTGCGGGTCTAAACCTATTAAAAGACCTCCCTTGGCATGGCTATGCCATTGCCACGCCCGTCCATTTGCAAGCTAAAACATCTTGCAACCCATTACTTGAAATAACTCCCTTTGCTTTAACAGACTAACGTAGCTTGCCCTCACACAAAATTCTAAATTTCTCCCACACACTCCTTTAGAGGCGGGCAAAGGTGCTATGCACAGAACGCCTAATAAAAAGCCATTGATGATGATGACTGGCCTACCGGTTCCGTTCCTGGCGTCGGTGGCGGATGCAGGCGTTCCCACGCCGCTGTTGGCCGCCCGGCGCAGTGAGTTGGTCTGGAAGTTCATCTCCTGAAACACACCAATACTTCACTGAGAATGGTAGGTGAGGATGCTCTTGCAGATATTATGTTCCTGTCAATACTCATAACAAAGCCTGATAGTACTTAAAAACTCTCTCAGTATCGGGTATAAAGACTTTTGTCAAGCCAACACTTTCAACCGTTTAAGTTCGGCAGTGAGGGTGTTTCCAGAACAGGTGTGACAGGACGGTGTGCAGACCCGGGCCGCCGCCGTGAGCTCCGGTGCACCCGCACCTGCAGCTGCGACCGCGGGGTTATCAGGCGATCGCCGTGAGTTATGATAAACGCGCAGCATTACAGGCGAGGCGCTATTTGATCCAATTGGAGACATGTACCCGGCTGACCTCTGAAATTAGATAGGTTGCCACATTCCTGGCGTGATTCACACCTGAGTGCGACGGCATCTTAACGCCTGTCCAGATATCTGCTTACCAAATTTACAAATGCACGTGAGGACATTGACGACAACAAATGGCAGATTCAGTCGGCAGATTCTGCCTACTGTGACCTCCACTCCCAACGGACTGAACGCGTCACGGAGACTTCAATACAACATAAGTACATAGCACCACAGCGACGTGAACGGGCGCGGAGACTGTAATGCTGCATGTATGACTAACTGCCACGGTCGGCTCAGAGGCAGCGACGCTATCACACACGCAGGTGTACGGCTTTCAAGCTCGGGCATACATGCCTGTAGTAAGAATGTCCTGTTTCTACATGCAATTGTGTTTCTAGACAAGGCTCCGCCACCCAAAAAACCCCCAAAACAACACACCTACGTTGACACTCAACGTAAAATATTCCAAATCGCGGCCCGCCTTGCTCAGGAAAAGAGGGTAGTACATAATAATCAAAACATTGATATTAGAAATTTTATCCAGGCAATTTTAGCAAGAAAAGTCACAGGAAGCTAGTTTTGAGGTGTGTTATGTGCCCTTTAAAAAGACTGCTTAACACGCGCACTGGAGGGGTTTCCTACACTCATGATTCCAATATGGCGGGAAGAACGAGATGGAGATGAGAACGGTTACTTACTTGCCTACCTGTGAGAGAACAAACGAGCATGTCAACTGGTGAACAAAATTCGGAACCGGTCAATAACTGCTTTACTTATTGGCTTTCAAGCCAGGTTCATATTCAAAGAGCACCACAATTGCACTTTCGCACTAGTTCACCTGTATTGTTGATAAATTAATGACGTCATGATATCACAATCAAGTTGATACCTCAAGGCAACATCACATGGATGTCAAGGTCAAGTTCAAAGGTAAATATATCAAAGCTGTACATTAATTTTCATGCTTATTGATCCCGATGCTTTGGGCCAACTGAGGCCATGCAACATGGCGATATCTCGGTATGGCATCATAGGGAAGAATTCTCAATTATAAAGTCAATGTCGTATGCCAGGGTTAAAGATCATGGTGCAATGCAAGGCCTTCATTTCCAGCTTAATATATTCTAGGCTTTGATTTATGGTATGGCTAACTGGTGAATATGACTATGGTCAATATCATACAGCGACGTTATAGGGGATAACTCGGAATGAAAATGATTCCAGATATTACTATAACACTGTGTGGGATCTTCCTTCAACGGTTCTGGCAAATTGTCTTTGGGTTCGTTGTTTTTGTTCTGCATTACCACAGCATGTTCCAACTAACCCTAGCGCAGCAAATATTTGACATTCCTGACCTCGTGAGTGAAAAATGTTCACTGGAAGTAGTTTTAGGATAAGCACTCCTGGCACTCTGCAGATATTGTATTGTTGTAATTGCTATTTGACAAGCAGGTATTTCATGCATTATCTCATGGCCGTGGCATAACAGCTAGCTTCATCTAGTATAGATTCCAAAGCAGGCAAAAATAATACACATTGTTTACGCAAAGAGGGACTATTTTTGTCTCCAGCCCCTGCCCATTGGTCTCCAGTCCATCCGGTCCTCCCTTGGAGGAGATTGCTCTTCTATGCCCAGTGTCACACAGCTGCAGACCTGTTCCTTGTTCGACTAAGGCTTTTGTGCTCTTTGCTTAAGACCGCTACGGCCCTCTAATTGGGTGTTTTGTGCAGATACGAAAACAACGTGCCCGCTAAATAAACCTAAGAACAAAAAAACAAAGAGTCCGGTTGAGAAAAATTGCCTCTTCGGCTGTTGAAACATGCCATTTTGAGTGATTTTTGGCTCTCAGCAGAAAGTTAAGGAAAATTAACTGCTAAGTATATGCGAAACACCGAACTGTTCACAATATCCTGCGTACCCGTTTGAAAACTTTGGTGCGATCTCCTTGTTCTTTTAACATCTCATTTGAACGGCTTTCTCAAATTAACAAAAAAAGAAGAATGGGCAGTTCTCTTAAGGGTATTCAATGCCAAATAGGCGGCCATTGGACTCATTCCAAGACCTCTATCCTCGCCCAACGCCTATTGCTACACCTTCTCCCGACCAACTCATGTCGTTTCGGTCCTAGCACGATTTCTTCCTTGAGAGAACTCAATAGTTTCACCATTCACAAACATCTCAAAATGTTCATCTACCATAATATTGTTTAAATGCTTCTTGAGTGCAGGCATCATCTACAGGCCTGAATAGGTGACTCTGGCCCAGCGAAGTCAAGATCGGCGGAGCCAAGACGACCAGGCTGTGAGCGCACTTTGACCGTTCACGTCTCTCCGCGGTATTTTTTGTTTCAGCTCCACCCTGGCTGGGAGTCTGGGCTCACCTTTGAGCGGGCGGGGGTGAAAGGTTACCACCATCAATAACACATCTCCCGACGTGTCCTCCGCTCACGCACCGTCCAAACATCTCGCTTCACATAATCACCTCACTGAAACGCTCGACATGCGACTACAATTAACACCAGGTTTGCACGGAAAAGCACAATTTGGAGGCAGATTTATCACGTCATTTGTAGCACACTGGCTCGCCAGCCTCCCGCCTGCACGCCGCCATCATTGTGCCGCGTGTTTGCCGGTTTTTCCGCTAGGTGGCAGCACTGAGCTACTCCGGCGCGCCGGCCGCCGTCGGACGGGCCACTGCCGGAGACGGTGTCCTTCTACTGCCCACCGCCGCGCCGAGCCGCGTCAGCCCAGTAAACACGCATTCCGCGAACTGGAGACGGTGCTGTCAGCGGCGAGACGCCGAGCCAGCCGCCGCCACTGCCGCTCACGCACCTCCGCGCCTGCCTCCAGACAACAAAAGAGTGGCGTGCTTGTTAGCAGAAGCCTGTGCCGTGTGGTTTTTGGACACCCTCTCCAGGCTGGCGCGTGACAAGCAGCCTTGGGAGGCATCGAGGTCCGCATAAAAACGAGGAGACGGCCGAGGAATGCGAGGGTCTCCGGCACACGCGCCGGAGGGAGGGCCACAGCACGGCGAAACCATAGTCTGGGCTCAGATAGACCCACAGAAACGTCCGCACATGTTGAAGCTTTTCTCCCACCCCAGCACACACATGGGCGCAGAGAGAGCTTATTTAAAACACGGCCATACTCTATTCTCCTTAAGTTTGTGTTCGGTGGTAAGACTGCCCTCAGGACCTGCGAGGAAAACGATCTCCTCGGGCGCAGGATAGTCCCTACGACTGGCACCTGAAGTCTAATAGCCCACTGGCGTAAGGATGAAAACTTCCTCTCGACTCTACTAGGGGGCATTCATTCCTCCTAAAGTGCATGTTGTGTTTGAAAATGCAGACACGGCTCACTGACATAAAATCAAGATTTCGAGCTGAAGCTTAAAGCTATGGAGGCCACCAGCATTGATGACAGAGCGGAATTCTGGTTTTCCTTATTCTTAGACCTCGAATTCTTGCACGCATACACCAGCTGATCACATGCACTTGCAGTTTGGTTCCAACGCCCATTTTCTATGTATTTTCCGTGGTAATGCACGTGGTTTTGATTGGAATAAGATCCGGTGCTGAGCGCCGCTACCAAATTTTTTAAATCCGCTACCACTCGCTACCTACCGCTACCCTTGGTTAGCTGCAACCGCTACCGCTGCTAGTGCTACTTTCTAACCGCTACCCGTGACTCTGCTGTTCTGCCAGAGCTATTCTTTATTATAAAGTGCTATTGAAGCATAGCCCAAAAAACTGTTTTCATTGTTATTTTTAAACAAATTTAAAGGAGATCTACTGCCTACCTGTTTCTTACATTAAAAGGTAACACATGTGTTGTTCGATGTGGAAGCAAAATCACACATCGAAAACATGCAATATTTTCCTTTTTACGCAAAATATTTTTTCAGTCTCGGTATCTTAGTTCTTGGAAAGCTGGCCCCCTTAAGAGGCTGTCGGTAGCGGTAGAGGTTCTTAATTATTTCGAGTCCACTGCTCACAAATCCACTATTTTTGGTGCTAGAAACCGCCATCACTACTCCGCTACCGGTTGGAGAGTCCGCAAGTAGCGGAGTATCGGAGTAAAGTCACGAGCCGCCCGACTCTGGTTAGATCTCTCTCAGAGCTTCGCTAATGGTGCTGTTTATCGTTTTTTAGAGAGCTTCACCTACTAATGACAAGGCGTATCTCTGCGTGTTACGGGATCTTGTCAGACTCAGGCAACGCATTGTCGAAAAATTGCAGTGATAGCTACTTAACTAGTGAGCTCAACAAATGGAAACCCTGAATGTTTGAGAGCGAGCCGAGGCGCTATGTTTGGACTGCGTGTGCTATAGTTGTATCCAAACGTGGCGTGCTACACCAATACTGCACACAATGGCGCCCGAGACTGCGTTGCACAGGTGCATTTCTGCCCCCAGGTCAGTTCCAAATTGCACCGTCGGGGCCCGCAGATGGTGCGCGTATGCAATTCTCGTTCAACTGATTACCACCCCTGGCGGTAATTCCACGTTCATCAAGGTCATAGGTTATCCACCATACGCCTCCCGTTGTGGTCAGTCGTGAGCGAGCGCAATGACGCCGCTACGAGAACGCTATTGCGTCACACCCTCTTGCGCCTGCCCGAGCTTTCTCTGGCATGGATAGAAGTTCTTACAGCAGCTCGGGTCGTTGTGCTGTGAGCCTTCTTAAAAAATGTTGTTTTATTTCACTGCGCGCAAGGCATATTTGTATCAGTGGCGGATCCAGGACTTCGGTAAGGGAGGCAAAGCCCGAGAGGGGAGCAGCCTATATCCCCCCCCGGGCGCCCTTTGTGTATTCGAGGGGAGGGTATTGCGAAGCATCTTATGGCGTTTTTTAGTAGTTGAGTGTCTCAAAACCGTGAACAGGAAAAACAGAAAAGTTTTGTGTATTTTTCATTCCGACCCTCTGTGGCACAAGCTAGAAGAAGATAAAAATGAGGAGTAAATGATCAATTTTGGCATGCTATCGTCTTTTCACCGCTTATCTTTCCTCTTGATTTTTCATTACGTTTCACGTGTTTTTTGTGAGCCACTTCAAGAAACAACACTGACACTGTCACATCAAATCAACACTGTCGCAGGCAAGATGGAGCTAAAAGAACGAAATTTATCGGATCGAAGATAACATGAATACGAAGCCGGCCTAATAATAATTTTTGGGTTTAACAACGCACCAGCAGCCATGGTTATACGGCGTCGCCAACTCTCATCCTGTTGGGTGGGATTTGGGGATCAGATCAACTTATTCAGAGGCTCTGCGGGGGCTTGAACCTGTGACCGGTGGCTTAAAAGACAGAGATGTTATCCACTAAGCCTGCCATCCCGAACGAAGCCGACCAATCAAATATATCAAACCTTATATTATTACAGTTAAAATTTGCGAAGTGAGCATGATTATGCTTGTGTGTTTTTTGCCAGTAACCCTTGTCCTTATCCTTACTCTACCTGGGGGCTGTGGGCGCATGCGCCTTTCCTCACCTTCCATAGTTTTTTATCACTTCATACTCGTCACAACACTTTAAAAGCCACCTCAATAGTTTCGAAGTGTGAGCAATGCATGAAATACATGAAAAAAATGCTGGAGAGAGGAGAACAGATTAAGCAAATGAAAGTCTGCAGCGGGCAGCAGACGGGCACCAAACAATGGAATACGCCAGAAGACATGGAACTCCGTCAGAGTCATCTGCCGAAGTCAATCTTAACACCCGCACTGGAGGGGGTCTGGCACTAACGCGCACTGGAGGGGGGCCTGGTAGGCCCCCCTAAGATCTCGGAAACTAAGAGGGCTAGAAAAACGCCACTTGGTAGGTGGGTGGGGGCTATGGTGATCTACATGATGACCAATTTTCATTGACCTAGGTCAATATCTTCAAGGTCAAACGAGGTCGTAAAGGTCAAATATTGGCCATGCTGGTATCGATTGATAAATGCTGTGATTATGCAGGAAAATGGCGGGAATAAGCTAAAGGCGGACAAGGTTCATAGAGAAGAGGTCTCAAAGAGGCTTCCCC
The DNA here is from genome assembly GCA_034440635.1 of Lepas anatifera. Lineage (NCBI taxonomy): Eukaryota > Metazoa > Arthropoda > Thecostraca > Lepadidae > Lepas > Lepas anatifera. The sequence continues at coordinate 227,136 of JAOTON010001931.1, read as the reverse complement.
ACAACTTTTGGGTCAAGGTCATTCAAGGTCATTGACCTTTAAGGTCACCATATGGTATATTACTTATTATTTACACTTTGACTAACACTGTAGCCACTGTTTGGCGGGAAATGAGAATTGACCTTTCCCAATGACCTTTGACCTTGACCTTTGACCTTGACCTTTGTATTGGGGTACCCTACCGATGACGTCATAGCATAATATATGTCAGACGGGGTAACCTCATTTGGCCAGACGCGCAGTGGTCAGTGACCTTGAAAGTGCAGATTTGACCTTGACCTGTGACCTTTGACCTTGACCTTGACTTTCATGTGAAGTGACCTTGACATATAGTCCCGCTTATATGACGTTATGACGTCACCACTCGGACTTCAATGCAAGCTAACTGGTCCGACCGCGCGTTTACGGCGATCTCAAAATGCAGGTCTGACTTTGAAAGCCTATAAGTCAAAAAATTTTCGGCCGATTTTCAAAAAGTCTTCACCAATCGACGCGCTATTAAATTCTGTTAAATGTGGCCAAGTTTTGTTTTTCCGCTGCAAGCGGTTCTTCGGCCACCTTGGAAAAACAGGTGGGGGGGCCTCCGAGGCCCCCCCTCCAGTGCGCGTGTTAAGGTGTACAGCTCCATGTACCTAAGGGAGGACCACTCGCTTCCCCTCCCTTGGATCTGTCTCGGGTTTGTATTGATGCGTGAAAGGAGACTGAGAGAGGAGTGATATTAGAAATTCTAGCTTTTTCTATGATTAATTCCGAATGACAAACCTGTAAGAGTAGCGATGTGATATTTGAAGCCCATTTATTATCCTATCAATAAGCCCCAGTGTTTCGCGGATGAAAGGACCACCTTCAGAAAAATTCACAATATAGTACCTACTCATCGGGTGGAAAGATATGCTGACTGCTGTGCATCGGAGGAGCTCATGTGATTTGTATAGTACTTAATTTGAAGTCCAGAATGCAGCTATTGTTGCTGCCTTCTCTCAAGGGAGGCTAGAAAATTTCCACTTAAGAATAACATATTTGTCGAACTTTTATGCGAAGAAAGCATTGAGCTAAGCATTCTGCCAAAAAAATCCTGGATGTCTCATGAAAACTGACTCCAGTTCACTATGCATTTCCTTCCAACGCTGCAATATCTAAAAAAGCTGTATGAAGAGCTTATGCCACTTAAAACTTAATAGCTAATACCTATTGAATCGTAATGCAAATGAATAAACAGGATACCACAAAGTATATAAACAATATTATTCACTTTGAAACCAATGTTCAACGGATTGAAAGATCAATGTAACTTTTTCTGAAGCATCTAGCAAGTGAAAGTGGAAAACGAGAAGTGTGAAATTAAATCATATGCATGAGGAGGTGACTTTCTGAATCATCTAGCAAGTGAAAGTGGAAAACAAGAAGTGTAAAATTAAATCATATGCATGAGTGGAGTTTCTAGAGATTGGGGGGGGTCAAGACCCCTGGATTGTTGGTCTCACATAAGCTTTGTACAGGACTTGTATTGTTGTGCCAGCGTTAACCCATCCAGGATCCTCCCGGGGTTGAGAAGAGATATCCAGCCTTGATCAATGATCATATGAAATACTGAAAGCTGAAGGTTTGGGGAACTCGCCACTAATACTTTCGAATCAGAGGAGATGGGTTTGGGACCCATTTTATTCCTGTATTTTATAATAATGGCTACTAAGCAGATTAGACAACACAATAAATGACAACCTCGCTAAGATTTCATCCCGTACCTGAATATTACTGCCCATTTTTCTCCCTGGAACCTTTTTGGAACCTTCACCTTAGGGGAATGAGCAACTTGAGGTTCGCCGAGATTTCAGCCGTATACTGAAACATCAAGGCTGTGTGTCGCGTTTCCCTCGCTGTCTGAGCTGGCAGGCCGTGTGTCGCGTTTCCCTTAGTTCTGTGCTGGCCGGCTGTGTGTCGCGTTTCCCTCGCTGTCTGAGCTGGCAGACCGTGTGTCGCGTTTCCCTTACTTTCTTTGCTGGTCGGCTGTGTGTCGCGTTTCCCTCGCTGTCTGTGCTGGCCGGCTGTGGCGCGGCAGACCAGCGGGACAAAAGTGCGCGGCGGCGGCGGCGGCGGCGGCCGGGTCGCCGCGTGCGCTGCCGGCTCCGCACCTGCCCAGCGCACCATTCCTGGGATTCTTGACTGGACGAGTCCACCGCCGGCCCGGCGCCGGGGGAGTCCATCGGTTGGGTTCAGGTGGTGCGGCCGAACCAGGCCTGGTGTGACCTCACTGGCTCACTTGGCGTCACTGGGGGGGCGCTACCGTGGAACATATATTTAATCGGTGTCTTAGCTTATTTCATTGTTATAGTGTATAGAAGCCTTAAGGCCCCTACGCTCTGGCAGTATCTGCTGTTTTTTCCAGCAGAGGCTAAAGGCAAAATCCGCTGGCAGGTGGCGGATTACACTGGCAAGAAAGGTTAGATGGTATATCTCGCACACAGCAAAGTGTGCTTCAAGATTTCTGATACAGATCGCCCAGGCTGTTTTGCCGACTTATGAAGCTTACGGTTTTTGGGCGTTCCGCCGCGAGGCCATTGAATGGGCTTATCATAATTTCTGGTCGAAATAAATCGTTCAGCATCAGTATCTCTAAAATATGTTTTTCCTGTACAGACTGTCCAACTAGTGTATCGCAGCTTTCTCGTTCAAATATGTTCAATTGTTCGATGCTCAATTTGCTTTAAATTATGTTAACACTTGCTATTTGACTCATCCAAATGAAGCCAGTTGAGTTAAAATGCCTTAGAAGTTCGCCCACTTCTACGACCCTTGGAACACCATTAGGTTATGAGTTTAGTTAAGAAAGTGGTATTGTTGGTAGGATGGGCAGATGCTCTGAAGACCAATCTAATAATGATGCAAAAGTCCAAAAAGTTGCGTGAATTCATCCTGTGAAGCTGTTTTGCTTTTCAAAGGACCTACTCACTTGTTTGCCGTTTTCGACGCTTTCGCACTGCAGTTTACTGAACATCACGATTTTGTGGAAAATACCTTCAGGCTTTAATATCATGCAGATTTGATTTTGAACCTAAATGGCCCGTCTATAAAACATTGGGGGCTGAAAAATCGTCCCAAAAACATTAAACAGTGTTTTTTGGAGGATTTGATAGATCTTGGATTGAAAAATATATTGCGTACCTACCACAGTCAAACGCCAGGTGTACCTTGAGGTCAACCAGGGTCGATGAAAATACGTTAACGGCATTATGGCTCTTTAAATTTCCACTAAGAGCTTTCAAGCAGAAGAGATTCTACAAATTGAATTATATCTAGTTTTACCTACCATATTAGTCCAAATTCAAAGATCGACCTGACCTTAGGTCAACAAGCAGCCTAGTGTCACCCTGATGTATTTGAATAGACTTGCCACAACAATACAAAGGCGATAAAATGACAGCTTTATCGTTATTAGGTCTTAATTCATCAGCTGAAGTATCGTACGTTGCCTCCGAACTACATAAACTACGCCCCCCTCCCCCATTATTCAGTTTGTACATTTAAGGGGGCAATATTTCAATAAGACCGTTAGAAGGATGATACAAATATCTAGAAAATACGCCTATGCCATGTTTTCGGTCACAGCAATGTCACTGGGCGTTCCTGGATACTATTCGCCTACTAGCGCAGTTGGTAGAGTTTGGGCTCCGGCCCACTGCTCAGGAACAAGTAGTGGAAGTGCATGTGCAGGCTTGGGATCGGTTCCCCTGAGACGCTCCGGGGCTCAATATTTACCCGACGTAGGTTGGCTGGCAACTGACTGGTGAGAGGCCAACCTGAACGGTGCGGACGTCCCTGTGCTTTGTGGGACGTTAAGCTTTGGATTCTAAATCAGCCCTTCATTGTGGGAGTTGCTCGTTCGGGTGGTGGAGTCGAGGTCTCCGTGACAAGTCCATCGATGACTTTGGTGAGGCTCAGACTCCAAGAACTGTCCTATGAACAACTTGGACCACATTTAAAGATCTTAAAAAATACTACATCCTCCAACGCTTTGCTAAAACGTTAGCTATAGTTAGGCACACTTATATAAGCCTGTTAGAAAACCCAGCCATATTTACCCCATAAAAGGCCGTTCAGTCCGACAAAAGTGGCAATGAATAAGTGTAAAGCACAGCGTAGCAGTACAAACTATCGGCAGTATCCCGTACTAAAGCTTCTGGGCATCAGCGAGCAAAAGGTGGCACTCTGCGACGTAAGAAGGGTCTGTTGTACAAAGTAATTCGAAGCAGGGCATAATGCTGCGAAATGTCACAATAAAGTCACGAGAAAAAAGCTAATTGACCTATCATCAGGATCATGGGACACTAAACAATTCCCGTAAAGGACTGCATGATTGTGTATAACACAAATATGGGGGAGTGGTAAGGCCGAGCAGTATGCCCTAATTCTGACTCGGTGTACGTCCATTGGGCTATATATATTATTGTCCGTTTGGGTATGAAAGGGTCTCCTTAATTAAACGGGCAGTGGGCTTTACAATTTAGAGGAAAAGTAAAAGAAGTTCGAGCACCAGCTGTATCAGAGCAGGGTGGACTTTTGCACGGCGTCTTACACAGCGGTCGCTGCTTCACTATGGAGTTCTTCACAGTAGCAACGTCCGGATAGAATCAGCAGAAGACTGTACCACCCGATAGTGTGCAGCTCACTTCTGTCCCTCGCCAGGGTCCAGTCCCATCCCTCTCCCCAGGCTTAGACACGAAGCTATCGAGTAGGCAAAACTCCGAACCCTTCGTCTCACCCCGATGCTCGATTGGCTCTTTTTCCAAAGTTGCTCATACCTGCTCATTCGCGGATCCAGGGCGACAGACGGCAGGTGGCTTCACAAAGGTCCTGGAGGCCGAACCACTGCCCTCCTAATATGACGCTTCTAATCCCCATTTACAAAAATACAAGTACCTTTTTGCACCCAAGCGATTCAATTCGAGGCCCCCTGATACCGTAAAGAATGGCGCCCCTGGCACATATGATGCTCCTTGACAAAAGTACGCCCAATGGAAGTCCTTGATCGGCTTCTGCATCTCCTCACTACTCAGTTGTCACATTTCCAGGAAACGCCTGCAATGCTGCATTAACGACTATAGTCAGTTATAAAAGAGTGCAGTGTTAGCGCCCAGATTCGAACCGCAGACCCTTCCAGGACCAGCAAACTGTATACAAAAAGCGTGCCAGTGGTGGGATTCGTACCCAAATCCTTTACCTGACCGTCAGTTTGTGTAAGAACTCTGTCAGCGCCGGGTTTTTGGCCGTGGGCCTTTTTATGCCCGACGATTTCCATAATAACCGTTTCAGTGCCAACATTTGAGCCACAGACCTGTCTGCAGCCAGGCATTGACATAAAAACGGGCCAGCGCCGAAATTTGAACCTTAGAACTTTTAATTAGTAGTCATCTGTGTAAAAGCCTTTTTCTTCTAACCCACCACCACCACTTGACATCATTGCAACTTGCAAGTATACGGTGCTTTAGTTTCAAGATTTAGAAGCAATACTGACGTCCAAGTAGTGAGGTATATAATTCTGCTCCACGTTCAATACCGAACCCCCTCCAGTTCTAGTTACAACACCGGAGATTTCACTGTGCAAGGTCAACGAACCGGAGGCAGAAGCGGGGATTATGCTGCACCATTCCCTCGCTCGCGGATTATGCTGCTATTTGATTCACTCACTAGCTGAGCACCTGTCATTGATCCCTCCTCAATGCCTCCCGCCCAACACACTTTCTTATCCCCAAGGATGCAAGTATTCACGCCTACGCGCTGCAGCTTAGCACACGGCTGATAAGTTGCACCTCAATAAATGGCTCTTCCTTGAAATTAATTACATCTATCCCATCTATAGTGTGAACATCTATCCCAAAACCTTTATAGTGTGAATAGCACCCCGAGACTGAAGTGACCCCCAGGATATTTTTTTATTTTACCCCCCCTCCCCAACTGTTGACCTCCTTTTTGCCCAGTTACCTTTTTTAGTTTATAAGCAAGGATTTAGTGCTTCAACTCTCAACTTCAAACAGAAGCAATCAACTTAAGTTGAACATTGGGCTTTGGTAGCAAAAGGAAGAATCTTGTGGCTCATGTTTCACCCCGCGCCAGCTTTTTTTTGCTTATCGACTCTTGGGCCTATCCTAAAACCTTCGTCTAGTCAAATTGTAGTATATTTTTACCGCATGCCGTTTTTTCTGCTTATCAATTTTGTATTGCCCCCAAGCCTTCCGGCTAGATCTGCCACTGTATTGATCCCCTGAAGACACTATAATGGCCAGCACAAGAAATGCCCCCAATGTTTTCTTAAGAAATGCCCTGCCCCCTTGAAGAGTTTTGGAGCTGAGGCCTCTTGATATGGCTTGTTCACCTGACCTGAGATGACACAATCCTAAATTGTTTAGAAGAGTCGCGTAGTCGATCAAGGATAAGATGCTCCAAGTACCTTCAGCGGTGTTCCGCTCCGCCGTTTCCTGACAACTTTGCGAAAAGCCGAGGGAAGGGTATTCCTACCACCAGGGTGAGGGGTTAAGAAAGTAATAAGCGGTATGAATGAGGGCAGCCTTGAGTAAAATGCATTAACATCTATAAGCTCCGTCAACGGTAATTCCCAAGATTCATATCTAGTTGTCCTAGTGTTATGTGGGGTAGCTTTCAGGACCGTAGAATTATATAGGGATATGTCAGGTGATGCTCTACATTTAATATTGACGCCAAGAATACAAAGCCAAATTATGCATGTATATAAATGTTCTTATCTTAAAAAGAGATAGCTAAGAACTCACTCTAGCACCACAAATCTCTAAAAAAAGTCAACTGACCTTAATGATAGTGGCAAAATACAGTGAGGCCAAACGGGGTTCGGAGTTATCGATGTCATCGCCAACCCCTGCCGATGTTATCAGCTTGCGACTGTCGTCTGCTGAGGTCAGGTCCAGGGTAATTCCTGCTCTGAGAGGTCACGCTGTGATGCGAGGGACTAGCCGGGTTTTTACACAAACCTGCCGATAGAGGTGTGAAGAGGCACGAAACGACATCATAGTCAGGTTAACGATTTGTAGCTCCCAAAACGGACGCTTGAACTTTAAGCATGTCTTCGTGAAAGAATGCCTTTTGCAGTCTGGCTGAAATCTAAGCTTTTGGCGAGTGGTTGTATTTTGCTGCCTCGCCGCTTTCACTTTTGACCTGGCGACCCACAAGCGGGGATGGATTCCCCTCGCGGTCTCTCCAACGGAACACGGGGAGGGGAGGGGGCACAGCACTGTCCGCTTTTACGTCCAGAGGCCCTCTCTGATGCCAAGCGGAACAGAATAGGGCAGGTCTTTTTTATTATTATTGCGAGTTTATTATTCGCCAAGCTGCAAAATAATGGCCAATATTGTATTTGTAATTCACTTCAAATGCAAATTTGCATATCGTTTATCGAAAATGTGTAAAACTCAGAACGGAAGTGATTTCTCCAATGGGTAGAAGTAGACGTGCGCAGGCGTTGAATCGTCGATAAGAAACACTATTTCATCACACAATTTTGGTTTAGGATTATTGACAATATACAACTTAGAATTGAACTAGACATGTAAAAATGTCAAATATGAAAATTCAACACCGCTAATTTCCCATGCCCACAGTATCAGGTCTGTGCGAGCGTCTTCCTTCCCCAGAAGAAAAAAACCGCTGATCAGAGGCGATACCCTAGATCTCAGGATTTGATCTGCGCGAGTGGTGCTCTGATCCAAAACTCCCCCAATTTATAAAATCAAGACAGGATCTAAAATCGAGCAGGCAGTTATGCGATAGCGATGACATCTGCAGCATTTTCTATCACAAAATCTAGCATTTAATTAATCGACGCGATCTCATTTGACAGCCATTATAGTTTTATAACCCATTCATTTTTATACTCTGTCCGCCGCGCACGTCATTCTAGACTTATTTGTGCTGGGTTACTTGGAACAGACATGTCACATCCCGCCCACGACGCTTCACAATCACAAGGCGATTTGTGAAGGGCGTATCTCGGGTGTGACCGTCGTTCGAAGCTCCCAGCTGTCGCTGTGGAGTGTGACGAACAGTGTCCGGGAACCCTGTTTTATGTGAAGTGTGCAGGCAATCGCTCTCCAGTAAGCTTCCAGCGGGGAGTCCCGAGACCAATGAGACGGTCATAACCGAACGCCGTCAGCCTATAGGTTTTGTTCCGTGATGCTATGACGTCATCCCTTTTCCAACTACGTGACGTCAGCGTACTCAGTGGACGCAGTCACTTAGTCACTTGTATTCAGTCGCTTATAGTCAGTGGACGTAGCGTATGACGCAAATTATATGTACCTACCGTCAAACATCTCTGACGCTTGACTTTGGTGCACTACCTACGTATTCTGTGGTCGTTTCATTTGAGCTTTTCCGAATGCTCACTCAAACCTGATAAGTCTTCGTCTGATTTGGTTATTCTACTAATAAGGCCAATTTGTAGCCAATTTTCTAATTAGTGGACTGATAGAAATTAGCCGCTTATTGTTTATTGAGCATTATCAGCAACAGGTATGGTACCCAATTATAGCTGAAATCAAAAGGATAAAATATCACGGTGAGTATTTACAACGAAATTCATGTGATGAAATATCAATACGGATGAATGGCAGTAAAAATGAGACACGGTAAAATAATAAAATGGTCAAAGTGAAAATTTAAGAATGAAAAGTAAAAACACTTGGCACTTCACCTCATGGAAACAATCAAATCTACCGCCCCTTAATCATTCAAAATGGATGGCTTTGTATATGCTTCCCGACGCTCGATTTAAAACCTGCCAATGTTGAGTTAACCCTCGCCCACCGGGGGCCATCGATGGCCCCCTAAGGTTTTTCCGGGATAGCAGAAAAACGACGAGGCGCAGCACCGCGGTTGAGGGCTCTACCTCTCACTGCATCATTTTCCCATCATCCCTGAAATTTTTTACCCCGGGTCACTCAACGTCAGGTCACCAGACGAGGTCAACCAAGGTCACCTCACTTCACCTTTAGAGCTCTGTAAGAGCTACATTTCAAAGTCGATCTATTTGAAACTTCCTACACTTCATGACCCCTCCAGGGTCTACAAGGTGTATATCCGGGATTTTTCGATTTCGTGCCCTGAGGTCAGGTCACGAGGCGACCTCTCCCATTGACAAAGCATGGGAAAAGCTATTTCATGATATAAAAGCCACAAAAATGATTGCAAATACTCAGACTGCTCAGAACAACGTTTTTGGACACCCTTTCACGGATCCCAGAGGTCATATTTGCCCTTTGACTTTTCCAAGGTCATCCAAGGTCACCAGAGGTCAAAAACAGTATTTTGACAATAACTTTTGACCTAATTGAGCTAGAGCGGTGAAACAAACACCATCGTGTTTGCCTTGTCACTGGCTTTCATTTGATATACGGCAAGGTCACTTTTTGACCTTTCGTGACCTCAGGTCATATTAGGTCACGAGGTGACCTCTGGCGGTCAAACCACTGGCGGGAGGTCTTTATGTTCCACATAGCGGAAAAAGTACTGGCAATTTGCTATCAAATGTAATTTACCAGGCCTCAATAGCTCTAATGACATAAGAGTTATGCCCAGTTTGCTTAATCATTGCATATTTGAGTGAAAATAGCTTATCTTGACCTAATTTGACCTCTGGATGTCAAACCATTGACCTGAGCACTAAAACATGCGAAGTGATTTCTTACTGAATTCACGCGAGCTTTCTATTGCACTTTGCAGATTTGCGCTAACGCCCATATTTTCGGAGTTAGAGGGGGCATCGATGGCCCCCGTGGGGCGAAGGTGGCGCCGGACCCCGGTGGGGCGCGGGTTAAAGGGACCGGCTTCCTGGTATCAGGTAACATGGTTGTTAAAACAGAGCACCACCCGCGAAAAGAGACCACGCCTAATTGTTTCCCACGCGTGCCACCGGAACTTGGAGCAATTGCCCTCATAGCCCTGGTTCACCGCTGAGGCACATATAAGAGGAAGACTCCGAGCAAGACGGCGGAGTCAATTTTACCGGAAATAAGTTTAAAAACAAAGCATACATCATACTGGAACCTCCTCTGGGACAGGCTACTAGTTTTGAGAATATTTAGAATATCGTGAGATAACAGCGAATTGGATGTCCGAGATGAGTGAATGTTTGAAGCTAGACACATGACGAATTCGTGCTGAGCTTTTCCGATTCTGTCCAAATGACACTGTGCACTGTGCAGCTCCGCCCCAGATGACGCACTCATCTTCAATAATTGATCAAACATTTCCGAAATATGCAGCCAAAATAGGGTCTGTCTGAAACTCCCCTCCCATTCGACCTGTCTGGAGAGAGCGTATCAGAAGTCCCAACATCTTATTTGCTTTGCCAACGACGAAATCCACTTGATCGGAAAATTATTTAGAGTCCAACCAAACGCCCGAGGTCCCGAATTTTCTCTACGTGATCCAAGGTGAAATTTCAAATTTTGTATTCTGACGCGACAGCGTTCTTTCAAAAGTGATTCAAATGGATTGACACTTGGGTGGGTTTAAATTCAATTTCCAGGTTTCTGGCCACAATACCAGCCTGTCCAGATCCTTCTGGAGAAATTTCGCATCATCTGGACAAGTAATTTAGTGAGAGCTTCACATCGTCAGCAAAGAGCAGTGAGTTTGTTTGTATTTAGTACTTAAATAAACAACAGGTTATTAGCGATTAGGGGAGTGCCAAAATCATAAATCCCCGAACTGCTATATTTAACTTCTCACGTTCAGTTCTTTCAGCTACCTTACATTAAGTTTAAAAAACAGAGGATTTGAAAATGGAACTAGTATAGACGACGTCATCTTTGCGAAGCCGGTCTGGTGTTGTCGCCGTCATGAGCCCATAAATAGGAAGAGGAGGGATCGAGGCTCAATCAGTGATTAAGGATGATTGGTAGTTCAATGATTGCATTTTGCATTTAGTATTGAAACGTTTGTAACCACTTGTCATGCAGCATCAGAGAACCTAAAAAATTAGCAGATAAAGGGAATGGCAGTAAAGGGAATGGCTGACAAAGTTAGTGAGTTAGCGACAAGTGGACTTATAAGAATTAGCGAATACCCACGTCTAATCGAACTTAAGGCATTGTATTAAACTGAAACTAATTCGAGAGAGGTAGGGAGAGAGGATGGAGGCATAAAATGCTACATAAGTCATTAGAATGTTGGAATTCATCTTTCTTCTTTTTGGAAAATAATCTTTGGAGCGTTTACCTCAGCCAGCCATAATTTCAACCTGTTTTCTGAACGAAGATAACACCTTTTAGGTATTATGAATATTTGCTTTGTTAAAATCGAAGCGTTGTCTGTTTGGAGCCTAAGAACAGATAAATGTTAAGCTTACGCTATACTTCGGTGGGTTTTAACGCTAGATTCGATGATCAGTAGCTTCTTACTTCCATTTTGAGACTTGTTGAGCATGATAGCCGCCCCGGGAGTTCAGTTGGTAGAGCGCTGGGCTCCGCTCAGAAACATGCAGTGGCAGTACATCTCCAGGCTTGGGATTGGTTCCCCTGAGATGCTCCAGCGCTCAATAGTTTACCCGACGTACAGGTCGGCTGGCAACTGACGGGTGAGAGGGTGACCTGAGCGGGGCGGCCGTCCCTGTGCTTTGGGGGACGTTAAACTTTGGCTTCTAAATTATCCCTTCATTGTGGGAGTTGCTCGTTCGGGTGGTGGGGTTGGGGTTTCCGTAACAAGTCCCTTGATGACTTTAGTGAGATTATGACTCCAGCAGCCGTACTGGGAACAGCTTGGAAAAAATTTATAAAAAGTTCATTGCTGCACCAAACGTACCAGTTTCCCTCAATACGTAGAACATTGATGAGAAAAACTGCAGGCAAAGTGAGGGCGGGTAAATTTGGCGCAGGAACAGGGCAAACTAATCTAACAACATTTGAGATTAAGAATTATTCTATATTCTAGCCTCATTCGGACGATAACACGTCGGTGCTCCACCCACTTAACCCGGCACCGCCCCGGCTCTTTTCGAACCCTCCACCGCCTGAGAGGGGCCCGATCGGACCCCCTGCGATATCGGAAACCGGAGATGATACGGAAAAAGTTGGAACGGCACTGGGAGCGCCTTACCGTCTCTACTCTCAAACTGACTTTGAACCATATCCGTTGACCCTGACGCCAAAATGGGTTAAATTTTTACCTTTTTAGGAAACCCTTTATACCTCGTAGGCCATTAGACCGAGAACAGAGCCAAAGGTATCGATATGTTTGCCTTGACCAAATGATTCGAAGGATATGCAGTATGACCTTGAAAGGTCAAATCATTACCTTGACCTCAGACCAAGGTAAAAAATGACCTTTCACGGTCATGCTGCACAGAGTCCTTCGAATTCTTTGGTTATGCTCGTCACCATGACACCAAATCTATTGCTATATCTTATCTCGTTCAAAAGTTATTGACACAAAAAATTTCAAAACCGTGAAATTTTGTGACCTCTGGTGACCTTGTTATTGACCTGATCTCAAAGTGGATGACAGCATGCGGACTTGTCCTTTCATGAGCTTTCAAATGATGTTTCGAAACTTTATCTATCTCTTCTAGAAGTCGAGTTACACCCTGGTTTTGGCAGCCTCACTTTAGAAGACCATAATCGCTCTTACATGAGTTCAGAAATGACATCATAATTCGTTGACCTGACCAGACCTGATGTCAATTCTTTGCCATAAGTCGTCAAATTGATCACCCTACAAGTGCGCAAAGTGACGCACCTCTCATTTAAATCGGCTCCGAATCATTCGCAAAACACCGAGGGGGTCCGATCGGACCCCGTGGCGGTGGAGGGTTAAGAGACTCTCTAGAGTTCAGATGGATGCGGCTTGGCCTTGGACATGGAACAGGCACAGGTCTGCAGGAGCGGGCGGCCGCGCAAGGGCACGGACGGCACGCTACGTGACATGCAAATTCTCTGAATCATCGAAATCCCAATCGTCACCGTCAAACACGTACCGGCGCCGGCTCCGTGCCGTAGCGTCACTGCTCGCCGGCTCCGTGCCGTAGCGTCACTGCCCGCGGGCTACGTGCCGCGGGTTCCACCCGCCGCACGCGTAAAATGCTTGTCGCGCAAACTCATGTTGAACATGCAGCCTACACAAAAGCGTACTTCCGCCCGGACTGAAGCAGTATAAAGGTTTGCCCGTTTCTTCCCAATTACGTGTTTAGATTTTTGTTCACGTCACGGGCGTGCTTTATCTCCGACTAGATGCCCCCTTTCATGGAAGCCCCCATGGGCTAGTTGTGAACTAGGCCGTGTCATGATGTGTAACCTGGAGCTGATGGAGCGGCCGGTAGCCGAGGTGTACGCGCACGGGTTCAACGAACCCCATTGTGGCGCGGATTTGCAGTGGTGTCGAGGCCACGCCTGTGGGACAGCCATCGGCGCTGGCACCATTAGTGTCTCTGAGAGCAGATTAGCTCTAATCCGTCAGTTCTGGTGACGTAGCCCAGTACTGTTCTCAGCAGAGTGACAGTGGAGTGTGGGGAAGGGGGGGTAAACACTGGACTGTCAGTAGGGAAACCCACAGCCTAAGTGCATACCGCGTTTTGAATTATTACTTGGAGCTCCATGTCAAATCAACATGGTGACGAACGAGATCGGGGAGAATCAAAGCTTCTAGTTATCATCGAGTCATGCACAGATGTTGTGTAAACATGCTGGTAGTTTAAAGCTGGCGAAACATATCCTGCATAATGTATGCATGTAGCTCTTTTTTCGTGCTCGATCTGTACGTAGATTTTACGAATAGATCGCTCTCTTGTTTTTAATCAAATCCAAAGTCAAGCAGGAACGGTAATTAATTGTGTTAGCATGTACAGTGTAATCAGAAATATACCAGGTACGCATACAAAGGCCATGACATAAGCTCCTGGCATGTGGATCACACATTTGTGATATCGCACCCTCTTAGTGGTTATCACAGAGACCCCTGGAGATCCACTTCATTTCTCTCTCTCTTTCTCTCTCTCTCTTTCTCTCTCTCCCTCTCTCTCTTTCTCTCTATCCCACATGAACAGCGCAAAAGCCGAAAGCTGGAAGGCCATTCCATTCATCGTTTCGCGAGACTTTCTGTCACAACGGTATGTTTAACCGTATTGTCTGACTGTAAAGCTGGTAGATTTGGTATTGTCTGCATGGAAAGTTGATAGATTTGGCAGTGCTGGGACGAGGCTCTACTTTATGACAGTAAAGTTCAATGACTGCAGCTTAACAGTAATGATATTTTGTTCGGGTTAACTACGCACCAACTGTCAGGGTTATACGGCGTCGCCAACTCTCACCCTGTTGGGAGGGATTTCGGGGATCAGGCTAAGTTATTCAGAGGCTCTGCCGGAACATGAACCCGGGACCTGTGGCTCAAAAGGCAGGTGCTCTACCACTTAGCCACACATCCTGGTTAATTGCTGTTGCTTAGTATATTTGGCTGCGGTTTGTTTTTGGCATTCAATAAGTTAGTTGCTCTATAGGTATGTACAGCCGGTTCCATACTGATTGGTAGGTACTAGATCGCGGTCTCTTTTGCAAAATATCTATCCAGGGATGTTTCCTGCCGACACCATTGTTGCCTTACCTGCTGCGTTTTAACTGGATGCATTAAGTGACGTGCAAAAATACTTCATCGGGTCCAACTTTCGGAAGTAATTGAGAAAATACAGAAAATCATCGGAATCGGCGAAAACAGTTTTTTGCCCACAATCTTCCAAATCCCCTGCAGTTCGCAGGGGCTAAAATTTAAAGAGTTCGTCAAAATACATTGTTAGAGACGCAATCTTTTGTGAGAAGTGTAATCATTTTTAGGATATTTTCAAAACAACTGACACTAATACTTACCAATCAGAGTGGAGCCGGCTGTACATACACTGCAGATCTGGCATCAGCTTTGCCGGAATGCCACTGCTTGGAAAGTTTCCTGATTAACTTTCACATGCGAAGCGATGGACTTGTTAGTCGCCAGATTGAACATGTAATACGAAGGTGACACTTTTCCACTTCGAGGAAAATTTCCAAATGTCGACATGCATTGGGGAAAACATGTTTTTTTGGCCATTCAGCGAGAGGCTGAAGTTACTAGCTAGCTTACTCCGTTCTAAATTTTTTTAAACTACAATTGTAAGGCAATAGCCGCTACTTTTATGAATGAACACATTAGCCCAAACCAAGCTCCACCCAATGAAAACGTTTTTGTGGTCTTGTGTGGAAATGAACGAGCAAAATAAGGTTTAAGTATCTGTCCATATAATTCTCTATAAATGTTCTTTTCACATTTGCAGGACTTCATCTTCAATTTTTTTGTAGAATTTGTACATATACCGCATATGTGTATAAATAAAAAGTCCTTTACAAAACATCACTGCGCCTTGTATTTTGGGATCGCAGGCATAGCTCTCACTTCAACACCGCTGATCAGAGAGGACTTTAATGGCACGTGTCATAGGTGTATAAACGTCCAGAATATTTTGAAGTCGTGTCTTTCCAGCCAACGTCATGGGGTCCATCGTTAAGATCTTGAACATGGGGGCATGGCTTCCTGGCCCCCTGTTCCTGCGCCTATGTCACAGGCGTGTTCTGTTCAAGGGTGCTGATAACTTCGTTAAAATCGTTGAATAATTTAAATTTCGTTAAATAATAATTTTGTTAAAACCCCTGAAACAAGGGTGTAAACTTGCATACTTTGCATGTCATTGTAGGGGGGATTGGGGTGATCTAGCTGCCAGGGCCAAATAACACCCCGCGTGGCAATTTGTCGGGAAATGCCCCATATAAAATATAGAATGATCAGTAGCGGGATTTGCGCCGGCAGACACGCCTCTCCGTCAGGGACAATGCTACCATATGGAGTATGGTAACAAGCTGAGCACTGCACGTACTTGCTCATCCCCTCGTTACCTAAAGGATACAAGACATGTATAAGTAATTTTCAGCCAGCGACTGAATCAGGCGAGCGAGCTCCTACAGGGATACCTACTTCTAGCAGCCTTATCACTGTCGAGTTGTGACAATGTCAGGCTTGGGACGAGTAACACGGGAATCCCGGCACCGACATTTGCGCGTATTTTCAGCACCTAATTTGTCTGAATCAGCCAATCGCTGCAGCAAATGCACTTACGTTTATGACGGAAGCAAGCTATAATGAGCCCAATTACGATGAATCAGACTCAAGTTTCCTCAGTAGAGCGTGTGCGTAAGCAATTTTTTAGGTGCATCTGATAGTACCTAGGTCCTAGCCGAAAGGAAACTCGATGTGAAAATATGTTTCTTTCCGTAAGCTGAGCCTAAGAAATCAGGGCCTTAAAGGGAAAAGTCAACATTAAAAAAAACAGGGAAAGAGAATCACAAGAAATGGAAAAGTGTCTCTTCATTCATATCAATAAAGTGATTCCTGTCGTAATTTTATCACCAATACTTCTTATATTGCCATGCATTCATACGGTTTTAAAATTATATACAGTACAAGACTGTTCGGGTGGAGGTGGTGAGGAACTGGTAAAACGTGGAAAAGCGGACGAAATATTATTTTCCCTTACGAAAATTGACCAGTTTCGTGCGCTTAAATGCCCATCTAACTTACATAACTACTACTTCTAAACGTCGATTGCTACGCAAGGGTCCTAACTCGGCACGTCCTGAGAGTGGGAGGGATCTGGTTGGACCCCCACCTCAAATTGAGGCACCTTCATATTAGCCATTTGATAGCTTGCTTGTGACTCGAAACGAATAGAGTGGGGAAAAGTAAGCCACGGAGCCTGCTGCAAAGGCTCGAAAATCTCTCGAGGTTGTTAAATGGCTTTGGGAGCCAGCAAATGGAGTCATTAGATAGAGCACACCTTTTTGGATGATTGGACACAGAATGAGGAGATGAGGAGATGAGGACAGAATGATTGCACAATGAGTAGGGGGAGCTGCGCTTCATGATCCTATTCATTACCTCAGCTACTGGCTGCCTCAGCTGCCGGCTACCTCAGCTGCCGGCCACCTCAGATGTTCGCCACCTCAGCTGTTCGCTACCTCAGCTGCTCACTACTTCAGCTGCTCGCTACTGCAGCTGTTCGCTACCTCAGTTTCTTGCTACATTAGCTGTCGTGAGCGCCGGGTGTCAGATGGGATAATGATTGTTTTTTCTTTTTGTTTGTCGCTGGCATATAAAATCCAAGAACACAATGTTTGGGGAACAGTGTGAACTGCAAAATAATTTCCAGGTCTGTTCAAGTGACCATTTCTCAAAATATGTAGTCTTTAGTAAAAAACATTATTTCGCGATTTACGTTTGATTGTGATACTCCAAACGGAAACCAAAACATAAAAATTCGGCCAATGTCTCGAAGCACTTATTTGCTTTCATACATTACTATATTACCAAGATCAAAGGCCAGAAAATAAAAGAATATGAAGGTAGCCTAGTGATTTTGGCATGCTGATGAACACAAAAAAAAACAAAAAAACGAACCAAAATTTGCACCCACGTTTCGAAAATTTGTTTTTAGTCCAGGTCAGGCAAGTGGCCCCCCCGGTTCCTGCATAGGCACAGGAACCGGGGGCAAGGGGGCGACTGCCCCCTCCAGCTTTCGGACTGGGGGCAGTGCTCTCCCCCAACTTTGAGCCGATTCCGGACCTTTTCCGTTAACAAATCAAGTGATAGACCGAATCATATTTGATCCCAACAACGGAGACATTTTTTTGTCTCAACAACTCAGAAAAAGTTTCTGTGCCTATACAGGTCACATGCTGTAGCATTATTCCATGCATCACGAGCAGTTTCTACTCACAGTGCCGGCGTCCCGGCAGAGACCTGGTGCTGGTCCCGGCCCGGGCTCTGCGGGGACCAGCTGAACCTGTGCCGGGAATTTTCTGGACCAGCAGGCGTCAGCGGATGCCCTGGATGCACTCGCAGCAGCCATAGTTAAAACTTTAGAAGGCTTGGAGGGATGCAAATCGCACCTACAAAGTGAGTGTGAAATCTCTGATAAATTTTAACACCATTTTCTCTTGTACGAGTCTTTCCCTTCTTCCTTATCGAGCGTTACAAGCCAAGCTAGGTTTAAGCCTTCAGTCTGCTTTCCAAGCGTGTTTAAACCGTATTTTCAGCCCTTTAGACACGATAATTCGCAGCTAAATAGACCTTTAAAACCGTCTTTTTGTGCCTGCACCAGTGCCGGGACCAAGAGTCACGTCGTCAGGACCTTACTGGGACCATGTCGGGCTTGCCGGCAGAGACAGCCGCCGGGATGTGCTCAAACATTGGTGAGAACCGATTCTCTGGTCGCGAGTTTGTTTTTCTCGTATGTGGTAGGTGGAACTTGGCTTCGGAAAGAGCTGGAACAAATCGGCTCGGTTATTTTAATGCACTTAGGGATGGTAAGTACCCAAGGAATTTTAAATCACAGTACACCAAGAAAAGCCGACGCCTGGGAGTCGACATCAGAATTTATCGAGACATTTCGCAGCTCAGTTTGAGACAAGCAACCACTTTATCGGCTATTTGCTCTTAGATGGGCTACTGAAGAGCAGATTAGCCAAGTCATGGGTGGGAGAAGTCATGGCGGGATCTCCGAGATAACGACCAGCACTGGACTGGTTACCGCCGGCAGTCCTGAGCCGGCGGTGCTGAGCCGGCGGTGTGGCGCGGCGCGGAGGCAGCCGTAGCCAGCCGCCTGGAACTGGAAATACCAGGACGCGCCGGCAGCCGCCGGCGGGCGCCTTTAGAGGTCGCCCCACGCCCCTGCCAGCGCCAGTCTACCCCTGGAGCGGCGCGGCCGAGGCTGAGCGTGCTGCGAACTGGTGTGGGGTGTAAAGGAGCCAGCGCCGGTGTGCCCGCTGTTGGACGGTTGTGGTGAGCCGTGTGAGCTGGGCGTCCGTCGACCGGCCAGCTTACCATGAGGACGGGTAGGTGAAAGTGCCGCCTCAGTGCTGGTGATGTGGGGACAGTGAAATATTCATGGTGGTAGGGTTTTGTTTACTGCGTTATTGGCTTCATGCTGCGACTTCATGGCTTTTTAAAGATAAAGATACAAATTGTTATGCATAGCCCGCTGACGATTCGACTTTTCGTTGACGACTCGAACTTTTTTGTAAGTTGGGGGAAGACAAAAGTTGTCTCGCTGCCCCCCCTCCCACCGGTTCCTGCGCCTGTACTTTTCTGTGTGCTGGGAACCATGTTAACGTCTTTGGGATCGACAAGTATTAATTCAGCAGCCCCAGTTTTGTGCGCTAACATTGGACGATAAGAATGAACTACTCAAATGAGTCGTATATGAATATCCTTATTCGATTTATCAAGGGCTAAAAATTTCAAAACCGTCACATTTTCGCCTCGAAGGTCGGTTTTTTACCACATTTCCTAGCTGATGAAATTAGCAAGCCCAGGTAAACACCATTGTCCCAAAACTCTCAGTTATTGAATAGTTTCTAAGCTGTTAGCACTGGGACAATATGTCACGCCACTTGTTAAGTTAAGCAAGTATTGCAAATATCACGGAAAATACTGTATATTTTGGTAGACTTTCACTGTGCTTGGCCAAAACCTGTTTATCGGAACCAGAGCCACCCGCATCGGATTAGGCTGGGACTTATTTCCATGGCCAAAATGCGATCCGGATTGGACCACCGATCGGGATACATCATGGAGTCAGCAGCTCCGTATATGCTATTTACCCAGTACTGCAGCGCGGACCGCGTATAGTGCTGGGGTTGCTGGGGGTGTGTTCCACGCTGGAGGTGATGATTCCAAGGTTTATCCGGATCGGACTGCCGATTGAGTCCATCAAGAGCTATCGTGCTGTGGAAATGGCGCTTAATGGACTCGATGACTCCAAGGTGTATCCTGACCGGCAGTTCGCTCCGGATCGCATTTTGGCCATGGAAACTAAGCCATATTTAGTCATATTTAGAATTGATTGCTACCAAATATAATTTTACAAGCATTTTCCCGGGAGCCAAGTAATGAGAAGTGAACACTACCGCGACGGGTCAGATTGCCACCCAGCCGCTTTAACACTTGTTTGAAAGACAAACAAATGACAGAAGTGTGAGACGGAGACTCAAGACTGATTGCCGCTTGGCCTCCCACTTGACCAAAGGTCGTTGAAGCCATCGAAGGGTTATACCACTGACCTGGCGTGACCCTGGCAACAACTGGAGCCTTACTGCACCACCATTTTCTTTGCTTGGGGGTTTCTCTGGCAAGGCAATCATAATAATAAACGTTGCTCGGCAAATGAGTGTGGTACCATTTTCGAAAGTTGTCCAATCACTGTGGTTTGATATTTTTGAACAGAATGGAAGTCAAATATTTTTGTGCAGACAAAAAAGGTGGAATACTGTTATCAATTTACTTACATTCCTTTTCTTCCAAAGTCAGAAAGAATTCCAGCAGTTTCTACACGTTTCCTTCATGAAAGAGATGGTTTTTAGGGAGTTTTGTAGCCTTCAATGTCAAAGGTGTTTTTGGTTCCTATTTCTTGGCACACTGGCTAGCGTAGACATGTAACGGCCAGATCTAACACCATTAGTTATTCCATAGCCGGATCCAGGGGACAATGAGGGCACTTGTCCCCTCCCCTCCTGATCGAACATCGGCGCCCCCTGCAGTTCTACGGGTTACAGTGCTCCCTGAAAGGTCAATGGCGCCCCCAGTAATGTTGCTCCCTCCAGGATGCGAGTGTCGACGCCCCCACGATGAGGTTTGGCGCCCACCTGACAGGTTTTGTCATCCAAAAGTGGCGCCCCCTGATCCGGGTAGCGCCCATCCGGCGATGTGCCTCCCCGATCGGCAGTCCTGTACCCACCTATGAGTTATCCTGCAGGGATATAGGTGTCACCTTCTGGGAATGCAGCGGCGTCGGGAAGCTGATTCAACTTTTGAGCTGCTGGCCCGGGTTCAAATCCCGGGCGGGAAATCTGCATAAGTCTTTCAACTTCCAATATACCAGATATAATATATATATATATATATAAACATTCATGTGTGTCTGCGTGTCCAGACATCAGAGTTGGCGACACGACGTGGTCCCAGCATTCAGTGCGTCGCAGAGTCCCAAGGATAATCATTCTAGTTCCCTAAGCGGTGGGCATGCGCGCTGCTCGGCTTTGGACTGACAACGGGTACTACAGAGCAGAATTTGGAGAGCAGACCTCGTCTCTTCCTTAAACATTCACTGTAGTTTGGAAATGGCAAAGGTGTCTATGCCTAACATGAAGCAGCATCCAATGTATTGTTTAGAATAAACACCATATTCACGATATTTACCCGTGGGAACAAGCCAAAATCTGTAAGATTCTGGTGACCCTTATGCTTTGGGTAGGTAGGAAACTATATGCTAGTCGCACACAGCCATAGCACGGGTGGAATACTGCAGCGCACACAGCCATAGCACGGGTGGAATTCTGCAGCGCACACAGCCATAGCACGGGTGGAATTCTGCAGCGCACACAGCCATAGCACGGGTGGAATACTGCAGCGCACACAGCCATAGCACGGGTGGAATACTGCGGCGCACACAGCCATAGCACGGGTGGAATACTGCAGCGCACACAGCCATAGCACGGGTGGAATACTGCAGCGCACACAGCCATAGCACGGGTGGAATACTGCAGCGCACACAGCCATAGCACGGGTGGAATACTGCAGCGCACACAGTCATAGCACGGGTGGAATACTGCAGCGCACACAGCCATAGCACGGGTGGAATACTGCAGCGCACACAGCCATAGTACGGGTGGAATACTGCAGCGCACACAGCCATAGCACGGGTGGAATACTGCAGCGCACACAGCCATAGCACGGGTGGAATACTGCAGCGCACACAGCCATAGCACGGGTGGAATTCTGCAGCGCACACAGCCATAGCACGGGTGGAATACTGCAGCGCACACAGCCATAGCACGGGTGGAATTCTGCAGCGCACACAGCCATGGCACGTGTGGAATACTGCAGCGCACACAGCCATAGTACGGGTGGAATACTGCAGCGCACACAGCCATAGCACGGGTGGAATACTGCAGCGCACACAGCCATAGCACGGGTGGAATACTGCAGCGCACACAGTCATAGCACGGGTGGAATACTGCAGCGCACACAGCCATAGCACGGGTGGAATACTGCAGCGCACACAGCCATAGTACGGGTGGAATTCTGCAGCGCACACAGCCATAGCACGGGTGGAATTCTGCAGCGCACACAGCCATAGCACGAGTGGAATACTGCAGCGCACACAGCCATAGCACGGGTGGAATACTGCAGCGCACACAGTCATAGCACGGGTGGAATACTGCAGCGCACACAGCCATAGCACGGGTGGAATACTGCAGCGCACACAGCCATAGTACGGGTGGAATACTGCAGCGCACACAGCCATAGCACGGGTGGAATACTGCAGCGCACACAGCCATAGCACGGGTGGAATACTGCAGCGCACACAGCTATAGCACGGGTGGAATTCTGCAGCGCACACAGCCATAGCACGGGTGGAATACTGCAGCGCACACAGCCATAGCACGGGTGGAATTCTGCAGCGCACACAGCCATGGCACGTGTGGAATACTGCAGCGCACACAGCCATAGTACGGGTGGAATACTGCAGCGCACACAGCCATAGTACGGGTGGAATTCTGCAGCGCACAGCCATAGCACGGGTGGAATTCTGCAGCGCACACAGCCATAGCACGGGTGGAATACTGCAGCGCACACAGCCATAGCACGGGTGGAATACTGCAGCGCACACAGTCATAGCACGGGTGGAATACTGCAGCGCACACAGCCATAGCACGGGTGGAATACTGCAGCGCACACAGCCATAGTACGGGTGGAATACTGCAGCGCACACAGCCATAGCACGGGTGGAATACTGCAGCGCACACAGCCATAGCACGGGTGGAATACTGCAGCGCACACAGCCATAGCACGGGTGGAATTCTGCAGCGCACACAGCCATAGCACGGGTGGAATTCTGCAGCGCACACAGCCATGGCACGTGTGGAATACTGCAGCGCAACACAGCCATAGTACGGGTGGAATACTGCAGTGCACACAGCCATAGCACGGGTGGAATACTGCAGCGCACACAGCCATAGCACGGGTGGAATACTGCAGCGCACACAGCCATGGCACGGGTGGAATACTACGGTAGAAGGTACCGCGTTGGTAGCCGACTGCATGCGGTGTCCCAGCGGCGAAGGTCTCTCTTGTCACCACCCGACGCTGGGGATTTTCCGCACGGAGACCTGGTACCGGCTGACAGAACAGACCCCTGCACCCCACACCGGCGCAGATTTCCATTGATACTTAGCCCAGAAATGGAGGGGTTCCGAGTCACTGACCTGTTTGTTATTGCTGCTCAGATTCCTTTATCAGGATCAGTTCTGTTGCGCAGAACATTCGGTCCACCCTGCTGCCGTGCGACCACACTGCGACTTAAGAAACCGGAAATAGAACGCAACAGGGTGGGACGTACTTAAAGCAAGGACAAATATAAAAGAATGCTTATTGCCTAGGATTTCCTGAGCAAGGTCAGTGGCATGGTTAAGTACTATCATCTATGATTAAATTATATTCCACAAATGGTCGTCAGCCGTCACACTCTCATCAACGGCAATACATGAAGAAATGTACCCAGCAGAATGTAAAAAGTTAAAAACGTCCACCATAAGCAGTATCGAGAGGGTCGCCAAGGAGGGCAACAGCTGGAGGTGGCAATGGGTAGCGGTTCAGGGGGAGATAGAGATGTTTCAGGGGAAATCATTCCAGGGTGGCCGAGGCTTGATCAGAGGAGCTCGTGCTTTTCCATGACCCCTTGGATCTGTCTAAGCACATGATTCTTATTTCTATCTTGTCGGGCTACTGCTTGACATCGGCTGATCCAGGAGCAACTTTTGGAGGGGCCAAACCAACGTTTGGGGGGGGGGGGGGTAAATCGACAAAAAACGCGAAAACATAGTATTTGAAAAATTGTCAAAATTTAGTCCTGGGGGTAACCATACTATTTTAGGCTTTGGTGGGGGCCGCGGCCCCTTGGCCCCTTGGATCCGTCAGTCCTGCTTCGCACCTTAAGTGCGAAGGCCTAAAGGACTGAGTATCGGCGCCTCCACGATAGGATTTGGCGCCCAGCTGATAGCTTTCGTCGTCCAAAAGTGGTACCCCCTAGTACAGATGGCGCCCTTCCGACCATGTGCCCCCCCACACCATGGGCAATCCTGGATCTGCCTGTTTGGAAAGGTGCTTATTGCTTTGATCGATAGTAGAGCCATCGAACCATGTATCATTCTATTGAAGGATTTGGTCATTTCTCTCTTGCTGACATATTTCTATGCCGTCAGCTGACCGTGGACTTCCCTCTCCGGCAGGTGAATCACTGGTGGCGGTGGTGGTGCTCGGCTGTGCACTGGTCTCCGCGCAGCGAAGGACTACCACCTCCACATCACGGCCGCGCCGGTTCCCTATCCGCGATGCAATTCTGGACTTCACTACTGAAATCACTTCAAAGCATCTCAACGACGGAAATCTGATCTTCTCGCCGTTCTCGATTGTTAGCGTCTTAAACATGCTGTTGCTGGGGGCAACTGACAATACTTACGAGCAGCTGCGCGTGGCACTTCGGTATCCGTTTGACGTGGAGGACCTCCTGATTCATCAGAGGAGCGCCATTCAGCTACTCGCGCTGAAAAGAGAAGACAAGGGTGTCAATGTGCAGATCGCCAACAGAATTTTCACCGACTCTGGCTTCACCATCACTGAGAAGTTTATGCGTGATGTTCGCGATTTCTACCAGTCGGGGGTGGAACAACTCGAGTTCGGAAGGAAACCCGCCTTGGCGCAACGTCGAATCAACTCGTGGGTGAGTGACAATACCAACCGAAAGATTGAGAGGCTGCTCGAGAGTCCTCCAGCGAGAAACACGCGAATGCTTGCTGCGAACGTTGTTTACTTCAACAGCTCGTGGCAGAGTCCATTCAATCCTCGCGACACTAAGATGCTGCGCTTCTTCTTGAAGGACAGAAACTCTGTGAAAACGAAAATGATGTTCCAGCAGATGGAGGCACCATACGTCAGCTATCCCAAGGACGGTTTCAAGGCGTTGGCCCTACCCTACGTTGGTGGACAGTACGCGATGTACATTGTATTGCCCGATCAGGCTGGAGAAGCACCTCTGTCGAGAGTTGAAGCCCTGTTGGTCAATGGAGGCCTTGAGAAGGTGGTGAGGGATATGCGTCCAACCAACATGTCGGTCTGGCTGCCACGTTTCAAGCTGAAATACACAACAGCACTGCGTGATATTCTTCAGGAGATGGGTGCCACCGATATATTCCAGGAGTCGCGCGCACAGCTTGGCCGCATGTCACCCGACCGGCAGCTCTTCCTCAGCGAAGTTATCCACCAGGCAGTCATTGATGTGCACGAGTCAGGCACCGAAGCCGCGGCCGTTACAGTCACCCTCATCAACCGCAACCGGATCTCCAAGGAGTTCCGCGTCAATCGGCCCTTCCTCTTTGTCATCCGGGACAATAGGAACGGGATTCCGCTGTTCTGGGGCCGTATGGTTCGACCTGAGGCGTAAACGCACGGCGAGGTGACGCTGATAGTAATGACACAGCGGTGTCGTATTGTGTTGCCGAAGATATTGTTGGACATTTCACAGCAGAGCGGCGACGAGTATAAATGTTTTGCTTGGAAGCGCGGTGTGAAGTTTATTCATACTGAACCGGTATTAAGGACATCATGAAGAGGCAGGAGATGAAAGAAATGATATGATTTAAACCGTACGTAGACGCAGGAACGTCTTTATTGTGAGGGGATCTGCCATGCAATGGGCTTATTCCTACCATGTGACCAAATAGGGCTAATGAATGGTCGAGAATCGGAAACACGAGGGTGTCTGACTCCCTGTTTCCACGCCCATGAAACAGTATACTGACCACGGCGCGATGTTTAGCTGGAGTTTGTGAGCGCCGGCAGGCGCAGAGTTTGGGTTTCAGGTGAAAACATTACTTTTTTAGAGAGCATCACGTGTGTATGTAACTGTATGCGCCTGTGGATGGCTAATTAAGAGTTCGACCTTCAAGCTGTTCTCAAAGCTGATTTACATTCGTTTCAATAGATAAGTCCCGCAAAGGCTACGGAATCTTTCGCTCACAAGTTGTTCTTAAATTATCGTAAAAAATGTGCGCTTGCTGCGTATGACGCTCCGCAATTTGGAACTAAACGAATCGCGTCGAAGTGCGTGGCTAAGCTGTGGTAATATTAAGCAATAAACTTTCGCCTTAGTCAACAAATGCTGCGCAACTTGTAGGTAGGTACCTTTCCGGAGGGAGTTTGACGTAGCTATCGGCGCCAGTACAGTACTGTGTGCTCGCTCGTGAAGACAGGTGAACTGTGCGCCCCCGCCAGTGAACACGTTAGGGAGGAGTGGCGCACATAGACGCACACAGCACGCCGCCTGATTGTAGCGTGACCGGTGATTTGTTGTGTTGGAAATATAAACAGCCACCCGTTACTGAAGATACAGCCCTTGTTTGCAATCCACAGGAGCGGAGGGTAAGCGGTACCTCCGGATCACGCTTTTGTGTATGTAATGGGTTTTAGTGTTGAGAACGGACTGAAATAAAACCTACGACCCAGGTATCCACACTCTCTCAGATCCCAACTCTCTCAAACTGGAAGAGTAAAACAAAATAGGAAGAGAACGATCTTACCTCTTTTTCTATGCAAGAATGAAAATGACCTTTTCAACGAGGTGTTTCGCGTCAGCTGTTACCACTGTCTCGACACCCGGGTCTCTGTGTAGCTTTGATTTAAGACTGGGGCAGCACGGCAGGCTTTTGTAACAAGGCGGCAACATAAGCTCCCTACTAACTTCCACGCTCTGAGATAAGTCTGAGCAGTTTAATGGCCCTGAAAGGCGCGCTGTAACCATGCGACAGTTCCGTGTTCCAATCTCTTCGTTTGAGATCCGATAGATGTTTACAGAACTCTTGAGAGCTGGGGCATTCCACGACAAATCGACCAAGCGATGACACCCTATATCTCAGATTTTAATGACAATTTGTCACAAGGGTTTTTTCAGGGCGTAGATTAACGCTCTGATATCTTTAGTGTCGTCCGTCCAGTGTTTTTCGAGTAATGGCCTCAGGCACTTTTTGGACACAACGAAAAACTTTAATTTTCCAATGGGTATCCCAGCTCTAGGATTGTTTTCCAAAATGAACCTGGGGCTGGGATTTGGTCATTACACAGCAATATCCGCTGAAAAGGGGAATTAAATTTTCAGAGATGACCGTAAAAAATACAATAACTCATAGAATAACTCTTCATTCAACTTTCGTATGTTTTAACATGCGCCCATTTAACAAGGTATACCATAACTAGATACCTACAATCAAAGATGCTTGGAATTGTGAAGACCTAAATAAAATTTGGTGGCGTCTAGATTTAACATTTTCCAAAAATTATATAATTTTACCCGTCACCTTGCGACAGGCCACGTGATTTGATAATGATGGTATTAAAAAGTGATATTTCTTATCATTGGAAAATTAAATTTGGGATGTTGGCATTGCGTTGTGAAAAAAATGGAAACAGGTTTTTCTCAAAATTGATAAATGACATTTTTAAATTAGTGATGCAAGCGCAATGTGTCCAATCATTGTGTGATTACGTATTAGCAGCCCTCGATGGGTATGTTATGGGAATTAAATTTTCAGAGATGACCTTCAAAAATACAATAACTCATAGTATAGCTCTATCATTCAACTTTCGTATGTTTTAACATGCACCCCCTGGGGGGGGCGAAACTCGCCCCTGCAGGTTTTCCCCAAATAACGCAAAAAACGAACAAACGCAGAATACAACTTACAGCACCTTATTCCCAATTGGTTTCATGTCCCTGAACCACATTTTTGGCTTAGGTCATCTCAGGTCAAAGAGTTATTCATGGTCAAGCGACCCAACATAAAAACCCAAAATCACAAATTTGAAGCAACGCCAAAGGAACACCTGGCAACCGATCAGTTCCAAGCAATAATAATATAATGAGGTCATTTGGGTCGTCTACAACTCTGCTATTTCGAAATTTTCAAACTGTTGACCTAAGATGGGTTTAATTTTTGTTCAGCCCATTATTAATCTGTAGTGAAAAATATAAAGCGCTGACTCTTAGCCAATATTTGATAGATCAAATTGAAAATTATCACACCTTGTAGTCTTCCCACCATTTTGACCATTAGCTGGAGTTTTTGAGCATCTGACCGTTAAAAGATCACATGAGCATACAGTGATTATTTTCCAATAAATTCGCACCGCATTGAGATAGATGCTTATCTTGTCACGGGGGTCTACTGATATGTGGCATGACTAAAATAGGTCACCATGTGACCCTGACCTTGCTTGAAGTCTGGCAATTTTTCCATTTGACCTTGCCTCATCATATTGTGCATAATTTGATTTCCCACGATAAGAGAACTCCAATGATGCCTAAAGATTTTATATTACCCGCTCAATAACACATATAGGGAACAATCTACAATGCCTGACATAAGCCTATGTAACATTGTTTTATCTCTCAATATTGACCTGACAAAAATAGTCTTATAATTTTTATTTGTCTGGTCAAGAGCTTTCTGACGCCGTCCGTAGTTCAACCTTTCCAGGAAATGAGATACGGTGGCGAGGAGGGGGAAGGTGAAATACGTCACACCCTCAGCCGGGCGTGTGTTAAGTTAGTCACGGGCGGATACAGGTTTCATTATCGAGGGGGAGACACATCAACCAGGTTTGCACCATATAGAACCTAGTTACCACGTCTGCACAATGCACTTAGTGCCGGAAAGCAGTGTAGTGTCGTCGGGGTTTTGATCAGAGGGGCAACCACTCCCCTTTTACTCGCTCTGAATTCGCCCTTGGTACCCTTATTTCCAGAAAAAATATTGAATTGGAAGGTAACTCGCAATGGAAAAGCCAATGTGCATGGTGCTTTAAATTTGGACAACAGAAAGGCATATATGTAATTGACATAGGGTGCCCAGTTCAAAGTGCTGCTTTGAATCCGTAATGAGGCGAATATACTAATAGACTAGCACTTTCAGCACAAGCGTTTTTGTAGATGGAGCCCAAAATATACCACGATATTAAATAACCTTAGAAGCAATAAGTGTCAAGCATCACGTTATGCCAGATACGAGCCGGACTATTAACCCTTTCCCCCATTCAGCGGATATTGCTGTGTAATGACCAAATCCCAGCGCCAAATTCATTTTGGAAAAAATAATCCAGAAAAGGATGTTTGTATATATCTAGCATGAGTATGAGGTCAACATTAAAGGGAATGTGGCACCTTGGTCGAATCCTAGAATTTAGTGTAATTAGGCGTACTTTTAGACGAAAATAATGAAACCACTCATGATTTCTCTGAAAAATGTACGATAAGCTCAATATTTTGATTTTTTAAAATACTCCTCTAGGAAAATAAATGAATATCTGCCTGTGGATGATGTCATGATCTGGCGACCACTACCATACTCGAAACCCTTCAAGGTCTTCGATTGGCTGATACTCATCGTGACGTCAGCATATGTCGTCACACAGCAGCTCACAACAATAACCGCCTGGCGAGAGGTACATGAGAGGTACATTTCGGGTAGGTTTTAGCTTTTTCTACGGAAATATCAATTTCACAGACTGGCACCAACACAGAATGGCATGATGGAAAAATGGCATATCATTACACTCACCAATGAGAGTAAGCTTGTGGAATCGTTTAATTCCTTTCAAATTTAGTGCCCCATGAAACCTTTTCTTAAAGGTATGAGCAGTTTTAGAATGATATTTATAATTGACTATAAATGTTTAAAAACGAGAGAAAAATGACTCCTTAGAGCCTATTTAAATGTTTCAATTTGATAATATTAATAATTTTTACATTGATCCGTTCTACGTCGCCATATTTCATACGGGTCGTGCCATATTTCGTCTGGCTCGTGTGCAACGTCATAGCGCGTACCGAGGGCCTTGGTACCGAGAATTATCACATATCCCGGGTAAATAAAGATGGGGTCACAGATATCTCACCCCCTGTTTTCGTTGCCGGCCGGCTGAGATCATTCGCCTCATATCTCTCCCCTTAGCAGTGGCTTCACTAGCAGGCCTGGCGGTGCATGGTCAGCGGGTGGCCTGATATTCACCACTTAAGCCTTTTTCTATAAATTCTGCCATACCAGCGTATGGTTGGATAATAATTTTCAGCTTTTGAGCATGATCATGCAACATGACGCAAATGTTTTCCAGACAAGAATCTTACCAATACCAGCCGTCTCGCGCCCTTGTGACTTCCGCGCGCTGTGGTGGTACCTTTCCCTCGCCTCGGTAAACAAAGACGCAAGGATACGTGTGATTTTATGACCTTATTCGTCATCTTCATGCCCGGGCATACTAAAGGTTTCGAATTTAGAAATGTGAGCAGAACAGTGAAGCCGCTCACAGGGCAGAGCTGGTCTAAAAATTCCTGATGGAACAGAGCTGTAAAGGGTTATTGCAAAACGGAAAGTGTAAATATACTAATATCCTTATATGTACTCCATAAATACCACATAGAATTATGCATGTGTTCTTTCAGCGACTGCACCCTCGCCTGTAAGAAATTTTTGCATTTTAAGCATTGCAAAGGCGGCGATGATTAAAAGTACGCAATACTTGACTTTAACGCGCCTGCAGCAGTAATTTCAAAATAAGATTTAAAAAATTTAGGAAAAAACCTGTCCAATTTTTTCTGGCATGGAAACCTAATACCGCAACCTCAATTTCATCAAAGAAAAACTGTCATGTTTTAGCTTCATCGTTGTAAAATCACATGACCTGACCCTAGGTCACAGGTAAACTTGTCTTGATTCATAAACTTTGAATTTTGACTCCGGCACATTATCATTTAGGTCTTAAGAATTCCGAGGACGTATGTTATTGGAAAAATGGGGTTTTGAACTATGTCGAAAAATGTACGGAGGCAATAACTCAGAAACTGCTGGAAGGATGATGCCGGAAATGTCACAGCATGAATCGGCGCCCCAGAGAACCCCTTAGGCATAGTTTCATCAAAATCTGAGACGTAGAGTGTTATTTTGATATTTTGGGTTGTCTTTGGCGTGGAATACCCCAGCTTTGAAAGTAATTCCCCCAAGTTGTCCTCATCAAAAGCTGGGTGAGGTACTTAAGGAGTCTCCAAGTCTCGCAGCGCCAGAGCGTCTCCGGGAGCTCATCCTTTCATCTGACTCCGTGAGTCGGGCCTGCCAAACAGTAAACCGGTTTCGGCGCGACGCCGCTCCACGCGCGGTGACGTCACACGCTCGCAGTGCCTCGGGGCTGGATTGATGTGCGGTCCATGTCAGCCCATCTAGTGGGTTACCATCACACGTAAACATTCCCCGACCGCAGGCGTCGGCGTGCCGTTAAAGGCCAAATAATCAATAAACCAATGCGGCTGTTCCGATAACGTTCACCTGATGGTCTCGACGGGAAAGTTGGCTCGCTGCCAGTGGCGGATATAACCGCTGGTTGGGGCTGGGAAAATGTTAAAATTTTGGAAGAAAAATCTTGGCGTTCCGGCAAACTGGCTAGTCAAGGGGCAGGGGGAAATGTTTTCCTTGGATCTTCTGCACAGGCAAGAACTTTTCACCCATCTAAACCTGGGGCACCCCGGGATAAGAAATTCGCATGGTACATGCAGCAAAAACAAGAGATATTTTGTAAAATACCACGAAAAATGATCATTCGGAAAACAATACTGATACTTTTTGGTTGGTTATCATTGATTCCAAGAGAATGCATTAAAACGACCCTCAGCCCAGGGCAAACCAAGCTAAGTAGGTAGGTACGCTCAGAAGGAAGGAAGAAAAATAAAAATAAAACGCAAATATATTTTCCTCCACTCTTTCAAAATCAAACAGTGCTGGTAAATTAACAAGAGTAGGTGGCGACATCAAACCTAATTTGGCGTACGACAGCTCTCCGACAAAGAACAACAAGAAGGCATGCCCCTTTACCCACGCCCCACCGGGGGTCCGGCGCCACCTTCGCCCCACCGGGGGCCATCGATGGCCCCTCCTTTAACTCCGAAAATATTGGGGTTAGCGTAAATCTGCAAAGTGCATTAGAAAGCTCGCGTGAATTCAGTAAGAAATTACTTAAAATGTTTAAGCGTTCAGGTCAATGGTTTGACCTCCAGAGGTCAAGAAAGGTCACGACAGGCTATTTTCACTCAAATATGCAATGCTTAAGAAAACTGAGCATAACTCCTATGCCATTAGAGCTATTGAGATCTGGTTAAGTACATTTGATAGGACTTCTTCCCGCTATGTGAAACGTAAAGACCTCCCGCCGGAGGCCCCAAGCCAGGTCATGGAAGGTCAGAAAGTGACCTTGCCGTATATCAAATGAAAGCCAGTGACGAGACAAACACGATGGTGTTTGTTTCAGCGCTCTAGCTTAATTAGATCAAAAGTTATTGTCAAAATACTGTTTTTGACCCTGGTGACCTTGGATGACCTTAGAAAAGTCAAAGGGAAAATATTGCCCCTGGGATCCATGAAAAGGTGTCCAAAAACGCTGTTCTGAGCAGTCTGAGTATTTGCAATAATTATTGTGGCTTTTATATCATGAGACAGCTTTTCCCCATGCTTTTCCAATGGGAGAGGTCGCCTCGTGACCTGACCTCAGGTCACGAAATCGAAAAATCCCGGATATGCACGTTGTAGACCCTGGAAGGGTCATGAAGTGTAGCAAGTTTCAAATCGAACAACTAAGAAATGTAGCTCTTATAGAGCTTCAAAGTTGAAGTGAGGTGACCTTGGTTGACCTCACCTGGTGACCTGACCTTTGGTGACCCGGGGTAAAAATTTTCAGGGATGGTGGGAAAATGATGAGCGGAAAGATAGAGCCCTCAACCGCGCTGCTGCGTTTCGTCGTTTTTCTGCTATCCCGAAAAAACCTTAGGGGGCCATCGATGGCCCCGGTGGGGCGAGGGTTAAGCAGCTGTTGGGGTTTGACGTCTTACCCACTAGCAGGGTTATCGGCCTCGCCAACTGCACCCTGTCAGGAGGGATTCCCGATTAACGCGCGCCCCGGTGGGCCTCCGAGCCACCCTCGCCATGGTGGAGGGATTTCAAACACACCCCCTCGAACTCGGCTCCAATGCGGAATAGCGAAAAAACGCGAAGGCTGTTGGATAGCTCGTACAAATTCATGAAGAAACTACCCTAGTCACTTTTTGGCTCAGGTCAATATTGAGGTCATGACAGGACAAAGAAGACTGCATATTAGGGTAGTGTTTTTGGGCTCTAGCGTCTGACAGAGTTGAGTTAGAAGCATGTTTTAAGGCACTATTCGCTTCCTCTCGTCACGGCGAATCGAATGATGTATAATATGACTATGCTAGGTCAAAACACAAATGCCCTGACGTCAGGTCATGTCAAGGTCACTTTTCAACCTGGCATAGCCAATATGCATATCAATCGTCTTGCAATGGGAATCCAAACGTAATGGTATCAAATATAAGCTACATCATCGTTTCCTGCAAAGTTATTGGGCCAAGTCTGAAAAACTGCTTAAATAGCCCCAGATGACCTCTCAGAGGTCACAGGCCAAAAATTGCAACATGAACCTGGAAAAGGGCCCAGGATACTACGATTTTCAGAATACGAATGTATTCTCAGTTGTATCTACACAAACACAGCACGATTTCTGTTCTTTCCATGAATTCCCACTGAAGAGGTCGTGATCCGTACCTGACCCTAGGTCACCGATATGCAAAATTCCGGAACATATGTTGTTGCACTCGGTGTGCCAATTATGTAGTATAAGTTTCAATTCGATAGATTCACCCATTTCTCACTTATGCCACCTTAAACATTTTTTCGAGGTGAGGTCTGGTGACTTGTGCACCTCACCTGCACTGGTGACCTGCCCTGGGATGACCAAACCTTAATTTTGTTTAGGAAAGTTGCGGAATTTATCAATGATGAGGTGTGCCAAGTACGGCAGCGCTTCGCGCCGCCGTTTTTTCATGCCGCCGGAAAAACCGGAGGGGTGTGCAAACACCCCCAACCGGGGCGAGAGTTAAGCGTGTTTATGTTAATGCTCGTCTCGTGCTTTGAAAGCAGTGTGGGCAGCATATCCTCCAGGGGAAGGCCTGCACTGAACCGTGATGCGAATACCAAAAGGAAAGACGGGTGATGGATAGGACTGGCAGCCGACTGGGCTCTGGCGTAGTAATTCAGCGGCCACCGTGGCCCCGTGCCCATTCTGGCCCCACATGCGGGCTATAGGGGCGGCGTCCGCTACCGACACCCTGAGCTGATAAATACACCTCAGGCGAGGCAGGTGCCAGTGCTGCGTATTACCCCCTCGTCACATCAGTCTGGTGAAGCCGACGAAGAACGGCCACAGGTCCACCGTCACCGGCATCAGTCAGCACGGCCGGCGCCGGCAGTGTACCGAGGTAGCTACGGCAGGCGGAGGCAGCAGCATGGCTGGACACGCCTGGCGGCTGGTGCTGCTGACTGCTATAGCAGCGGCATCGGCTCAGAGAGAACAGGGTCCAGGGAAACGTCGCCCGGAGCAGAAGCGAACTGGTTTCGGCGGGGCGTCATCGCTGCCGCAGCAGTACGGACACGGGTAAGACGGACGTTGTTATCAAAGTAGGAACTGCCCGCTCATTCAGTGAGTGAATACACAATTTCATCGAAATATATCATGAATACCTACTGTTTAACTCAGTCGTTTAATGTCAAATTTGGGAATTATCCTATGAGTTCGTCAGATAAATCCCATTATATGAGCAAAGCCGGGGTAGATATTTAGGAATCATGAAAAACATCTCTTCGTGACGAATCGAGCGAAGTGTGAGAAGATCAGGGAATGTCAAGTTGTACCACTATTACAAATTTACCTGGCTTAAGGTAAGGTCTTGGTTATCCTGCGTTTTGATGGCATTGTTACTAATCGATATGTGTAATAAAATACCAACCCCGTCTCGATTCAATTCAAATATATTGACTATGACATCCCAACTGTCCTCAGTGACCCCAAATGACTTTTGAAAGGCTACACGGGTCTAAGTATTCAACTTAATCTGGCTACAAAAAACGACCCACGCCATACACCGGTTTCTCCTAATGAAGCGCACGACGTAGTGTTGCAGGTCTTTTTCCAAATCGGCCGTTCTACCGGCTCTCTTCGTTTATTCAATTGATAATTTCGCAAAAAGTGGCGGAACAGTTCACAACTTGATTTTTTACCCATGAGTAGCGGAGATTCACATAGGGGTATTGTGGAAATCAAATCGTTCAACTATGGTCTATCTTAAATTTTCCAGTATGACTCACCACAAAGTTAAAGTTCAAATCAGTGAACACTGGACAAACGTGGCTCGGCCGAGGCATCCAGAGCCTTTGTATCTAAGAAATCTAAAAATCACCTTCTCCGGTGCTTCTACGCAAATCCAGACATTTCAATCATGTAACGTTTGAAAATCGGGCAAGTGTGCCTGTTGGGAGTGGCCCTAATAAAATACAATACATAAAATAAATTTCGCAGACCCTTCGTGACCTGTGTGCTGGCCTCAAAGGTCGTCCGTGACTAAAATTCTAGAAATGTGCGTAACTGCACAGATTACATACCCACACCAAACTTGAATCTAACGGAGTGCCGGTCCTGACCTGGCAGTTGCTGTTGGATTTTAGGTGGGGGTGTAGGGCGACCCACATACCAGAGCAGGGCGATCCATTTAACACCTACTCGCCCACTTACGGGGACCCACCCCCTAAAATCTCGAGAACCATGGTAGGTAAAAACGTAAACGGCGTGGGGCCCATCCACTTCTCCATCGAAAATATTGAACCATTTTTTGTCAGGTCACATTTAAGGTCACGAAGGTCAAAACATGCCGTCATAGGGATAACATGTAAATTAAGTTTTCGGCCCTACATCGAACAAGTAAAGATAGACAAAACACTGAACTATAGAACCCTAGCAACCGAATCGAAATATATAATTTGACCTCAGGCAACAATTGACCGACCGAGGCAGGTCAGGGTCAAATTATATAAAACGCATATCATGAACCGCAAAGCCCAGGCGAGTCAAATGACTAAAATAAACGCTCTATCACCATCTGTTACTGAGTTATTCCACGAAAACAATTTTTCCCAAGTATTTCCAATGGAGAGGTCATGCCTCGACCTGACCTTACGTCATCGATATCAAAAATACTGAACACATTTAGAAACTCGGTGGGGCCATTATGATATGAGTTCAATCGGAAAGTTCACCCTACCTGACTTATGCTATCTTAAACTTTTTGAGGTCGGGCACTGACCTGTACTGGACCTGACCGAGATGACCTAACCTTAAAATTTCACAGAAGTTTAAAAATAGGAAAAGGTAGCCAAGTACGGTGGCGTTACGCGCCGCCGTTTTCTCTATCTCCGAAAAACTCGAGGGGGGGGTACCGCCCCCGTCAATGCGCATTTAAAACAAATTCAGAACTGCTACTGATACCCGCAGCCGATTATGGTAATAACCACAAAAAAGGGCAAAAAATTACATCAGAAAAGCAAAAGAATATTGAACAAATCATTTCAGCGTTTGGTTGTGTCAGACAATAAAACTGCCAATTTTAGCTTGTCTGCAGGCGCTAGCGGCTTTGGCTAGCCCAAGTAGCGAAAGTAGCGGTAGTGGTCTAAAAAAATAAGGCCACGCCGCCAGCCTCTGTTACATACAACTCCCAAAAGTGGAAATATCCATGAAAGGACCAGCACACACCACAATCGAACAGCAGGATAATCAATAACAAACAAAAATGCTGGGAATAATGCAGCCAAAATGCGTATCAGCGGGTTTGCAGCAGCCCCCACCGGCCCGGCGCTGGACTGCGGGACAGCGCGGGATTTCCAGAGTGACTAGCAGGGACATGTGGGCTGTTTGCAAAGTAAACGAACTGAAGTGGACCAGAGTTAACGCCGGCCTCGCGCGGTATGTTTACTGGCTATAGCGCTATAATTTCCAGCCATCAGGATGCCCTCAGGTAAATCATTTGTCATGGGAGTCCTCTACAGTGGGCCCCAAAAATCCATTTTAATCTGGTCCGCTTTTTCATCAATAGTTCACGCCAGCCTGGAAGACAGCGATGTAGCTTAAATGGTTCAGTTTGATAACCACAGTCTAATTGATTCAACCAGAGGTCTCAACGACAGAGTCACTACATAAGCCACAAACCAGGCCTGGAATTATATATTGTTTTAAGCTGGAATTCTCGGCTGGAATCTGATACGGTGAAAGTGAGGTGACGCCATGACTCAAGGAGTTGGAGCGTGAGCCGATCCCTGCGGAATTTCCGGCAAGCGGCCAACTTTTTACAAAACGCTGTCTCAAAGCTCAACGCTCGCGTGCCAGCGGGCCTGGTGGGAAGAGGTTTCAGGAGGCCGGACGGGCGGAGGTTTCGGGCAGCTGTCAAGTGGCTGATCCCTGCGACAGTGGGCGTGGGCTCAGGGCTTGCGCGCGTTAAACTGGAGCTGGACTGGAGTAACGTGCCAGCTCATAAATACGACGCCGGAAAGAGTGTATAAAGTAGTCTGAAGAGGGAGCAGGGACCCAGTCATACACTTCGTACTCAAGGTTTTTGCTGCTGTTGCTAACCTTGACCGCTCCTTTACCTTCTTCCCCAAAAACTGTCTTACGGAATCAGGATAGGCACTACTGAAAATAAAAGTTGAAAAAATGGAAGAGACCCCTGCTACTTTTACAGATTGAAAACGTTTCTTGCATGGGTACAATGGTCTGAGGAAATTGAGATAGAACCCGGAGGTTAGAACAATTATATACTTTCCCCAACGGATCTCTGTTTTTGGCCCCATATCTGGAGGTTTCCCGAACGAAAAGGGCCTTTAGATTTTAGACTCTAACAAAAAAGAAAATTATTTCTCCCCAACCAAATCATACCTGTCGGGGTTGACCCAAGCACCGACTGCCCAGGTTGTACCGCGTCGCCAACTCTCACCCTGTTGGGAGGAATTTGGGGGATCAGATCGACTAATTTAGATACGGTCTCCGGGACTTGAATACTCCTAATAGTTTCATCCGCCAGGTGACTTAGGAGACTTTAATGCTTTCCGCTAAGCCACCCATCCCCTATCCCCAACCCGCAGAAGGAATGGGTGAGGTACCAAATTTCAATGTCACTTTGCATTGAATGGATTAGTTGCATCTCAAGTTATATCAAACACAGTTTCGAATTCAATCTTCTGGCGCGCAAGATTTTCCCCTAATGAGTAGGCAAGTCAAGTTTCTTTGTGACCCCTGATGGAACCAGTTTCAACGTAGATATCAGCTATTTTTGTGCAATGCGGCAGTGTACCTACCATTTTAAAAATATCACAGCGCATACGTACAAATAATCCTACAGCAAAATATTGAGTCTTCAGAATCATCTCACGAGACCATGAGCGCCGCAACCGGCCCAAAAGGGAAACCGCAAGCAAAAATGAGCCCCTTACTAACAGAAAACTACTCACCGTAAACCAGAAAATCTGAGGATCCTACTCCTTTTTTCTTTTCATGCAATCGGCTGCACGAAATTCCCGTCATATCATACGAAATTCGTCCTGTACCATCAGTTGAAATGAGATAATTTTCAGAGTCTAAAGTAGCTATAGTTTCCAATTGGGCTGAAGTGTCCTTCATCCAGGGGCGGATGAAGTGATGGGAGTGAAGGAGTTGCCACCTCCTCCCATAAGATTCCTGGAGACCCTCCAGGCCTGTGCACGTCGGGCGTCCGCAACGCCCTTTAAATCTATACAGCGCGGTTGGAAAATGCACCTGGCAGACGTCGTTTTCCGGCGTCCTTCGTTATTTGCCGCTCGTTCATTCGCGGCCAGACTTTCGTTGGAATATTTGGCCGCTACACTTCAAACAGCGGCACCCCTTGGGCCAAATGTCCTCCACTACTTACCAGTAGGACTTTTAAGACACCAGCCTCAGGCAATACCAAAAGTGTGTAGGGGATCTCGGAATGCGCATACGGCGCCCTAAGTGATATAAAGCCGCCTCCTTATCGAAATCCTAGATCCGTCCCTTCCTTCGGCCCCTCTTTTGAAATCCATGCAATAAAAATGATGGTTTATTTCTAGTTGTCATGTGTATCAAACTGTATTTCAAACAATATGTCAAACTTTTCTAGCGTAGCATCATGTTATCATGTTGTATGCATGTTGTTGTCATGTTATCTTAGACGTTCGTGTAAATATTCAGCCGTATACCTCAGACTTCAGCTGCCAATGGACTTAAGTGTGTTGGTGACTTTTAACTGTAATAAAAGGACAATTTTGCGAGTAACATAGACAAGCTAAGTTGCAGTTTCCGCCTCAATTCGCCACGCAAGGCATGATACCAGTTAAGTGAAAACCAGAATATTTGATCACAATAGGGACATGTCCAAAGCCCAGAAAGCTGTATCTTTTCAGACGTCACTCCGAAACCAGATCCATTAAGGAGTAATCTTCCAAACTTGGGTCTGCAGCGCTGCATGAAATCCGTTCCCGATCCAGCTTTTCAAGGTCGCACGTAATTCCCTCCCTGTCTTTAGCTATTTTATATTTGACGGAATTGAACTATTAGGAGCATGACGAGATCAGAAGTCGCTGATGTTTTTGGTGCTGTTTTAGGAGGCAGTTTGGATTTATCTTCCTCACATATCATTCCAACATTTACGGATAGTCATAAGAAAACATTTTCCATGGCTCACCACAATGAGGGTCGGATTTCCAACACCCCATCCAGGGCCAAAGCTGCATTAGTTGCCCGGCGGGCGAGTTACCACTAGTTTGGCTTCCAGCCGCTGGGGCGGCGGACGGCCGTACCCGCCTCCGCAGCCGTTCCCCGGGGGCGGACCGCAGCCGTTCCCCGGAGGCGGTCCGCCGCCCTTCGGACCTCACGTCACCTCCGTCCACCTCCAGCCCGAGAAGCTGGTGCTCAACTGTGCGGTGCACGGCTACACCGCTCAGGTAAGCCGAACTGTGCGGTGCACGGCTACAGCGCCCAGGTAAGCCGAGTCGCCGCGCTGACGTTACTGAAACACACAAACCCACTACTCGAGGGAGCTGGTGACGAAAACGCATTCACATGTTTTTCAATAACGGTCATAGATTGAACTGCATTCGTAGAGCCATTGAGCCTTCTCAGGCCTTGAATAAGACCCGAGAACCGATGAATATGACAAAACAATATATTTCAAGAAAATACGCAGCCCAAAAACAATAAAAATAAAAGAGCAGGTACCCCTTTTACATCTCCCGTGCGAACCGACCCAGTGTCTGTCCTCGACTGACCAGCGCTCCTCACGTGCGTGCCGCAGCCGGTGCAGTGGTTGAAGCCGTCGGGCCCCGGCCTGGTGGCGGAGGGCCAGCTGGTGCTCTGGGACCGGCGACACTTCAGCGTCCAGCAGACGGCGCTGGGGTCGCGGCTGGTGCTGACCTACCCCCAGCCACGCCACCTGGGCACCTACCTCTGTCGCGCCGGACACGCCACCAGCGCCCCCTTCACGGTGGGAGCCGAGCCCGGCGGCTGGAGGCCGCTCCTCCGAGGAGCTGGTCGCAGTGGAGGGGGCGGCAGCATCCGAGCCGAGCAGAGCCAGCCACCGGTACCGGCCCAGGCTCAGGGAGAGGGCAGGACGGATGTGGAAGGACCCGACAGCGGCGCGGGTTCCCCTATGGACAGCGAGGAGAAGAATGAACTGCTGGAGACGATTGTTCACGAGATCGAGGAGGTGGAGAAAGCGAGGTCGGGCAGCGAATTTTAACAAGTTGTCTGTAGCACAGTGAATGGCCTGGCAATATTACAGCACGCTCGTGTTCAGAATAAATACTAAAAGATGGCTGAATCTGGCCAGCAACACACAGTAGCAGGGCATAGTTTGGTTAGAGTAGAAAACTGCGCCAGATTCAATCAGCATTGTATTCGATGCCTCCCTACGCTCTAGGACATGCCTGTTCTCCACGAGTTTGCTGGGGCACAGCCAGCAGGGTCATCATCGCCTCAACCACACACGCGTTCTCTGAAGCGTCACCTTTTGGGTGCACGCACGTTTGTGAAGCAGGTTAAGTTTGGGTGAACGCGTCCCAGCTTCCGGCGAGTTCGACGTCGTGAAGCAACGTGATACAGACTGTTCTGTAAGGCAGTCCCAAACAGCCTCTGACTATAGCCCGTATGACTGTCTTAGTTTCGTTCGGTGTGTTCGGGTACCATTGTGCCATAAAATAATATCACGTGTGAGTTTTTGTTTCGACAACATCTTCGCACATT
Organism: Lepas anatifera; assembly: GCA_034440635.1. Lineage (NCBI taxonomy): Eukaryota > Metazoa > Arthropoda > Thecostraca > Lepadidae > Lepas > Lepas anatifera. The sequence goes on along the minus strand of JAOTON010001931.1, from coordinate 185,763 downwards.
TGGGTTTAGTTGCGCACAAGGCAAGGCTCAAGATAGAAGCAAACACATTTTTGGGGGTTGGGTAAGTATATTGCGAACCATTTTCTAAATCGAGCATATATAACTATTAAGCTGCGCATAAGCTGGGAGTACGCTCCCAAAAAATGACCCCTGAATACCAAATATACAACTGCTTCAGAACACGGTCATTGTTCCGACATTCTTAATGTTTAAAGGACATGGTGCTGCCCTGTCGTCACCAGCGCCAATCACCACCTTCCAAGGTAAATTCAATTACAGACATGGCAAGATTTAATCCGTCCATAACAAAATGTCACTCTCCACTCATTTAATTACAAATGCCTTTCACCAGCTATTGAGATCACCAAAAGGCTGACCGTAACTCTACAAAATTCGTACGCTACGTGAAACAGGCACGCTACCACCATGTGTGCCGTTGCAACAGTAGACAAAACGCCAACACGGACACAGCGGGAAAAACTTTGAACTATTGTGTTGGATATCACTTGCGGCCCGACACGAGGCTGGTGTGTGTCAGCAGCATAGCTAACCCCCAACCACATCCACGCGAGGTCACATAACGCTCCGGAGCCTCATGTTCCCTCACTTCCCCACAATCATAAGACACTCCTCTATAAGCCCCTCCTGGAAAACCACAGCCCGCTCTGCCCATGCCGTAACGGTGGGCCCGCTCAGTTTGCGTGAGGCCATAATCACGCTCACCTGCTCTCACAGAGCGGACTCCTGACCGCATCTGAGGCGTCACGTGATCGGGCACGGTCCGATACAAACAGACCATCAGGCACCGCCGGGTTTTACACCGGAACCAGCTCCTGCGTGCCCGGCCGGGCTGGATACCGGAAACAGTACAAAGCCGTGTAAGAGCCACGCCGCGATCACAGCACTAGCATCCGTTAAGTATACAAGTCGGGTACTATTATTCACGGGAAAGGTGCAGCGCACGTGACGCAAAAGCACAGACGGACCTGTACGGGACAGCGTGTTTTTAGAGAATAGTATCCCTTAAGGGGAATGTGGCACCCTTACGGTATTTGAACTAGCACATCAGTGTTTATACCAAATAAAAAGCCCTGGTTCGCAACTTGTTTTGCTCCAAAACCCTCCCTTTTCCGATACATAGGTTTTCTGAGCAGAGCCCATCCCCTCCCTTCATTTTAAGTTGCGTGGCGTGCGCTTGCGTGCCAGTTGGCAGGGGAGCGCCCAGGGGCGGTTCGGGTCAGGAGGCATGCAGAACTACGATCTGAAGACGCCCAACTTTCCACAAAGACCGATATTTCGGTCCAAATCCCTTTACAAAGGTGTCTTATTTCCTTCAAAAGGAATGAAGCACCTCAGCGCAATTCCAGGCTAGAGTGGTTTTAGGGACAATGTTTATTGAAAATAATGAATTTGGCTTTATGTGGGCTAATATTTGACCCTGACTAGGGCCTTTAGCCATTTCCTTAGGTCATCTAGGGCCTTAGGTCATTCCCCTTGACATATACAGCATGGTGCCCAATCTGCAATAAAACCTCCGAGAACTCAACAAAGATTTGACCCGTAAGCCCAATATTTCACTTTATTCAATTTACATTTTTTTAGGTTAAAAAACCTCCAAACCGTCATGACGTCAAATCGGCTTGCGATGTGTTAAAATGTTGTGCTGTTATTTCTGCTATTCTCTCGATATATTAAAATATATTTCGCGTTTGAAACTAGTCAATCAGGTAGGTTAGGTTCGGAAGCATTAGTAATCGCCAGTACCAAAGCCATGTTTAGCACACAGTTTTTGCATGATGTCCAGGTAGAAAAAATTGACTACCCAGCATAACGTTAGCATAACATCACATTTTCATGATTAGCAATGATCACGTGACAACTCGAGAAGGACGGGGTCGACAGGGGGTGACGTTTTTACTTGTCTTCTCCGCCAACGGTAAGTTCTAGGACAAATTAATTACCGATCAAGCGGTTTCTTGGCATACTCAATCACATTGCTGTCTCAATTCAAATCCCATTATAAAGGTGCCACAATGCCTCTAAGACGAGTTTAATCATTAAAAAATCGAAAACTTAACCAAAGAAATGAGAAAAACGTTACAATGAATTGCACAATTATTCCCTACCTAGCTTATTTCCGGAATCACGGAGTCCCTTTCAAGAACTGAGACCACAATCGTACACATAAAATTCAACATAGTCAACCAATGGAGTGAAACACCTGTCAACAGAAGCTATCCATTCCAAAACAAGCCAAGCGAGTCCTGTCGCATTTTTTTTCAACTGGGCTTCTAGTCGCAGCCCGAAACCCCAATCATCACACAGAATCACAGTACCCCGTCGCTATGGCACTCTAGCGGCATATATAAGCGCATATATAAACAATTAGCCCATCAACCTCATCCCATTACCATCTGCGGCCGTAAACCCATTCCTCAGTCGGAGAACAGCAAGACGATAGGACCCGCGAGCCGCCGACACCCCCAGCTACAGCCCGGCCCAGCATTGGCCCAGCTACAGCCCGGCCCGGTACTGACCCAGCTACAGTTTGGCCCGGTACTGGCCCAGCTACAGTCTGGCCCGGTACTGACCCAGCTACAGCCCGGCCCGGTACTGGCCCAGCTACAGTTTGGCCCGGTACTGGCCCAGCTACAGCCCGGCTTGGTAATGGCCCAGCTACAGCCCGGCCCAGTACTGGCCCAGCTACAGCCTGGCTCGGTACTGGCCCAGCTACAGCCTGGCCCGGTACTGGCCCAGCTACAGCCTGGCCCGGTACTGGCCCAGCTACAGCCTGGCTCGGTACTGACCCAGCTACAGCCTGGCCCGGTACTGGCCCAGCTACAGCCTGGCTCGGTACTGGCCCAGCTACAGCCTGGCCCGGTACTGGCCCAGCTACAGCCTGGCTCGGTACTGGCCCAGCTACAGCCTGGCCCGGTACTGGCCCAGCTACAGCCTGGCTCGGTACTGGCCCAGCTACAGCCTGGCCCGGTACTGGCCCAGCTACAGCCTGGCTCGGTACTGGCCCAGCTACAGTTTGGCCCGGTACTGGCCCAGCGTGTCCACCAGACTGCGCAGCTTGAAGGCCAGCCCGGTGTCGCCGACGTAGCGCAGTCGGCCGTCCTTGAAGGCGCGCGCCGGACTGAGCTGGCCGCCGAACAGCTGCACCAGGTCGTCATCCGCCAGCTCCAGGATCAGGTCGGCGCGCCCTGTGCGCCCCAAACCGCACCCGCAGGCTTACCGGCCGCACGGAGACACAACTGACGGGCCACTACGGGGCGCCAAACAGTCTCCTTTACCTAAGAACTAAATGACTGGGGTAAACACAACCGATTGCACAGCGATAAAAGGAGAAATCAGCTATAGAAAATAATGCGGCCGGACGTTCCCGGAACGATTGCCAGACAAGTCAGATAAGAGCGGACCAGCCCCTGATTCCACCCCACCCACGCCGGACACCACCCGGTGGGTGTGCGCGACCACTCACGCGGGCTGTTGGGGAAGACGCCGGGCTGGTCAGGCTTCAGGTCCACCGTCCAGCGGGCAGACGCACCCGACCGTGATGTCACACGAAACTCCAGCGTGCCGTTTATCTGCGCGGGACGCCATCGTGAGGGATCAGCCTTACTTCAGGTGAGTAGCGCCATGCCCAGCACAAATTCGGGATCAGTTCCACGTATCACAGTATCCAGATATGAGCCTCTAAGCTGGGGCCAGGTACTGGGGTCTTAGGGTACCCAGACCGCAAACAGATTTTCCAGCAGCGATCTCCAAGACATTTGTCGGTACTGTTCCCCTGCCGAGGCCTCACGCCTGTAAGAAAGTCACAGTTCGGTATAGACCAGCTTGCAGGGGAAACGCACTAAATCTGGCCGATCCGGACTTTTGGCACTCTCCATATTGAGACACAGCGAATAACACGAGAAGAGGAGCTTTGTTGTGGTAAAATAGTTTTTCTAAGAACGACTACGTAGCACGGTCTAAGAACGACTACGTCGAATCCAGCGGGGCGAGGGGAGTAGCCAGGAATGTAAAACATCGCCACTAAAGGAGCGGGGCCCAGCCCGATCTAGGATAACTAAGGAGAAGGTGGTGATACATTCAGCCGTCGAACAATGACGCTCCACCGACCTCCAATACTGCAGTCAATTAATTCCGGACCAGCCGGGGCGCGGCCGCTGTTAGATCGGGATTTACTGTCTGCTAAATAACAGCGTTTTTTCTTCTTCAATTTGATATATGTTCTTATCAAATTAGGTTCAGGTTTTTTTGCAATGTTTTCCCGATCTCATTAACAATCTCGTCTTTGGCGTGAATGGTAGTCCCGGGGCGCCCGAAGAACCTGCCGCCGACCTCCGCCACCACCGGCAGACCTGGCTGCTGAGGACACCAGCCAAATCAGGGCCGGCCGGTCACTAAAGCTCTCTCTAGGCCCGTCGTTATTTCGTTTCGCTACGTCCGACGCAGCTGAGTCGGCAAGGCCGCATTGAGGCAAGTCTGTAGCCCGGATTACAGGCCCAGCGTGATCAAATATTTAGCCTGGGCAGACCTCTGCGGAATAGCAGCAGGGCGCGGAGTCCTGCTGTCGCACGTGGTCCACAACCGGCCGCTCAACGCTTCCCAGAGAAGCCCGGTCATGTCTCCATACAAATATTTCCGTTCCAAAGAAAGCTGTCGAGCCACCGGGTTCACCTTTTCTGCTCTTCCAAGAACTCCCGTGTTCTTGCATCTTTACGATGACAAGCATAGGTTTTCCTTTCTTTCGTTATTTCGGGGAGCTGTATCCGAATGGAGGTTCCTATGCGACAGGTATGACCTCCTGGGGGCGCTCCTGCAGTGTGGGGAGAGATCAGGGTGCGTCCGACCTCAAACAGGGGCTTCCCATGCGACCAAAGCGACTTTCTTAACCCTCAGGGCTGGTGGGGCAGGGGGAAGATTATTTACTCCTACCGCCATGCCCTTGCTAGAATTCCCAAGTACGTCTAAAACGCGCTGCCCACGCAACATGATTTCAGTAGTCTTCACTTCCGAACTCTAATATCCGTTAGACACTGCATCAAATCAGGGCGGCAAGACTCGTTACTAAAACACTACCTAGAACCTCTACAGAAAATTAAGATTAGATCTAGGTTGAATAGCCTAAAAATCGACGTAAAATCCACAAACTTCACTTCTACGAAAACTACTAAATGACGATATTCCCCAATACATCAAAACCACTCTTCCTAATATACGCAACGCAACGGCTAACAGAGAATTACGTAACCAAAACCAAAGAACGGAACTATTGACTAGAACGTAACTTCAGTAACTCCTTCTTGCCAAGCGCAATAAAACAATATGAGCTTCCAGAACCAATAAGAACCATTCAATCGCACAAATCATTTAAAAACCATGTAGTCGAATATTTCTCTGTTCAACAACCCCTAAAATACTACTCGTACGGCAACAAAATTTTGAACTCCCTTTGATGCAACTCAGAGTTGACATGTCCAAATTAAATGGCCACACTTATTAAATCCTCGGAGCCGAAACCCCATTCTGCAGCTGTGGTCATCAAAACAAAATACGAAACATTTTCTTATTCATTGCGTAAATTATACAGTGCAGAGAAATGTCCTCCACCGAAATATATCGACCATAATCGCCACAGAATTTTCAAATTTATCAACTGAAAAAACTTAAGATGCTGCTGCATGGAGGAAATGGAAACGATGACACAAATCGAGCGATAGCGAAAGAAACCCTGAAATTCTTATCAAACACCAAAAGATTCTCACATTGAACTCTTGAACAATTTATGCAAAGGACGCCGACGCCGTTGTGGGTATCCTGTGTGACTGTCGGGTGAGCGGCCATGGGCCAAGGGTGGTGCGACCGTGGCACTGAATTCGCCAATGTTGTCGAGAGGCGCCAAGAGTCAAGCGCTAGACGCTTTTGCGCCAATCGATAGAAATCAGAACTGTCATTGTACTTGTTGATAACCGAAATAAATGTATGTATGTATGTATGTACTACTATTGTGATTCTCCCTGAGCTAAAACCCCATGCTATTTTTGCAAAACTGATCTCCGAATTATAATATCCATAAGCCACTCATGAAATCAAACTGACATCGTGGTACTATTAGAACTAAAAAAACTTATGCTATTTTGGTAGCAGCCATACCCAGCATTGCAATGATCGCGTGCATCCGTGCTGGACAAAAGAAGGGAATGACATTTTCCCTCTTCCATGAGCCTCTGCGGCCAGCCTTTCGCTTTCAGAGAAGAGAAAAAACATGATGTTATGAACTGAACCATGACATTTCACAACAGGCATGAGGAGTTTGACATCTTTGTTGCAAAGAAGCAGTCAATAGCATCAACCAAAGGGCGCGAATCCTCTGCTTTAAATGTAAGGGGCCTACGATAAGCAGTCAGCCAAACGCTCTGACACAAGTGCAAAGGGTGTCTCACAATACCGCTAACGACTTTAAACCTACCATCAAACTCCCTGGTCGATAATCGAATAAATGAACATAACCGAGGAATCCACTTCTTGAATCCTAATTGTGGGAAAAGTGAATCTGTCAGCGAAATGATTCATTCGTGCCTAGATTGGCATCGTCACGTTCGGTCGACACCCGCGGGTAAAAATATCGACGCCATTAGACCACTGATGCGTGATCATCACGCTAGAAAATAGCCACTCCATCTTAGAAATCGGCCGCAGGACGCGGGTAAACCCACCGTAGCACAGGACCGCGCCGAGTGGTGAAACGCAGGCCCTCGAACACGATTCCATCACCGCGCTCTTTTCCCAAAAAAAGAAACCCTGAACATGCATTTGACTTTAAGATTTCATGTTTGGCCGCCTCGTTCGCATGTGAATGCTGTGCTGAGAGTCATAAATCAGACTTATCAACCTCTGGTACAAAAACAAGCTTCTGACTGGTCACGCAGCTGGGAGGCACTACTCGCCGCCCACGTTTGATATAAGCCAGCAGTTGATACCTCGGCGCCACCAGTATATCACTATTGTTATCTTTATCACGCCGGTGACTCTAAACGCGCCCAGAAATCCGGAATCCCCGTTGCATTCCAAATCTCAAGCATCTGCCCTTCAAATCGTTGGAAACACCCAGCGAACACATTATGCTGAGAAAGACACCCGCTGTTCTACAGAATCACGTGATTACTCAGCTGTACTGGCCAATGGACAGGTAACTACACAACAGAGCCCTCACGCGTCGGACAAGGGGGCAGCAGCCATGGCCCCTAGACTTTTCAGAAACAAGTCCCGATTTTAGCCAAATTTGAAGAAAAAAAAATTTCTTAACCAGCCAGCGAAGGAAGCAACACTGAGCCCAGATCCGATCAGTTCTTCTTTCTGTAAGAAAGCTTCTTCTCGACAGCAGGTTGCAGATTGACTGGCTTCCTCACTTTTTGCCGGTGGCGATGCTTATACCCTACCCAACAGCTCTCTACCTCACCCCATACATCCACCATTCCCCTGCCACTCAGCGCGGCGGTCTGAATCACGTGGAAGCAGGCTCGGACCAGAGGCGTTCTGACCGGGTAGACAGCTGCTCGGACACTCGGGGGTCGGGGTACGGTGTAAAGGTTAAACAGCCATGTCAACTGACGCGCTCTCGCGACACCCATCTCCATTCAGGCACGGTCTCAAAGTAGCAGGTTCTAAAAGGGCACTCCCTTCTCTGAAAATCAGGATGGACACAGATCATGCTGTCACACGCCTCCATCCCGCCTGTCTGCCTCACCAAACACTACAGCAGCGGTCACCCACAGACCAACACTGACCTTGTCCGTCAGCTCCTTCCCCTCACGCTTGATGAGGTTTTCCACCTTCATGAACAGCTCTGTCGACTTCAGTCCGCTCCCGTCTTTACGGGCCGTCGTAGGAGATGGCTTGTTGCCCTCACTGAAAAAGAAGTTCCATGAACTAAACTTAGTTTCCATCCACGGAACAGGAGGTAGCTAACAGAGTGAGGACATGCCCCGTCGGGGCACGGGAACTATGAAGGTCAAAGGAGTAAAGATCGGCTTGATCCAGCACAGTTCTGCACGAGATGCGGCCCTTATAACGGCGGCTGTCCTCCATAGAATCGTAAAATTCGGCAGGATTTCATCCTGATTGGGATTACGCACATGAATCGAGGGACGTGCCCAAATAAAACCAGTAAACACCTTTAACCGAGTGGCCGCTTCGGTTTCAAAATGTCCAGTTAAAATTGCCTCCAATTTTTTAATGGCCCATTGTTGTTATCTTGCAAAAAAATACGAGGAATTGCACAGTTCAGCTAGTCCGGCCGCGGTACATGGTACATACGCGACACCAATTAACATAGAGCACGATAAAAAAATAAACAAAAATAATTATAGAAAAAAATGTATCTAATTGATATATTGGACTTTCTGCAAACACTAACCTTTCCGTTTAAACGGCATTAATTAGTCAAACAACTCTTCGGAAATATAAACATTTTCTCCTAGCTTGCAGGCATTCTGGCGGTGAATGTCTCGTTTTTTTCCAGCGTTGAAGCTACTCAAAATTTGTATCATTCGGAGAGTGCCGCAGGGTGTCGGGGAAAATGCAAACCCCTGGTGTGAAGAGCAAAGTTTACGCACACTGTTCGCTTTTGCAATTGTTTTTCCCGGTTTAAAATTGATTTGGTTTTTGTTTAAGTTTTTCGGGGTTTTCGCACTTTTCGTGTTTGCTTTTTCGAGCTGATAATTTTTTACTTTCCCATCAGGTCTCCTTCTGGGCCTGCTTGATATGTATTAATGCCAAATTAAGATGTTTTATGGGGAATATAGTTATATGAAAAGCAAAACATTGCAGCGGGAGAAGGTTACCCATTAAACCATGGGCGGAGTCAGGCGAAATGAGGAAGGGACAGGTGCCTCACATGCCTCACTTTCAACACAGTTCACACAGTTCAGAAAGGGCTCCCCGCTCCAGCCCACTATCCCCCCTTCCCCTATCGCAAACTCTGGATTAGCGCATACTCAGCGCCCTCTGGCATGTTTCCCGTGCCCCTTGAAACATTCCCCCAGGATAGGGAAGTCCAGGCACCCGCGATGCGATCACGTTCCCACATCAAACTACCGACTTACCATAGATGGCACCTGAGTGGGACAGCTGCCGCCAATACACTTACTTTTCGATCGCTTCCGTTTAACTACCTGTCAAATGCCCCTATCAGGTCTTCAGGTGCACAAACTAAATACCAAAATGGTTTGAATATTTAAAGGGAATGTGGCACCTTGGTCGGATCCTGGAATTTAGTGTAATTAGGGGAACTTTTAGCCAAAAATCATGGAAGCTTCCATGATTTCTCTGAAAAATGTACAATAAGTTCGATATTTTTATTTTTAAAATACTTCTCTGGGGAACAAAATAACTATCTGCCTGTGGATGATGTCATGATCTGGCAACCACTACCATATTCAAAACGCTTCAAAGGCTTTGATTGACTGATACTCGCCGTGACGTCAGCATGTGTTGTCACACCGATAGCTGTCAACTGTAGCCTGCTGCTGGGGATACATATAGGGTACATTTCAGGTAGTTTTCAGCTTTTCTCTACGGAAATTTTGAGTTTCAAGACAAATGATACATAGAGTACCGGGTTTTCCGGCATGCTTTACAACTTGGCTATCTCAGTTAAGATCACGTTATAAGGGTGCCACATTCCCTTTAATCAAACGACCGAACTCCGTCGCTTACCACTACAGTAGTGATTACAACAGTTGTACCACACTCGTTAACAATGACTAAGAAGCGAAAAAAACGAATAAAGTTAAAATATTTCAACTTGCTCTTTTTCACGTCTCTCATCTGACGTGTATGAGCGGCTGTGTTGGTGTTTTTTTAACCTGGCCACTGCAGAGTGCGTGTATGAATAAACCCGTATGACTCTCATAGAAAGACAGCCAAAATAACATCTTTGACAGCGAACGCAGTCATTTTATCCGCTCAAAGCTTATGGGAACTAAATTTACAGGAGGCTAAATCCAACCGGAGATACCAGTTTTGCCAACCTTGACTGGGAGGGATTTGGGGGAGCAGATAGCACTTGTTCGGAGAATCCGCCGAAACTAGAGACCGAGGCCCGTGGCTTACCAGACTGGTGCTCTGTTCATCGCGTCAAGCACCTTCTGGTCGGACATATAGCTTAAAGTGTTGCTGGAGGACGTGACACCCGCTAGTACCGAATAAGGATGGCTTAGAAAAAGAAGCAGCGGCGGAAAACTTATTTGAAGGTGACACGACGTATCTATTACTTAGCATAAATGGATTTGCAGAAACCCGATGATCAACTCAAATAGAGGCACCTTTCTAAAGAAGTTATTTCTTATACATTATGTCATAAAAAATCTTTTAAATGCCTATCTCCCGAAAAATAACTAAAGGACAGTCCAGGATGAAGTCATTCGTGGTTTCAGCTCAAGAGCTTCTCTAAGACTGGAGATCCCGAGCGTCATTATCAAACACTATCCATTATATCCAGCTGTAGACAATTGAGGTGCAGGTTGTTTGGAAGCTCCGATCCCCAGCTGGATAGAATCATGTTCCCAAATTGGGATCCAATGCTGGAATATTTTGGAGTGGGGTTGAATCAAACTGTTTAAAGACTACCTCTTAAGATGGAGCCAGGCACGAAACGCAAACAAAAAATAATGTTGTCCAGATAAGAAAGGGGGGGGAGATCATCATCACAATGTACAAATCCATTGAGGATGTTTATTTCCGCCGTTAGCGTTCTGTAGCAGACATGACAATAAAGAACACATCCGAAGCCGCCAACTCACGCGTCAGCGTTCTCCAGCTGGTAAAGGGCCACCACAACGGCGCCACCCAGTCCGATATTGTGCTGGAGCCCCAGTCTGGCGCCGGACACCTGGCGCAGCTCTGCCTCACCCCGCACCTGACGACAGGGCAGAGTGTCAGAGAAGCCTCACCCCGCACCTGAGGACAAGGAGAGTGTCAGAGAAGCCCCACCCCGCACCTGAGGACAGGGAGAGTGCTAGAGCAGCCCCACCCCGCACCTGAGGACAGGGAAAGTGTCAGAGAAGCCCCACCCCGCACCTGAGGACAGGGAGAGTGCTAGAGCAGCCCCACCCCGCACCTGAGGACAGGGAAAGTGTCAGAGAAGCCCCACACCGCACCTGAGGACAGGGAGAGTGCTAGAGCAGCCTCACAGACACTTGGCGCAGCCCCGCCCCGTAGATGAGGTCAGGTTTGGAACAGCAGTCTCACAGAGGCCTGTCTCCTCTTCGCACAGCTTCATCCGAGTCAAAGAGGCGACGCCAGGATTTTGCACTCAAGGAAAAATGACTCTCTTTCTCTTCCACTCTTTCTCTCTCTCTCTCTCACTCTCACTCTCTCACTCTCTCTCTCTCTCTCTCTCTCTCTCTCTCTCTCTCTCTGTCTATATATATATATATATATATATATATATATATATATATATATATATATATATATATATATATATATATTCACTTACCCCTATCACATCAAAAACCTCAAAAGCCTTCCAATGCCCATCGCACCGGTTTCATACGAACATTAATACGAGTATAAGCAGAATAAAAATGGTGAACACACCAAACAGTGAAACAAAATCATTTGATTTTCTCCCTTGGGACGAGTGCTGAGCAATCGACCACAGTTACAGCCCAAATCGGAGGAGGTCCCACCTGCCAGCAGAGCTCGGCGCACTGGGCCAGTCCGGTGGCGCCCAGGGGTGGCCCTTGCTGATCAGGCCGCCGCTGGGGTTCACCACGTACTTGCCGCCGTACGTGTTGTCCCCGGCGTCCACCATCCGCGCCGCGAACCCTTCAGGGCACAGTCCTGTCGCCGGTCACACCGCCCGTCAGAGGAGCAACAGGAGCGCGCTGCAGGAATGCCTCCCACGTCTGTGTCCCAAACGCTTCGAGCCCCACTCACATCGCGTGAAAATCTGACGGTTTGGTCAAGTCTATAAGCAGAATACATGAGCAAATTCAAATAAAAACATTGATGGTTTTGATATTTATGGTTGAATATACCATGGTTCGCCTACGATACAAATAAACTATATAATTATATCGGCAAAAAGGTAATATGTAGTAAAGGTATATGTCACCATTGCCAGCATGTTAAGTTACGCAGACGACGCCAAAAACAAGCTCGGCCCGCCTGAACATTTTTGTTTAAAGGGAAGGACCTTAAACGTGATTTTAACGAGATAGCCAAGTTGTAAAGCAGTCGGAAAACCCGGTACTCCAATATCATTTCTGAACGATATTCCGTAGAAAAGGAAAACCACCCAAATGACCCCAGACCCCGCCAAGCGGCCATGTGGAGCGCGGGGACGACAAGCACGTCACGATACATCAGCCAATCGAAGCCCTAAGCGTTCGAGTATGGTAGTGGTTCCAGATCATGACATCATCCACAGGCACATATTTTCTTTCCTAGAGGAGCATTTAAAAAACAAGTATTGAGCTTATGGTACATTTCAGAAAATCAGAGGATTTCATTATTTTCGGCTAAAAGTACGCCTAATTACACTAAATTCAGGATTTCAGTGAATGCCACATTCACTTTAAGAGAAACCTTATTGCAGATGCACCTCGCAAGAAATTCCATTAGCCCTGACTTCAGGGAGCCAACAGCTTTGACTTCATGTCCGAGTCCCGACCGGGTGCGATCTAGTGCACGACTGGATGATGGGAGAATACGTTAAAAAGGTGAAGATTCGCGCGTTGATGAGAATGCTGCAACGACAAGGCTTCAAATAGCTGCGCCGAGAATATGCGCTAACAGCTAACAAACACTATGCAGACTTCTCCGCTAGAAAAAGATAAAGGACTGGGAGCTTTCGGCTATATTTTACAAGCCTTCGTCAGCGTTAAGTTCGAATCAAATGAGAAAAAAACGATTGGCGCTCCGGGTCCTTTACGTTTTTTTCTAGTGGAGAAGTCCTAACACATGTAAGTAATCTCATACGACTTCACTAATTCAGTGGCGGATCCAAGGGGGGCAAAAAAGGCATTTGCCCCCCCAAACAGAAAAGCTCGGGGCAAAACTATGTTTTCCCCTCAAAGTGATCGACCTCCTTTTTCCCCGACTCGTTTTTAGTTTATAAGCAAGATTTTCGTGCTTCAACTCTCAACTTCAAACAGATCCAGTTAAGTTCAGTGTAAATATTGGGCCTCGGACTGGAAAAATTATCTCAAGCCCATATTTTTAATCCTGTGACGTTTTTTTTGCTTTTCGCCTCAAATACCGAAAACTATACCGGCAAGTAAGATCATGGCGCAGCTTTCGCGGCGTGACGTTTTTTTGCTTTTCGACTTTTGACTTTGGTTCGCCCCTCCCAAACCGACTGGCTAGATCCGCTACTGCACTAATGTAATTTCGTGTTTACAAACAGCTATCTCCAATTGGGTCAAACGCAGGTGTAAGAATGTCCAGGGCAAGGTGTATTCTGAAGCAATTTCTTCCCAGTCAAAACCATAATGTTAACGGCTAACATTTAGAACATTGGAGAGGTACTAGCACCCTGTTCCTACAGCTATGGTCACACGATAAGACCAGATACGGCAGAAAGCGACGAAAAGAGGCACCACCGAGATTCGAACTCGGGATCTCCTGTTTACTAGACAGGCGCTTTAACCAACTAAGCCATGGCGCCGCGGCCACCAGCGCCGCGCCGCTGGTATAGAACAGAGTTATGTTCACATTTCGTATGGCAACCAAGTTCTCCACGATTGATTTTTCCGGGATATTCGAGAGCCTCCATGCCTTAACACCCGGCCACAACCGAGAGGGGGCCAGGCCCCCAAGATCCGGAAACAATAGGTTAGAAAACGCCACTAGAGGTGGGTGGGGGCCAGTCTGCAAAGTATGGCAGCAGGCCAGACGTCGCACCAGCCATCTAAAATTCCGCACCACCAGCCTCCAAAAATTCGCACCAATCTGCCACATACCAGGAAATAATGCACACATTCCACCACACAAGCAAGCACCTCAATCATTAGTCAGCTAGTTAAATATATTTTTTATAAGGCCCCTTCCTGTGTCTTAATAGCCATTCAGTCATTATTTGTTTAGCTTAAGTGTCACTAACCTCGCAAATTCGCACCAGGTTGATAAAATCGCACCACTCGGTCCTGTCTCCAGGGCACTCGCACCGACGAGATCTCGTCGAAAATGCCATACTTGCACACTGGGGTGGGGGCTATGGTGATCACATGAGACCAATTTCATTGACCTAGGTCAATATCTTTAAGGTCAAACGAGGTCGTAAAGGTCAAATCTTGGCCGTACTGGTGACCGATTGGTAAATGCTGTGATTATGCGGGAAAATGGCGGGAATAACTAAAGGCGGACCAGGTTCATAGAGAAGAGGTTTCAAAAAGGCTTCCTCACGATTTTTGGGTCAAGGTCATTTAAGGTCATTGACCTTTAAGGTCACCATGTGGTATACTACTTATAATGTACACTTTGACTAACTGTAGCCACTGTTTGGCGGAAAATGAGGATTGACCTTTCCCAATGACCTTGACCTTGACCTTGTATTGGGGTACCCTATCGATGACGTCATAGCATAATATATGTCAGACCGGGTAACGTCATTTGGCCGGAAGCATAGTGGTCAGTGACTTTGAAAGTGCAGATATGACCTTGACCTGTGACCTTGACCTTGACTTTCATGTGAGGTGACCTTGACATATAATCCCGGTTATATGGCGTTATGACGTCACCACTCGGCCTCCAATGCAAGCTAACTGGGCCGACCGCGCGATTACGGCGATCTCAAAATGCAGGTCTGACTTTGAAAGCCTATAAGTTAAAAAATTTTGGACCAATTTCAAAAGTCTTCACCAATCGACGCGCTATTAAATTCTATTAAATGTGGCTACGTATCGTTTTACGGCTACGGGCGGTTCTCCGGCCACATCGGAAAAACAGGTGGGGGCCTCCGAGGCCCCCTCCAGTGCGCGTGTAAGAATAGGAGCAGGACAAATGTGCGATGGGTAATTCAAAGCAACCAGACCAGGGTTTGGTTGATGCATCATTTACCACGGATACAGGAGCACTAAACATGACATTGGAGCCGGGCGTATTTTGAGCTACAAAGTAGTGGGCATTTTGCCCGCCAGTCCCCCATGCTATGTTTACAAGTGAACGGCCCTGAACGGCCCAGTGCCCACCAGTCACCAGTCATTTGATGCTGTAGGAGTGCCCTTTTGGTGACAATTTGCGTCTTTCTCAGCCGAATGCCCACCAGACCCAATTCCTTAAAATACGCCCTGCATTGGAGGACCAGCCCTGGGACTGCCCATCGAGCAGGCCCAGTGCGACACCGGCCGCGGGACAGGCCAATCGAACCATGCATCCACTGGCGGCAGAACTGGAGCGGAACCGATACATGAAAAATTTCAACACTAACCCCATCGGATTGACTGGAAAGAAATGGGTTGAAAAGTCCATGGTGCCCCCTTTAAACCAGTCTGCAACTTTCCACACTGGCCCATAAATTCGGACGTTCCGCCGTCACTGCACGTATCCAGGTGTCGGTTCTGACCAAGATACCTTGTTCTGACACTCGGTCCTGGTTCTTTTATAGGGGAAGGGCAATGAGGGTGGTCCGTAGCATTGGATAATGTTTTGATTCAAAATACAATACTTTTATTAAAATGAGCTGACAAAAATGAGCTTTATGAGCTTACGTCAATGTTTCATTCAAATAAAATTGATTTGCTTCTTACCAATGTTACGTTCCATCTCAACACATTTCGTCTGAACGTAATGGTGCGTACCGAAGCCGCTCATGTAACCCGGGTAAATAGCGTAGCCGTGTCGCAAATCACCGGTAGGTCATTGATTGCCACTCTCCTTTCAGCCGCATAGGCGCAGGGACTTTTTCCCAGTTGAAGGGAGGGGGAGGGGGCAAAAGTTGTCACCACTGGTGGGGTCAAATATGATTTGGCCTCTCACTTGATTTGTTAACGGAAAGGTTCGGAATCGACCAAAGTTGGGGGGAGGGGCACTGCCCCTGTCCGAAAGTTGGGGGCAGCCGCCTCCCCCGTTCCTGCGCCTATGCACGGTGGAGCTCCGGTCCACTTTCTCCCTGGTGGGTGGGGGCAGGGGACAGGGACAGGGGCAGGGGATAGGGGAGGCCCCCCGCCCACCCACCGCGACGCAAGCGCCTCGGCAGTCAAAGGTCTGTGGAAATCATCAGCCATGTACAGATGGTATCTTCGGTTTCGATCTCGGAACTGGGAGCAGTATGACTAACCTAGAGCTTCATAGTTGATGAGCTCGTTGGCGGAGAAGCAGTCGTGTAGCTCCACCACCTGCACCTGGTCTGGGGTCATTCCCGTCTCGGCGAACAGCCGCTGCGTGGCCAGCCGCGTCATGTCGAACCCCACCTGGCGGAGAACGTTACAGACAATGAAGCGGGCCACCGCGCAGCTGAATGTGCGTCAATGCGATGAAAAATTCCAGCTCCTGATGGCCTAGTTTGTGAACATGAGAGGATGGAGACAAAAAAATCAGAGGATGCACCTCAGATGTATAAGGAGGCTAAAAGGTATTTTATCCGTTCCTCGTACTCCATGAATGACTCGTCACTTAGGGGATCTAGCACCAGAACATCCCATTGTAAAACTATATCGCATTATTATTTCATCCGGCATCTCAAAATGACACAAAAATATCGAGCCTATTTTCCACCACCCAGCCACGGTCCCTCAGAGACCCACCATTTTGATGCAGCTCTTCTCCGAGAAGGAGCTGGGAGGGTCGGTGGCCATCTGCATGCCCAGCACCCTGACGGCGCGGCGGCGCGCGGCGTCGGCGGCACAGCGGTCCAGGAAGTGGCGCGACACCACCACGGCAGCGGCGGCGCCGTCCGAGGTAGGACAGCACTGCAGCTTGGTCATCGGTGCGTGCACCATCGGCGAGGCCAGGATCTGCTCCAGGGTGTACTCGTCCCGGAACTGCGAGTACCTGCCGCCAGCGGGCGCCGCTGCTTCACGCTGAGGCGAGGCGACTGGGTGAACAACAGATCCGGAGCCACGCTCTGGGTGACGGCAAGCCAAATCATCGCCGTCTTGGTCCCGTTTCTTTCAGTTAGAAAAGCTTCTGGGTTTAATCTAACAGCATGTACCGAAAAATATATGCCACTGGCAGTCGACTCTGCCGTTATAGAACATACGTTCGTAGCTGTTCTGAGGAAGATGGACCATGGGCAGGGCGGCAAAGGCAGATGGCTGCTGACGGCGCGTTAGAGGGAGTTGGTACTCGAGGGCTGTTAATGGAGCGTCAGAGGGAGTTGGTACTCAAATGCTGTGGACGGTGCGGCAGAGGGAGTTGGTACTCGAGGGCTGTTAATGGAGCGTCAGAAGGAGTTGGTACTCGAGGGCTGTGGACGGTGCGGCAGAGGGAGTTGGTACTCGAGGGCTGTTAATGGAGCGTCAGAAGGAGTTGGTACTCGAGGGCTGTGGACGGTGAGGCAGAGGGAGTTGGTACTCGAGGGCTGTGGACGGTGAGGCAGAGGGAGTTGGTACTCGAGGGCTGTGGACGGTGCGGTAGTGATCACTGATGGGTTGAAAAGACAGCAGCGGTGGACGGTAGCCACGGATTGTAAAATAGATACGGCACTTACAGAGCGTGCACGCAGTGGCAGCGAAGACCGTCATTCACAGGATTTAGCAGCGACCAGGAGAGATGACACTCTCGGGTGTTGCACAGAGTACAGTACTCCCGGGTTTTGTATGAATTACAGAACTGCCGGGTTTTGCGCGAAGTACAGAACTCCTGGGTTTTGCACGGAGTAGGAGACGGTTTTCACGGGTTGTGGACGTATTGAGAGACAATACTCATGAGTTGTGGACGGAGTTGGAGACAGTACTCACGGGTTGTGGACGGAGTTGGAGACAGTATTCACGGGTTGTGGACGTATGGAGACAGCACTCACGGGTTTTGGACGTATTGAGACAGTACTCACAGGTTGAGGACGTATGGAGAGACAGTACTCACGGGTTGTGGACGTATGGAGAGACAGTACTTACGGGTTGTGGACGGAGTTGGAGACAATACTATATACTAGCAATACATATACTAGCAATACATATACTAGCTTGCCCAGCATCTTACCTGTACCTATTACCTGTTCCTTCCTGTAACTACTCACCTTCACACCTCCTCCTATTTTGCTCCAAGTACGGTGACGTAGCCAGGAACCTTACTCAATGTGGATTATTCTGAGTGCTTATATGAGTGCACAGAAATGCAGACAGTGGCTTGCGTCTGGTTGCTACCTTCCGGGGCGGCCTCCTGGGGGGCTTGCGGCTCGGGTTGGGGAAGATGTCGGCCGGGAGAATGGCTATACTGTATGTACCATAAAATATTAATGCTTCATATTAATTTATCCCATCCCCACAACACTGAGAAAAATTCTGGTAACTTAAGATAAATGCTCTTGAAGAATAATAGATCTGGCTGGATAAGTTTGTGTCAAATTATACAATTTTCAATCCCTTTTTTTACCAAGCCAATGGCTTGGTCAAATTAGACAATTTTGCTACCTGCCCAAGCACCTTAGATTTCACTGTCCCATCGTTTTTTTTTTATTTTTTAGTTCCTTCTCATTCCTTTTCTAAATTTAATTAATTAACATCTGTTTAGATACATCATCCTGTTCGATTTTGATGTTTCCTTCTTTTCAACTTCTGGAACAATTGTCCCTGAATACTATTATAGATGAAAATAATGATGACTCTGGCTTGCTTACGGAAAGGGAAGACACATTAACTAATTGTAGCTATGTATCCCCCATAAATATACCGTCACAATCTCAAAATTTCACAACCAAAACAGCTCTCAACCTACTCCACTATAATATCAGAAGCATTGTTCGTAAAAGCCAATCTTTCAAAGACTTTATATATAATACAAACATCCCTTTCTCATGTATACTGCTCAGCGAAACGTGGCTCAATGATGACTCTACACCAATTACAATCCCTGGCTACTCTTCTAATAACAAAATGAGAAAAAATAGAACAGGGGGTGGGGTTGGTATTTATATTAGTAATCTGCTTGACCACAAACTACGTGACGATTTATGCTTCCAGGACTCAAGTACTGAATGTATATTTGCTGAATTGAGACTAGAAAAATGCAAGAATGTAATATTAGGCTGTATCTATAGAGCACCGGATATCAATTTCCAAACTTTTTTGAATGACCTTCAAAAAATACTTGATAAAGCAACTGTCGAAGGTAAAACAATAATCATAGGGGGAGATTTTAATGTAAACCTTGTGAGATGCGATGAAACCAGGGATGCAAAACAATTGATGGACTTGATGATGTCATATAATATGTTTCCAACAATAAGCAAGCCAACAAGGATATGTCAAACCACAAATTCTCTCATCGACTGTTTTTTTACCAATTTTTCTGGTAAAGCCTATTCTCATGTTAAAGTTGAACTAGATTTGTCCGACCACTTTCCAATATTACTTTCACTTGAATGTAAACAACAGGCTGTGCCGGAACAATCAAACCTGAGGCAGTTCAGAGACATATGCCCAAATCAAATCAATAGATTTAATCAATTTCTTGCAACCTCATTTGAAAACTTTCTTCAAATAACTGATCCCAATGAAGCTGTGACAGTCTTTTGCAACGTCATTGGAAAGAACATAGATTCACTTTTTCCCATTAAAACGAAAAACCGAAAGAAAGATCCAATTAAACCTTGGATAACTAAAGCTATACTTACCTCTATTAATGAAAAGAACAGACTCTATGATCAATATCTTGGCACTAAACTACAACAAGACTTTGATATATTCAAACAATACAGAAATAGGCTCCTAAAAATCATTAAAGCATCAAAAAAACACTATTATCAACAAAAGATTAGGCAAGCTACGGGAGACATGAAGCGCACCTGGACTACAATGAATGAAATTATCGGTAACCAAAAGAATATGAGCTATCGTATTAAATCGTTAAATTATGAAGGGTTTACTCTGGAAACTAACCAAGAAATAGCTGATAAACTGAATGATTTTTTCACGTCCATAGGACCAAAATTGAATGAATCAATCCCTAATTGTAGTATTGACCCTACACTGGCCGTGGCTAATCGTGATGACTCATGTTTCCTTTACCCTATTAGCCCCGAAGAATTGAAAAAAATTATTCTTGGATTCAAACCTTCGGGCAACAACCTCCAATGCCTTACACCCAAAATTCTTAGATTGATTAGCCCTAGTGCAATTATACCGCTCACCCATATAGTAAATCTTTGTTTTGCCTCGGGATTATTTCTCGACATGCTTAAAGTTTCAACAGTTACCCCCATCTTTAAAAGTGGATCCCGTGAGGCGCCCGGGAATTATCGGCCTATTTCTGTTCTGCCCCTCTTATCTAAGCTAATTGAAAAATGTATCTTCCTACGGTTAACGCACTACATTGAAGATCAGAATATTTTAAGTGACAATCAATATGGCTTTAGAACCAAACATTCTACCGAACATGCACTCCTAAATTTTCTTGACTTTGTAAATACTGAAAAAGATTTGGGTAACCATGTTATTGGAATATATCTAGACATAAAAAAGCTTTTGATTGCGTTAACTACAGTATTCTCTTCCGGAAACTTGAGAAATATGGCATTCGGGGCACTCCGCTAGAGTTAATAAAAAGTTACCTAACGAATCGCTATCAGAGAGTGAAAATAAAAGACCCCAACGGAGAAGAAATTTATTCAGAACTAAGAGCAATAATGTGCGGTGTGCCCCAGGGGAGTGTTTTAGGCCCCCTTCTATTCATACTATACGTAAATGATTTGCAGAAAGCTTCTGATGTGTTTAGGTTAATAACTTTTGCAGACGATACAAATATGTTCTTGTCTGGCCCAGATCTTGACCAACTCTGTCATACAGCTAATTTTGAACTAAATAAAGTTAAGGATTGGTTTATAAGCAACAAACTTAGTCTAAACATTTCCAAAACTAGCTACCAAATTTATTCTAATAGAAATTGTAACCTAACCGAGACCTTAATGATTGATAACAAACCTATATCTAGGGAAAAGACAGTTAGGTTTTTGGGTGTTATGGTGGATGAGAGCCTAACATTTAAAGAACATGTAAATTACATTTGTAAAAAAATCTCTGTTGGAATTGGATTCATGTTTCGAGGTAAAAATATATTGGAACTGCCACAGTACAAAAACTTATATAATACATTACTCCTACCTCACCTCACCTACTGCAATCTTGTATGGAGTATAACGTTTAACTCACACCTGCGCAAATTATCACTCCTCCAGAAACGAGCTGCGAGAGTTATGCTTGGCCTGGGATATAACGACCCCGTTTCTCATAGATTTGATGAACTTAAAATAAAAACCATCACTCAACTTAGGGACCGAAAAAGTATGCTACTCATTTATAAAATAAGAAATAATCTAGTTCCACAACAGATTCATCACCTGGTGGATTGGATACCACAGGCATTGAACAATTATAATACTCGCAGCAACAATATACTTGTAATCCCTTTTTCTAGGACAGTAAATAAACAACTCACTTTTCGCATACATGCCTCGAAACTTTGCAACCAAGTTAATAATGTACACAGGATTAGATTTGACGTACCCATATCAACATTCAAAAGACAAATAGCTGAAGCTATATAAATAGTCGGCACAGTCTGTTCTCGTGTTAATTTTAAAATTTCCACAATCGACCTCAATGGGGTTGACGCCGGTGGGGTTGGCGCCCCGGCGCCCGCCCCGCTGGGGTGGGTGCCGGGGAGCCGGAATGCTGTACTGTGTATGTATGTGGTATGTGCCCCGGTGCCCTCCCGGACGGGGTGGGCGCCGGGGAGTTGAATTGTTGTGCTGTGTGTGTGTGTCCTTCAGGTGCCCCGGCGCCCGCCCCGTTGGGGTGGGCGCCGGGGAGCTGGAATGTTGTGCTGTGTAGATGTGCATCGAATGTGACATGTGCTGTTTGGTATGTGTGGTAGGTGGAGCTGAATTGCTGTGCTGTGTGTGTCTGTGCCTCGCATCCAGATGGACTATCAGACTATCCGTGTTGAGCTGTAGCATATGTTCAAATTTGCCTAATATAGTAAATTTAGAATAAGACATCCTACTAAGAAAATCTATAAGAAGGACTCTCTAGCTAAATACCCAGTCCGGTGGAGCTGAGCGACAGATTCTAGTCTTGCTCTCCTCCATGGGGACTTGATCCATCGTATTGTCTTAAAAGAGCCCTTCAGGGAATTCAATAAATTCAGTGAAATACTGTGAGCAAATGTCCAAGTGCGGTATCGGTCTATATGTGCGAATGATGTGGGCGTATGGGTGGTTAGGACGGGTGGGTGATTCTGTGTGTCTAACCTGGGGCTGTTTGGGGTGTGTGTCGACGACTGTGCAGGTGTGTTGTGTGTTCGAATGAGTGAACACTTGCTGGGGAGGGATTTTTTCTCTCCCCTCCCGCGCCCTGCTCCGCCACACTGTGGCGGTGCGGGGCGTGGGGGGGTCACTAGTCTGTTTCAGATATTGTGCGGAGATCTCAAGATACTTATTCTGAAGATTCGCATGAAGATTTTGATATCCTATTCAAGAATAACGAGCTTAGCTATTTGAGGCAATTTGCCCTTCCAAGTGTTGTTTCGTCACTAAACTTTTTTGCATAATTCGCCGCGGCCATTGAACATGAAAACGACTGAGGAATTATCAAGTCCAGGAGCCACGTGTGATTCGTGTGAATGGCCGTTAGCCGCGTGCTACCGTCCGTCCGGCACCGCATCTGACTGGAGCACCACTTCCGACCTGAGCACCGCATCCGACCCGAGCGCGGCACCTGACCTGAGCGAGGATGTGACCATGCATGTTTGGGGGCCGTGGCTGTGTTTGCCGGCGGTCCGTGCTGATGCAGCCGGACGTCACTGTGTTCGTGAGGGCTTCCTTGCCCATCGCTCGGTGTGTGCCCGGTATTTTTTGCCCGGGTGTGCGTCGTGACATTTTTTTGCCTGACTGTTGCGACCGCAGCGGCATGGCTGGGCCGTGGTGATGTGAGGAGGTCGCGATTAGTAAACATTGCGATGGCTGGCTGTGTGACCGCGGAATTCAATATCCGGTGAAGTTGGTTGAGTTACTGTATGACGGGTGCATGTGTATGTGCATGTGGATGCGATGGATGGTACTTTCCGATATTATGTTCAAGTGAATGTAAAGTGCCATCATAAACTCACAAACTTCGTGGTGGCTAGCCGTGCACTTGCTCCGGTTGGACGGTCGTGGTTGGTTGGTTGGGGGACTGTGTGCTGAGTTTTGAAGTGTGGATGCTCTG
Source organism: Lepas anatifera (assembly GCA_034440635.1). Lineage (NCBI taxonomy): Eukaryota > Metazoa > Arthropoda > Thecostraca > Lepadidae > Lepas > Lepas anatifera. Next base: position 162,382 of record JAOTON010001931.1, on the reverse strand, counting down.
TGTGCAGTGTGATGATTGAGAGCATGTGCGGTAGTTTGTACTGGAAAAGGGGATGGGAGTGGGGAAAGGGAGGGGGTAGCGAAGGGATATATATTGGACTGTGGGCAAGGGATGGTGGATGGGGGGGGCATGTGCCCAATTGTCGATTGTATTTTAAGTGTGCACTTGAAGCTATGTGTGTGTGTAAATATACCCCCGGTGAAACCGCGGCGGCGACAAAAAAATACTCAGGGGTTGTGGACGTATTGAGAGACAACACTCACGGGTTGTGGACGTATGGAGACAGTAATCACGGGTTGTGGACGTATGGAGAGACAGTACTCACGGGTTGTGGACGTATGGAGAGACAGTACTCACGGGTTGTGGACGTATGGAGAGACAGTACTCACGGGTTGTGGACGTATGGAGACAGTACTCACGGGTTGTGGACGTATAGAGAGACAGTACTCACGGGTTGTAGACGTATGGAGACACAGTACTCACGGGTTGTGGACGGAGTTGGAGACAATACTCACGGGTTGTGGACGTATTGAGAAACAATACCCACGGGTTGTGGACGTATGGAGACGGTACTTGCGGGTTGTGGACGTATGGAGAGACAGTACTCACGGGTTGTGGACGTATGGAGAGACAGTACTCACGGGTTGTGGACGTATGGAGACAGTACTCACGGGTTGTGGACGTATGGAGACACAGTATTTACGGGTTGTGGACGTATGGAGAGACAGTACTCACGGGTTGTGGACGTATGGAGAGACAGTACTCACGGGTTGTGGACGTATGGAGACAGTACTCACGGGTTGTGGACGTATGGAGAGACAGTACTCACGGGTTGTAGACGTATGGAGACACAGTACTCACGGGTTGTGGACGGAGTTGGAGACAATACTCACGGGTTGTGGACGTATTGAGAAACAATACCCACGGGTTGTGGACGTATGGAGACGGTACTTGCGGGTTGTGGACGTATGGAGAGACAGTACTCACGGGTTGTGGACGTATGGAGAGACAGTACTCACGGGTTGTGGACGTATGGAGACAGTACTCACGGGTTGTGGACGTATGGAGACACAGTATTTACGGGTTGTGGACGTATGGAGAGACAGTACTCACGGGTTGTGGACGTATGGAGAGACAGTACTCACGGGTTGTGGACGTATGGAGACAGTACTCACGGGTTGTGGACGTATGGAGAGACAGTACTCACGGGTTGTAGACGTATGGAGACACAGTACTCACGGGTTGTGGACGGAGTTGGAGACAATACTCACGGGTTGTGGACGTATTGAGAGACAATACTCACGGGTTGTTGACGTATGGAGACAGTACTCACGGGTTGTGGACGTATGGAGACAGCACTCACGGGTTTTGGACGTATTGAGACAGTACTCACAGGTTGAGGACGTATGGAGAGACAGTACTCACGGGTTGTGGACGTATGGAGAGACAGTACTTACGGGTTGTGGACGGAGTTGGAGACAATACTCAGGGGTTGTGGACGTATTGAGAGACAATACTCACGGGTTGTGGACGTATGGAGACAGTACTCACGGGTTGTGGACGTATGGAGAGACAGTACTCACGGGTTGTGGACGTATGGAGAGACAGTACTCACGGGTTGTGGACGTATGGAGAGACAGTACTCACGGGTTGTGGACGTATGGAGACAGTACTCACGGGTTGTGGACGTATGGAGAGACAGTACTCACGGGTTGTAGACGCATGGAGACACAGTACTCACGGGTTGTGGACGGAGTTGGAGACAATACTCACGGGTTGTGGACGTATTGAGAGACAATACTCAGGGGTTGTGGACGTATGGAGACGGTACTTGCGGGTTGTGGACGTATGGAGAGACAGTACTCACGGGTTGTGGACGTATGGAGAGACAGTACTCACGGGTTGTGGACGTATGGAGACAGTACTCACGGGTTGTGGACGTATGGAGACACAGTATTTACGGGTTGTGGACGTATTGAGACAGTACTCACGGGTTGTGGACAGAGTGGCGGTGGTTTTTCTCGGCGATTTTGGCCAGGTGCTCGGGCTTGGTGCCGTACTTCTGCATGTGCTCGCGGCCGGCGTTGCCGAACATCTGCGCGGCTATCGGCGACGCCTCCATCTCCACCACCTCCGACATCATCTCCACGTGCCGGTCCATCGGGTTGGTGCGGTCCGTGAACTGGCTGACCAGGGAGCCCCGCTGCATCTTCTCGAAGCCGAGCGCCAGCGCGCAGTGGACCTGGCCGCTGCGCACCAGCTGGTAGGCTAGGAACAGCGCGCTGGACCCGGTGGAGCAGTTGTTGTTGACGTTGACGATGGGGATGCCGGTCATCCCCACAGGGTACAGCGCACGCTGCCCGCAGGTGGAGTCGCCTGAGGCAGAGGGTGAGCTGTTTAGCAGGTGACAATATACACAGGTACACGGATACATTCAGCTTCTTCTAAACATATATCAGCGGAACATATTCGCGGGGTAAGCGTCACGAGTACTCAAAATATTGTAAAATAGATTTTCAACAACAGTGATACCGATGCAGACGCATTCTGTAATAAAACATATTGGTACGGTCGTATATACCGGTATATAAGTATATTGGCAAGGGCGTATATACTGGTATGTAGGTACGAGCGTATATTCGTAAGGGCGTATATACTTGTATATTACAAGTATATTGGTTCCAGATTAGCTATTAGAACTGACACCTTTTGCACTGCAGTTGCCGCGCGCGGGAATGCTCTCCGTCACAACGCCGGAGCTGTTCCATTACTGGGGTTAGCTAACATTCCGCCAACACCCCTGACAACCACGGCTCGCTCAGCGCTCATTTCATCCGGGACACTTCTCCCTTAACCCGCGCCCCACCGAGGGTCCGGCGCCACCTTCGCCCCACCGGGGGCATCGATGGCCCCCTCTAACTCCGAAAATATGACGGTTAGCGAAAATCTGCAAAGTGCATTAGAAACCTCGCGTGAATTCAGTAAGAAATTACTTCGCATGTTTAAGCACTCAGGTCAATGGTTTGACCTCCAGAGGTCAAGAAAGGTCACGATAGGCTATCTTCACTCAAATATGCAATGCTTAAGAAAACTGGGCATAACTCCTATGCCATTAGAGCTATTGAAATATGGTTCAGTACATTTGATAGGAAATTGCCAGACCTTTTTCCGCTGTGTGGAACGTAAAGACCTCCCGCCAGTCGTTTGACCTCCAAAGGTCACCTCGTGACCTAATATGACCTGAGATCATGGAAGGTCAGAAAGTGACCTTGCCGTAAATCAAATGAAAGCCAGTGACGGGACAAACACGATGGTGGTTGTTTCAGCGCTCTAACTTAATTAGGTCTAAAGTTATTGTCAAAATACTGTTTTTGACCCCTGGTGACCTTGGATGACCTTGGAAAAGTCAAAGGGCAAATATGACCCTTGGGATCCGTGAAAGGGTGTCCAAAAACGCTGTTCTGAGCAGGCTGAGGATTTCCAATCATTTTTGTGGCTTTTATATCATGAGACAGCTTTTCCCCATGCTTTTACAATGGGAGAGGTCACCTCGTGACCTGACCTCAGGTCACGAAATCGAAAAATCCCGGATATACACGTTGTAGACCCTGGAAGGATCATGAAGTGTAGCAGGTTTCAAATCGATCGACTAAGAAATGTAGCTCTTATAGAGCTTCAAAGTTGAAGTGAGGTGACCTTGGTTGACCTCGCCTGGTGACCTGACCTTGGGTGACCCGGGGTAAAAATTTTCAGGGATGGTGGGAAAATGATGAGGTAAAAGCTACAGCCCTCAACCGCGGTGCTGCGTTTCGTCGTTTTTCTGCTATCCCGTAAAAACCTTAGGGGGCCATCGATGCCCCCGGTGGGGCGAGGGTTAACCATGACCTTTTATCTAACTAACACAGAAGACTAGAGCACCACGTCAGAATTTGAAGCCCAATCATAGTTGAGCTTCTCGCAACTCGGGCTTAAACATTTGTATCGTAAACCTAGCCATTAGCGGAGAAACAGGCACTTACGAAGGACAACCTTAAAGCCCAGAGTCCCGCCCCAGCCCACTCCGAGGCAACCCGACGCGCCCGGACACGCCACACAATAGGGACAGATCGGAGGGGCGCAGCTGAGTTCCGCCCTGGGGCGCCATATTTCTTCGTAGCGGTGAGTGTTGAGACCGACAAAAGCTCGAGTCTGGAGATTTTCAGGTGATAGCTATCTTAGTCTCAGTTCTGTACGCATTCCCTCCAAGTTTGGCAGATGGAAGAAACGTAAACGCGATACGGCATCTCTGGGGACCTGTGAAAGGAACGGAGCTGTGTCAGGAACGGAGCTGTGTCAAGAACGGAGCTGTGACAGGAACGGAGCTGTGTCAGGAACGGATCTGTGTCAGGAAAGGAGCTGTGTCATGAACGGAGCTGTGTCAGGAAAGGACCTGTGTCAGGAACGGAGCTGTGTCAGGGACGGAGCTGTGTCAGGAACGGAGCTGTGTCAGGAACGGAGCTGTGTCAGGAACGGAGCTGTGTCAAGAACGGAGCTGTGTCAGGAACGGATCTGTGTCAGGAAAGGAGCTGTGTCATGAACGGAGCTGTGTCAGGAACGGAGCTGTGTCAGGGACGAATCTGTGTCAGGGACGAATCTGTGTCAGGAAAGGAGCTGTGTCATGAGCGGAGCTGTGTCAGGAACGGAGCTGTGTCAGGAACGGAGCTGTGTCAAGAACGGAGCTGTGTCAGGAACGGATCTGTGTCAGGAAAGGAGCTGTGTCATGAACGGAGCTGTGTCAGGAAAGGATCTGTGTCATGAGCGGAGCTGTGTCAGGAACGGAGCTGTGTCAGGGACGGAGCTGTGTCAGGAACAGAGCTGTGACAGGAGGGGCATTCCAGGACAAAACGACCAAAAATATTTCAATTTGACACCACCATGTCTAGAAAAAATCTGAAACTTTGTCTCCGGGGTAGTTTTGGGCCAGAAACACGCCTGTGAGAATCTTAGCCCCCTCCGACCAACGGTGACAGAGTTATAGCCCGTGGCATTTTCGGGAGGTCACGTTGTAGACTCATCTTTGATGCTTCATAACTCAAAAACGCATCACCTGATTAACAAGTTTTGTATATCATTGAACTCGTCTCGAATTATAGTTTATTTTGAAAAAAGAAAATTTCAAAATTTGAAAATTTTTTACTTTTAATTTGTTTGACCTTTTCTTTTTTACCTAGCTTGACCTTTTTGCAGTTGAAATTGCCCTTTTAGACACCTCAAAAATTTGTCTTCATAATACATCTTTCGATAGCAAAAATAAAAAATGCGTTCTTGCTATAAGTTCCAAATATTTAGCACCTAAGGTAGGTATGTAGACGGTTTTTGACCACTGCGGTAGTACAGCCTTATGTTTAACGCCGCAAACATAGCGATTGCTTTTGTAATCGGTTGCTGGAAATCATACTGCTTTGTCTTTACGAATTTTTCATCGTGCAAGTGTCAGAATTTATGACAATTAACGCGCGCCCACCCGAGGGGTGGGCAACTGGCCTCCTCAGGTCTCTACGGGTAGTAAAAAAACACCTTCGCGCAGCGCCACCGTACTCCATCTACCTCTAACACAACATTTTGCAGCTTCTGGAAAAATAATTTAGGTCAACTGGGAGGTGGTAGGTACCGTAAATGTTGACGGCCAGCTGGCAACTGACTGGTGAGGGAGTGACCTGAGGTAGACGGTCTTCGTTATGCCTTGTGGGACTTTCAACTTTGTTTCCTTGATTAACACTTTATCGTGGGAGTTGCTCGTTTGGGTGGTGGGTTCGAGGTCTCCGTCAAAAGTCCCTTGATGACTCTAGTGAGACACCTACTCCTAAAACCGCCTCCTTGCCGCCCCGGTAGTTCAGTTGGCAGAGCGTTGGGCTCCGGCCCGCGGCTCAGAAGCATGCAGTGGCAGTGCATGTCCAGGCTTGGGATCGGTTCCCCTGAGATGATCCGGCGCTCAATAGTCTACCCGACGAACAGGTCGGCTGGCAACTGACTGGTGAGAGGGTGACCTGAACGAGGCGGCCGTCCCCGTGCTTTGTGGGACGTTAAACGTTGGCTTCTAAAATCAACCCTTCATTGTGGGAGTTGCTCGTTCGGGTGGTGGGGTCGGGGTCTCCGTGACAAGTTCATTGATGACTTAGTGAGACTCCGGCTCCAACAATCGAACTGAGAGCAACTTGGACAAAATTTATAAAAAAAACTGAACTGGCAATAACTTGGTCAATATTTATGAAAATAAAAATTACAGCCATTAAAAGTGATAAAAAGGGATTCATTGTTTCGAGGGAGACGAGGGCAAATGAACTGATTAATAATGGACCTTTCAGCCTTAAACGAAAATTTACAAAGATGTCGAGACTTTATCAATAATTGAAACAAGTATAACTTATCCTATGAGCACCACTAACTCACACAATTACATCGTTCCCGGAGATGGAAAATAGTACCGATGCAAGGTGACCCAGTGCAGCACAGCATACGTTTGAGAGGATTCATGCAATGTAAACAAACGTGTCTGAAAGGCGTTCATTCCCAAAAAGTAATTTGAATCTGCTCATATATGAGAAAAAATGTTCTGAAATTGTAACGCATTCGACTTGGTCACTTGAACAGGTTGCCTCATGATATTTTTACAAGGTGATCATTTCATAGCTGACACGGATTCCAGAATCCCAGATGAATAATGACACAGTGCACTGGGAGTGATGCCGCTAAACAGCCAGTTTTAACTACTACAGAATGTCTTACATACAATCGTTTGGTCGTGTCACCTTTGAGTTTGCTCGAGGTCACAGTATTTTTACAGGAATTAAGTAGAAACCTAAATTTTGTGGCATAATAGGTGACAGAGGAGAGCCGTAGAAAGAAACGTTCAGCACCATTGGAACACTCTTGTTGAGCCCAAACAGATTATGTATCTTATGATATTGCCTAGTAAAATGTCAAAATTAACCTGCTTTGACCTAGAGCCACGCTTAGTAAAAAGAATATTAATCAAACTGCAGTGGCAAGTCAGACACGACAACGTAAAAATAAAACCTCCATCGCAATTCTCGACAATTCTCAATTCTCTCAAGTTATCAAAATTTACCAATTGCCCCATGCATTTCTAATGGAAAGATCATGACCCTGACCCTGCTCCCGGTTATCGACATATAAATCCTGCTACGAAAATTATCGTGCTCGGCGACCTTACTATGTAATGTGAATCTAACGACGAAAGGCTAGATTTGATATTATTGATGCACCTCCCAAACTTTTTTCGAGGTTAGGTCTCTTGACCTGGGTTGGCCGTCTGACCTAGTATGACCCAGACCTAAAATTGTGCCAGAAGCTGCAAAAATTTCGAGTTGGAGGTACATGAAGTACGGTGGCGCTGTGCGAAGGTGGTTTTTTTTTACTACCTGTGGAAACCTGAAGAGGCCGATTGCCCACCCCCTTGTGTGGGCGCGTGTTAATTCTCATATATTTTGACACTTGCACGATGAAAATTTGGTAAAGACAATGCCATATGATTGCAAGCAACCGATTACAAAAGCAATTGCTTTGTTTGCGGCGTTAAACATAAGAGTGTACTACCGCGGTGGTCAAAAACCGTCTGCATACCTACCTTAGGTGCTAAATATTTGGAACTTATAGCAAGAACGAATTTTTTATTTTTCTATCGAAAGATATTTTATGAAAACAAATTTTTGAGGTGTCTAAAAGGGCAATTTCAACTGCGAATAGGTCAAGCTAGGTCAAAAAGGAAAGGTCAAACAAATTAAGAGTCAAAAATTTTCAAATTTTGAAATTTTCTTTTTCAAAATAAACTATAATTCAAGACGAGTTCAATGATATACAAAACTTGTTAATCAGGTGATGCGTTTTTGACTTATGAAGCATCAAGGATGAGTCTACAACGTGACCTCCCGAAAATGCCTCGGGCTATAACTCGGTCACCGTTGGTCGGAGGGGGCTGAAATTCTCACAGGCGTGTTTCAGGTCCAAAACTACCCCGGAGGCAAAGTTTCAGATTTTTTCTAGATATGGTGGTGTCAAGCCTCGGTCGATCTGTCCTGGAATGCCCCAGGAACGGAGCTGTGACAGTCAACATAAAGTCAGTCAACTCTGCTGTCGCCGCGTGGCTCACCGTAGACATATCCTACGTAGGCCTGCTGGACGGCCGCGTAGTCGACCCCAGCGTCGGCCAGCGCCTTCGTCACCGCCTCCGACGCCATCTCCGGGTAGTCGAAGTCGTCGCGACGGCCCGGCTTCTCGAACTGACGGCCATGAGAGCGTTCGGTGGCGGTGACGTCACAGGAAGGGACCGGCGGCAGAATACCCTGCCCTGCGGCTACCCTAAGGAAGGTGTGATGCAGTTTTGGGGCGCAACAGCTTCCAGGGCTAAATCCCTCCCCCTCGATAGTGTAATACGTTTTTATAACTTTAGAGACGAAAACATGTCTACCAAAAGTATCGTATGCTGGGCAAATAAAATCAAGCAAAGAAATCAAAGAAATATCGCAACATTAAAATACAACCAAAACTACAGTAAAGAGCATTTTCATACGGTATGAACAGAGAGAAGAGAGAAAGAGAGAGAGAGAGAGAGAGAGAGAGAGAGAGAAGATAGAGAAGAGAGAGAAGAGAGAGAGAGAGAGAGAGAGAGAGAGAGAGAGAGAGAGAAAGCAGTTGTGTGCACTGTGTGATGCGGACTCACCTTTGTCATCCCGACTCCGAGTACGAACACGTCATTTTGGGACTTTTTTGTTGCCATGGTTCGGTAAAATGCGACTCTACTTCTGGATATTAAACGACACGCCGCGTGCATTGGTTAAGCACCTGAAACGCAGGGAATGCGTCAGTATCTCCGGCACATGGCGACAACCAATAACACCAATGTGACGACTGCAATGACAACATATGTCAGAACAAATCAGAACTATCTGCTTCCTCGGGCGAGCAAGAACGAATGAGCCATCTATCCCACAAAACCACAGTACGCACAGGCCAGACGACGCAGCTCAACAGAAGAGCATAAGCACTCTGCCTCGAGATCATATCCTTCATACCACCGGCGTATAAAGACGCGGACAACCATAGTCCCAACTAAGGCGCGTCACTGCATGCAATAGGCATCGGTTACAGATGTTCACAACAGATCTACTTCAGAACTGTGCCTCCCCAAACAAACGAACTGGGAGCGCGCCTGGCAGATATCTGGCAGTGTTTTACAGGCCAGCGATAACCTCGACCAGTTACACCGACGGCGACGACCTTGGACAGCATACCAATAATCAGGGGTGCAGGGGCCCGAGTTTTGCCAGGAGTATTTGTTTTCAGCCATAGAAATCGCCAAATTCGACGTATGGAGAATTTGCCAAAGGGCAACACATGGAGATCGGGCTCTGGGCGTCATGCTTGACTTCCTGCACACGATCTCAGCTAAAATGTTCCACCGTAGTGAGAGCAAAAAAGTACGCTGGGTTTTATTCGAGGGATCCAGGCTAGAGATTCTAGTTTTGGCGAGTATCCGCTATACCTATCTCAGTATCGTGCGCTACTTTAGTAGATTTGTGGCCCGGTGGTAATTTGGCGGCCGAGGCTCCCGTGTGACTACGTGAGGACAGACGGTGACCATGACCTAGCCTCAGGTTGGCATGTTTATTTTTTACATCGTATGGTTAGTTCATACATCTTTTAATTCATCTTAACGAGAGGAAGACAACTGTCCCTAATAACTACCCCTAACTCGACTCAGTCAGACGCTAGAGCCCAGAAACCCTTCTCTAGCCTGTCACCTTCTTTGACCTGCCATGACCTCAATATCAACCTGAACCAAGAGTTGGACGACATTGTCTTTCCTTATAAATTACAAGGTATCCACCAGCGTTCGCATTTTTCGCTATCCTGCATAGGACATAGGACATAGGGACATAGGGCCTGAGCCACCTTTGCTTTGACGGGGGGTGGGTACCCTCCCCCTAAGATCTCGAGAACCACGGTGGGTAGCGAAAAACGGTAAACGATGTTGGGCAGCCAATTCACTTCTCCATCGAAAATATTGGAATTATTTTTTGTAAGGTCAAATTTAAGGTCATTAGAGATCAAAACATGACGTCATAGGGATAACATGTAAATGAAGGTTTTTCGGTCATTACATCTGAACAAGTAAAGATAGAGAAAAACGACTTGAACTGTATGCATCCTCGCAGCAAGCCGAATCGAATGATATATTACATGACCTTGCTAGGTTAAATTAAAGATTTTGCCTGACCTGAGGTCAGGTCAAGGTAAAATTATATAAAACGCATATAATTAGAACCGCAGACAAGGCAAATCTAATGCAGTTAAAATAAACGCTCTATCACCATCAGTTACTAAGTTATTCAGTTAAAACCATATCCCCATGTATTTCCAATGGAGAGGTCATGACTCGCACCTGACCTTAGGTCATTGATATAAAAAATACCGGAACAAATTTTAGAGAAATCGGTGGGCCAATTTTGTGATATGAGTTTCAATCGGATTAATTCACCCTGTTCCGACTTATGATATCTTAAACTTTTTTTAGGTCAGGTCACTTGACCTGTACTGGCGACCTGACCTGAGATGACCCAACCTTAAAATTTTGAAAAAAGTTGTAAAAATGATAAGAGAAAAGGTATGTCAAGTACGGCGGCGCTACGCACCACCGTTTTTATGCTATCTCCGAAAAACCAGAAGGGGGCGGGTACCAGCCCCCACGTCAATGCGCGTGTTAAGAGTTATTACAGAATCGAAGACATTTTGCAATGCTTCATTTCTTCCAATAACAGTTTCGCTAATCGATAACAGCCCGGAGGTTAGACAGGTCGGACCAATGTGTGTCCAATTTAGGGGTGTCTGACACAATTCTTTTTTGCTACATATAAACGACATCGTCTCTAGTTCGCATGATTGCAAATTTTTCCCAATTCGCTGGCGACACTTTGCTAGCTTTCGTGGCGAAGAATAACTCTGAATTACAACAAATTGTCAATAGAAACATCCCACTAATTATGAACTGGCTTACTAGCAATTGGCTCTCAGTCAACCCCAAAAAGTCATCTTACCAACTTTTTTCCAGTACTAATAATGAAACTAACTTAAGTGTAATAGTGAGACAGTCCGGCGACAGCACTCGGCAAAACATTTAGGCATCACCATCGCTGAAAAGTTTAAATGGAACTCGTACATCAGAAGTGTTGAGAGTAGGTACAGCCTCCCGCAACATTGGTATTATCGCAAAAAGAAGATCCTTCTTAAAAATAGGAAACATCCTTCTTTAAAATTATTTAGTATTGCCTCATCTCTCCTATGGTATTCAAGTCTGGGGGTCTAGCTTCCCTTCTAGACTAAAACGAATAAGAACGCTAAAAAAATCGTGAGAATTATAGACGCAGCCGATTATCTTGCACACACCAGCCCCATTAAAAAATACAACATCTTGAAACTAGCTGACCTGCATAAATTTTCTCATATTGCTGCCCTTCATGATTTTCTACAAAATGCCCAGCCCAGACCCATGACTGCAATAGTTGTGCTAGCATTATCGTACAGAGACCGGATATCGAGGCATATAAAGCACTTTGAGCAATTTCACCGCCTTTGTTTATTGGAAATTTTCTTTGTTCATTTCAGCACCGTAGATATGGAATAACGATCTTGTAACACAAATCAGGGACTTAACACGCGCATTGAGGGGTGTGAGCCACCTTTGCCTTGACGGGGGCGGATACCCGCCCCTCTAAATTCTCGAAAATCACGCTAGATAACGAAAAACGGTAAACGGCGTTGGGTAGCCCATTTAATTCTCTATCGAAAATAATAAACCATTTTTTGTCAGGTCACATTTAAGGTTACCAGCGGTCAAAACATGCCATCATAGGGATAAGATGTAAATGAAGGTTTTCGGTCATTTCATCTGAACAAGTTAAGATACAACAAAATAATTTGAACTATATGAATCCTCACGGCAAGCCGAATCGAATGATATATAATATAACCTTGCTAGGTCAAATCAAGGGTTTTATCTGAACTGAGGTCAGGTCAAGGTCAAATTAGGCAAAATGCATATCATTAGAACCGCAATGACAAGGCGAATCTAATGAAGTTAAAATAAACGCTCTATCGCTATTCATTGCTGTATTGAGGCATGCAATTTGGTTATTTTTGTTCCACTTTATCTTTTCTATGCTAGTCGAATCTACTGTAACAGTCTTGGTAGAGTAGGACCTTATAAGTCTCTTCTCTGCAGGACGAGAGACGATTCTAGGGTTGTACTCTACATATTCTAAAAGATGCCCGGTGCCCTGTTTTTTGCCCGTGTAGCCTTCTGGTAAGATTGACCAATCGCGTGCCGGGTGAGTGGTTGATATTGTTCCAAAACAGGGGAAGTTATAGTAAAATATAGGTTAAAGGAAGTCGGAGACAGGCCCCCGTGTCTTTCCCGTCTCTTGAAGCCTATACCACCGTCTTTCAAATTTTCCCCAGTCTTAAAACACCGCCACTGTACACCTAGATCATTTCAGCCCCTGTGATTCTTTCCTAATGCCCCCCCTCCCCTCTCGTGCCAAGTCTGCGTCTTCCAGTTGGGGGACTGCTAGCGCCCTGCAGGCGCCGGCTGGTCGTTGTGCGCGCCCCCGCCGTCCAGCGGGGGCGTTCTGCGGGCGCGCCCGCTCCTTTCATCCCTGCTGCCTTTGTGGTGTCACATCTGCCGGCGTCTGTGCCCGGCGCTCCTGTGACCTTCCCGGAGGTCGGCGGGGCTGCGCCGAGTCTGGATCCCCTCCGTCGTCTGCGAGTGATTGCGATGCGGCCCTGCCCGAAGAACTCCCCACCGGGTGCCGCCTTCCCGGATGGTTTCTGCCTAGTGCGTCCCCCGCTCTCCACGGGCGCCCGCACGGACTCGGGGTGTTCAGCTCCGGGGAGATGTTGACCGTGCTTCCGGTGGCCCAACCAGGCGACTTCTCCGGCCGCGAGACTTCCTGCCTGCGGTGGCGCTGCCGGGGTTGTGAACTGCCAACTCTACCCGCATCCACCTCGGCCTCCGGCGAGCCACCTGGTTGAGGGAGTGCACGTACTGCCGGCGGTGGCCGGAGATACGACGGCCGACTTCTGCGCTCCTCGTCCCTACAATACGTGACTTGCATGGCGGCAACTCCTGTCATGTCGACAGGTCTCAGGGAGGTGCATCTTCACGTCTCCCGCCTGAGGGTGGCGCTGCCTTGGACGGCGGTGGTCTGTGCCCGGCCTGCCTGGTTGCGCCAAGCCGCTTGGTGGTTGGTTCCAGCTGAGAGTGGTGGCGGGCCCGCTGTCGGGAGAGGGCACTGTGACGCCATCGGGGTGCCGGCCTGGGCAGCGCAGGCATCGCCGTCACTTTGCTTCATGCCTCTGGTTAGGGATGTGGCATTGGATGGGAGACTGCTGACTGTGCTGTGAGCAGCAACGCTGTGTGGTCCAATCTGGACGTGAGCGGACCGGGTTTGTGGCTGTGGAGGGGTGCCGTGCTTGTTTTATCTTCTCACCTGAAACTTGTATGTTTTTGCTTGCTGTGGTATTTTAGAATGTTGAATTTTTACCTTTTAATGTATTGGTCCCGCGTATGTGCCCGCCTTGGCATTATTTCAGGGATCCTGCACTTGAAAGGTTGTCATGGACGTGGGACCTTGATGATTTAGGATGATGCAATATATGTGTATGGATTCAAGTCTAATTTTCCTTGAGCTCATCGGACACCGGATCTAGCAGGCCAAAGTGCCTCCAAATTTCCAATAACTTTAGGTAAAGTCAGGTAATGTAAAAGTACCTTACCTTACCTAACGATTTAGGAATTTTGGGGCCCACAATAGCCTGCTGGCCCCGGTTCTCCTGCGAGCTCAGGATATAAGTGTCTCAGTGTGATCCTCCTCAGGAAAAGGGACCTGAGGGTGGCTAAGAAAATGTCCTCCTGAGGCAGGGGGAAAGGATGGATCAGTATCAGACATGTTCAGGAACTTGTCTGGCCGCACAGTTTCAGAGCAATCTTTTCATAGTTCTTTACCGTTGGGGCTGGATCGCGCAGTTTAGACGAATATTTGAGGGAGAGTTCAAAGACAGATTTTCGAATTCAAAGTAGAACTCCCCCTCAAATTTTAAGAGGAGTTAAAATTGACCACATAGAAAGATTCCCCTTATCTTTTCTAAGCTCCTGTTGTGTTTGCTGAAAACATCGTTCTGGGCTTTCCCATCCTTGGGAACATGCGTTTCCATTTATGGAACAAGCGTTCCTAAATATGGGTCAATATTCACATTATTGGGAACATAGCTGTTCTTGGGAACTCTGACCTCAGTTTCCCCCACTGATACGGGTGGCATGGCGCTGGACCAGCGTGCAAAGTATGCCATTTTCGACGAGATCTCGTCGGTGCGAGTGCCCTTGGAGACAGCACCAAGTGGTGCGAATTTTATCAACCTGGTGCGAATTTGCGAGGTTAGTGACACTTAAACCAAACAAATAATGACTGAATGGCTATTAAGACACAGGAGAGGGCCTTATAAAAAGTCCTTAACTAACTGACTAATGATTGAGGTAGCATTGCATTGTAGGGGTAGGAATGGGTGCATTTTTTCCCTGGTATGTGGCAGATTGGTGCGAATTTTTGGAGGCTGGTGGTGCGAGAATTTTAGATGGCTGGTGCGACTCGTCTGGCCTGCTGCCATACTTTGCAGACTGGGCGCTGGACCCTTTCGATTGATATGATCCTCCCTTCGGGAAGGATCTGATCATCCTGACACCAAAGAAATTACTCCTAACTCAGGAGACTGCATCTGGTTTAACCAGATTCCACGGATGGCGTTGAGTACGAGTTTGGGTGTTGAGTACGAAGACCAGTCTGCAAAGTATGGCAGCAAGCCAGACGAGTCACACCAGCCATATAAAATTCTCGCACCGCTAGCCACCAAAAATTTGCACCAATCTGCCATAGGTATACCAGTGAGAAAAACACACCCATTTTACCCACACGATGCAATGCTACCTCTCTTATCGATACGATACGATAAGTTTGTTGAAATTTGAAGGTTTACAAGAGCCTGTTGGATTCGGTCATCAACGAGCTCCTGTCAGAATATGTCACGGCTCAGTCTTGCGGAGGTACATAGTACCTCTGATTTGCCCAATGGGCGTCTAATTTGGTTTTGAACTGTGAGAGAGTGGTGGCGTTGACGACATGGTGAGGGAGGGCATTCCAATCATTAACAACCCTAACACCAAAGGAAAAGCGACGGACTCTTGAGACAGCATTTGGTTTCATCAGCTTCAGGGCGTGACCGCTCGTACGTCCTCGACTGTCGAGCTCCAGGAACTGTGATGGATCTTGGTCCATGTCGCCATGAAGAAGTCGAAAAACCTTGATCATGTCACCACGACGTCTCCGAAAGTAGAGAGAAGGCAAGCCAAGCTCACGCAAACGTTCGGTGTAAGGGAGATGGGCCAGTACTCGAACCATGCGTGTCGCACGTCGCTGGACCCTCTCGACTAACTTCTGGCCTCCTCTATTAAACGGACCCCAAACAACATTCCCATATTCCAAGTGGGGACGGACCAGTGTCTTGTAGAGAAGCGGAAGTGTAAACGTATCGATGTTGGCAAACGATTTCTGATCACGGCTTGGACCCTCGATGGCCTGGAAACCGCAGAGGCAGCCTGTTGCCTAAATTTAAGGCCCTTGTCAATGACAATTCCGAGGTCCTTTTCCAGAAACGACTTTTGCAGCGTCACACCGTTCATGGCAAAGTCGAAGCTTCTGTTTGACTCACCGATGTGTAAGATCGAGCACTTTCCCAAGTTGAAGGGCATTTGCCACAGCTCCGACCACCTCAGCATGCGGTCGATATCGAGCTGCAAGCTGACGGCGTATCGAATGTCATTGGCGCTAGAGTATAATTTCGTGTCGTCGGCAAATATTTTTACTGCGGAATTTACAGCGTCTGGGAGATCATTGATATAAATCAGAAACAAGATTGGACCAAGCACTGATCCCTGAGGCACACCGCTGATGACAGGAGACCAATCAGAAGCAGAAGAACCAACAACTACCCGCTGGAGACGGTTTGATAGAAAGGCTTTAATCCATTTTAAGACTTTGCGGCGAACACCATATGCAGCTAGTTTGGTCATCAGCCAGCAGTGAGGAATGGAGTCGAACGCCTTCCAAAAATCTAAGTACACTGCATCAACAGGGTTTTTGTTCTCCATCATCAGGCTCCATTCTTCCAAGACCTCCAGCAGCTGCGTTTCACATGAACGTTTTGGGCGGAATCCATGTTGGTCCTTAGAAAGGAGATTATGGGTCTTCAGATGGTCCAGAAGCTCGTCTCTGAGTATTGACTCCAGGACTTTGCAGGGTATGGCTGTCAAGCTCACAGGTCTGTAATTGCCTGGGTCCTGTTTATTTCCCTTTTTGAAAATTGGCGTGATGGATCCCATCACCATTCCTTAGGTAAGCAACCAGTGTCTAGTGATTTCCTGAACAGTTTGGATAGGGGGCGCTAAGAGAAGAAGATGCCTCATGCAAAACTCTGGGGTGAAGGCAGTCTGGCCCCAGGGAGCTGCATGTTTTGAGAGACCTTAGCTTCCCATATACAATGAGTGGCGAGATGGTGATGTCCCTGAGGAAGGGCTCCAGGCAGCGAGTTGGGAAGTCAGGTATGGAACGGACATCCTCGCGTGTGAAAACCCGTGTAAAAAACCTGTTTAGAATTGAAGCCTTCGCAAAGTCATCAAACTCCAACTGACCTTCGTTTAATAGATCGTTGACTCCTGATCTGGTCTTCAGCCTCGACCCTGTATACATCCAGAAAGCCTTTGGGTTGATCTTTATGTTGTGCGCTAGGGCACGCTCGTGGTCTCTTTGCAACTTACGGGTCATAGACCTCAGCTCCTGCTCACAGTTTCTTAGACGTGCCAAGTCCATTATGTCCTCGGTATGGTGGTAGACTAGTGCCAGTCTTCGCTTTTCTGTTTGAGGTGCGTGGCAGAGCTAGTCATATATATGTTTTTTCGGTTTGACCTGACCCGAGATTTGGGTATGTGGCTATCCATTGCCGCGTCCAGAACATTCGTAAAGAATTAATAGGCTTCTCTAACTTCCAGGTCGTCCATGATGTCCAAATTTATTGCCCCAAAGTGCTGATTTAGGGCCTGAAAATTGGCACACCTAAAATTTTTGGCGTGAGGCAAGACACTCCCTCCTTCTTGCGTAGCAGTTGAGTGAAAACTGAAGGGTGAGATGATCGCTCTTCCCTATGCTGGTAAGAAATTGCAAGTTGCGCACCAATCCCTCCTCATCTGTGAAAATGAGATCAAATATGCTGGATGCTTCTCCCCGCTTCTCCCTATCCAGTCTGCAAAGTATGGCAGCAGGCCAGACGAGTCACACCAGCCATCTAAAATTCTCACACCGCCAGCCACCTAAAATTCACACCAATCTACCATATACCAGCAAGAAAAATACACTCATTCCTACCCACACGATGCGATGCTACCTCTCTTATTAGTTAGTTAGTTGAGGACTTTTTATAAGGCCCACTCCTATGTCTTTATAACCATTTAGCCATTATTTAACTGGTTTTCAGTGTCACCTTCCTCGCACCAGTCTCACAAATTCGCACGAGGTTGATAAAATTCGCACCACTTGCTCCTGTCTCCAAGGGCCCTCGCACTGATTGAGATCTTGTCGAAAATGCCATACTTTGCACGCTGGTCTCTTATTAGTTAGATAGTTAAGGACTTTTATAAGGCGCCCTCCTATATCTTTATAACCATTCAGTCATTATATGTTTGGTTTATAGTGTCATCTTCCTCACACCAGTCTTACAAATTCACACCAGGTTAATAAAATTTGCACCACTCACTCCTGTCTCCAAGGGCACTCACACCAATGAATTCTCGTCGAAAATGCTGTACTTTGCACACTGGTACGAAGAAAGGGGCATAATCCTGGTTGGTTCTACCATTGACGAGTTGGTACACTCAAATCATATCACTACATTGCCGTCCGTAGTACAATGATGGGAGCTCAAAGATATGCAACATGAATAAGAGATACCTGGATCGGAGACTCCCCTGTCGGCGCCTTTGATGTGAGCGACAGCGGTCGTCCGCCTAGCGGGAAAAGTGGGAAGCTTCGACATACAGGGCGCCGGCCGCCGGACGCCTCGGACGCAGGCGCGTCAAATGGGGAAAACGGCCACGACTCGTCGAAATCGAGGCCACATTTAGCACATCTCTGCAGACAGCGTGGTTCCAGCCGACAGATGAGCATGTTCTGTATCACGCTTTTCATTTTCCAGGGCATTGCCTTTAACAGGGGTCAGGGACAGGGGAGAGGGGTGGCAAACTGAATCCCCCCAATAAGACACATTTTCCCTGCATTACACGATGACGTGATGTCATAGGTGAAGCGGGGGGGGGGGCGGATGCGGCTGCCCCATAACTTTCGGACTGGGGGTAGTGCTCCCCAGCCCCCCACTCGAGAGCCGGTGTCAGAAGCCCCCGAGAGCCGGTATCAGGGTCCCCGAGAGTCAGTCAGGGGACCCCAAAAATTAGTATCAGGACCACCCTCCCCTCGAGAGTTGACCTCAGGAGTCCCTCGAGTCATTCTCAGGGGGCTCCAAAGGCCAGTATCAGGGGCCCCCTAGATTTAATCACGAGAGACCCAAGTTATTATCAGGGCCCATCCGTTTTGGTCTATGGGGACCTCCTCTCAGGGGTTCCGAAAGCTAATATGGGGATCCGAGAATTATTATCATAGGTGCTGCCAAGTGTTAGTTTCAGGGCCCCCATGTCTCAAGGACGTCTTTCTCAGGAGCCAAGAGTTCCTTTCAAGGGGCCCTGAAAGCTAGTTTTGGGACCCAGAATTAGTGGTAAATCCGAGAGTTATTGGGGGCGCCCCAGGATTAGTCTCGGAGGGCTGTCGGAAATCATTTCCATCCCCACCCTCCGAGAGTCAGCCTCAGGGGACCCTGAGCTAATCTGGATGCCCCTGACAGTAAGTATCAGCCCCCTCGCCCCACTCGGAGCAAATCTGGGGTCGCGATGTATAGTCCCAGAGGTGCTGCCGAGAACTTATCTCAGGAGCCCCGAGATATTATCAGGGGCCCCTCAGTTTTCTTCTAACAGGCCCCCAGGAATCAGTCTGAGTTCCCTGAGAGCTAATCGGTGGAGCGACCGAAATGAGCCTTATTGAGTGCCACCAAGTGTTGGTCTCAGAGAGCCCCAGAGCCAGTCTCCGGGATCCCCTAAGAGCTAAACGGGGGAGGGGTTAGTTAGTTAAGGGCTTTTTATAAGGCGTTCTGTGCAAAGCACCTTTGCCCGCCTCTAAAGTAGGGGAGGGCCAAAAATTAGCCTTATATGAGTGCCCCATGGACCTAAAATAACGGTCCGCCGATGGACCTTTTATTTCGGGGGAGTGGGGTCAATATGAATTTAGACACCCGGTTGTGATAAGTATTCGATGGGGGCTACCCCATGGTTCCACATCGCACACAGGCGCGATAATCAAGTTGGTAGAAAAAGGTAGTCATGTAACGAAAAAGGTCCGGAAATGGTCCTTGGGGCCCCTGAGACCGACTAACGGGGGCCCCTGAACCGACTTTCGGGGAGCCCTGAGACCGTCTCTCGCAGGCTCTAAGACCAACCCCTCGCGGTGCCCCTGAGATAGCTTTCGGGGGCCCTGAGAACAACTCTTGAGGCCCGCCTGAGATAAACTCTCTTGGAAGGGAGCCCTGCGGCCGATTCGGGGCTCCTGAGAATGCATCTCGGAGAACTCCAGAGTCTGACGCTGGGGCCCCTGATCGGCCCAATGGGGTCCGCAGACCCCTAGGACCCACCTCCTTGGTTACGCCACTGATTTCAACACAACCTCCCCGCACGCCTCATTCGAACTAATGCATTCGGATGTGATGCGCCCTGTACGTCGTTTCGCGCATGCGCAGTACGGAGTGATCGGCGCTGTCGGTCGGAGGCGGCGAGTCTCCGATCCAGGTGTCTCTTATTCATGTATGCAACCTGTCTGCACAGGGAAATTCCCGAAGAGAACTGATCAGGCGGGTGAATGATAATAATGATACACAGCCCGCAAATCATTATGAAAATCGAAGACAGGAGTGTCTGATCAGAAAAATCCGAGAATTGACACAAGAAAAGGAAGCGATAACAGAGAATATGTCATTTCTGTGTGGACAAATCAGAGGGAGAGGAAAATATGAATGAGCACAAACAGATCAACCTTTCAATAGCTTAACCTAGCTTATCTAGGGTTTCAAATTTAAAGTCACGAAACTGCTGGCTGGCTCCAGTCTCCGACAGGTTCTCTCAGGTGGTATATGGAACTTCTCAGCAATAGGTAAATGCATTTATCTTCGCGAACGACACCAGTCACCAGCCGTGCGCGCTTGTTTTGTTTGTATTTTTTGTTTTGTTCTTATCGGGACATGCTACTACACTGCCGACTCCAACTGCCAAAACTCAAAATCTAAACCATTGCAGTAACTGCTTAGCTTTTTGGTATCCTAATAGCTTACTACCTTTTTTACAAATTTGTATCTTTTGGTGAGGTTTCGTTCACTAGAAACTGTTTTATTAGACTTTTTGTTGACCGGAAGTAGGGTCGGTTACTGCCAGAACTAGGTGCCAAAACTCAACTCACGAAAGAATGTAACAATCGCTTAGAAAATCTTTATGCCGACTTAGAAATAGTAATGCTTAAAATTTGTACCTTTTCACGATGTTTCTTTCCATGGCAACTGTAACATTGAAGGTTAAAATTATACTACTTTTATTACGGCGGAATAATTTTCGGTGCCGTTAGTGTTCATGCTACTGCCAAAACTCAAAATCCGAACCATTGCAACAACTACTTAGCTTTTTCGTCTTGAAATATATGCCTGCCTTTTCTACAGATTTGTATCTTTTGGTGAAGTTTCGTTGGCTAGAAACTGTTTTATTAGACTTTTTGTCAACCGGAAGTAGGATCTATGACTACCAGGGCTGGGTGCCAAAACTCAGCTCGTGACTCAATACAACAATCGCTTAGAAAACCTATATACCGAGCTAAAAATAGTCATTTTTAAAATTTGTAGCTTTTCACGATGTTCCTTTCCAGGACAACTGTAAAATCATAGGTAAAAACCTCACTACTTTTATTACAGCGGAATACTTTCTGTTGCTATTGGTGTTCATGCCCGGAACCGAAAATTGCATACCAGTTCAGAAATAACCCAGTATTCTTCCCCATATCCCAAGATATCAATAATTCCCCATACCAGGACCAGGGGCGTACTTAACCCGCGCCCCACCGGGGGTCCGGCGCCACCTTCGCCCCACCGGGGGGCCATCGATGGCCCCCCCTCTAACTCCGAAAATATGGGCGTTAGCGCAAATCTGCAAAGTGCAATAGAAAGCTTGCGTGAATTCAGTAAGAAATTACTTCGCATGTTTTAGTGCTCAGGTCAATGGTTTGACCTCCAGAGGTCAAATTAGGTCAAGATCGGCTATTTTCACTCAAATATGCAATGATTGAGCAAACTGGGCATAACTCTTATGTCATTAGAGCTATTGAGGCCTGGTAAAGTACATTTTATAGCAAATTGCCAGTACTTTTTCCGCTATGTGGAACGTAAAGACCTCCCGCCAGTGGTTTGACCTCCAGAGGTCACCTCGTGACCTAATATGACCTGAGGTCACGAAAGGTCAGAAAGTGATCTTGCTGTATATCAAATGAAAGCCAGTCACCAGACAAACACGATGGTGTTTGTTTCACCGCTCTAGCTTAATTAGGTCAAAAGTTATTGCCAAAATACCGTTTTTGACCTCTGGTGACCTTGGATGACCTTGAAAAAGTCAAAGGGTAAATATGACCCCTAGGATCCGTGAAAGGGTGTCCAAAAACGCTGTTCTGAGTAGTTTGAGTATTTGCAATCCTTTTTGTGGCTTTTATATCATGAAACAGGTTTTCCCCATGCTTTTCCAATGGGAGAGGTCGCCTCGTGACCTGACCTCAGGGCACGAAATCGAAAAATCCCGGATATACACCTTGTAGACCCTGGAGGGGTCATGATGTGTAGGAAGTTTCAAATCGATCGACTTTGAAATGTAGCTCTTACAGAGCTCTAAAGTTGAAGTGAGGTGACAATGGTTGACCTCGTCTGGTGACCTGACCTTGGGTGACCCGGGGTAAAAAATTTCAGGGATGATGGGAAAATGATGCAGTGAGAGGTAGAGCTCTCAACCGCGGTGCTGCGCCTCGTCGTTTTTCTGCTATCCCGGAAAAACCTTAGGGGGGCCATCGATGGCCCCCGGTGGGGCGAGGGTTAAAACGTTGGGAACACAAGAAACAACGACAGCGCATAGGCGGATTCAGGACTTCCAGCAAGGGGGCGCCATCCGGAACAGGGGACACCACTTTTGACCGGCAAAGCTATCAGGTGAGCACAAAATCTTATTGGTGGGTGCTGAATTTCGCAACCGGAGCGGGGATGGGAAGCTACGTTTCAGGGGGGCGACATAGACCTTGCAGGGGGCGCCGAGGGCTGATCGGTGGGAGGGCGCGGGACCTCTGCCCCCTGGATTCGCCTATGCGACAGAGGCGTGTTAAGACTGCTGGAAAGGGGTGCAGTTGGAAAAGGCGTTCAAACGAGACTGCTGGCAACGAGATGTATTCTACAGAGGCGTGCTCAGAAGATTAGGAAAAGGGTACAATTGGCAAAGGCGTGTCCAGGAGACTGCTAGTAGGAGCATGTAATGCGGACAGGCATGCTCAGAGTGCTAAAAAGATATATAGTACAAAAGCGATCTCAGAGTGTTGGAAAAGAGTACATTGTACAGAGTGGTCTCAGACTGTTCGGAAGGGGTTGCAAGTGGAAAAGGCGTCTCCAAAAGACTGCTGGTGGGGATGATTTATTCAGAGGCGTGTTCAGAAAGCTGGGAAGAGGTGCAATTCGCAAAGACGTGTCCAGATCAGTGGCGTAGCCAGAGGAGTCGTTGGGACCATGGACCCCCTTGGGCAGATCTTGTGCACTGGAAAACACGAGCATTGAACTGGAGGGCCCCTGAGCTTGGTCGTGCACGGGACCCCCGAACTTAGTTTCAGAGGGCCCCTGGGCTTGATCTCAGGGGCCCCGGAGCTTAGTGTACGACTGCCCTGCGAGCTTAATCTCGGGGACCCTCGAGCTTAATGTCAGATTGCCCTCCAAACTTGATCTCGGGGTCCCCGAGCTTGGTCTCAGTGGTCCTTGGTTGGTCTCGAGGAGTTCCCCGAGCCTGGTCTCAGGGGTACTCCGGTATCGAGGGCTCCGAAGTATCAAACATTGATCTTGGGGCCAACTGAGCTTGGTCTCAGGGGGCCCCGAGTTGGTCTCAGGGACCCCGAGCTTGGTATCTGGGGGCCCAAGCTTGGTCCCACGGACCTTTTCTTCTTTGTCCCACCAGCCTTTCGATCTTGATCTCACGGGCCTTTCGATCTTGGTCTCAGGGGCCCCGAGCGTGGGGTCAGGGGTCCCTCGAGCTTGGTCTCAGGGACACCAAGCTTGGTCTCAGGTGCCCCCCCCGAGCTTTGTTTCAGGAAACCCTGAACTTGGTCCCAGGGGACCACCGAGCTTGGTTTCAGTGGCCCGAACTTGGCCTCAGGGGCTCCCCGAGCTTGGTTTCAGGGGTCCCTCGATCATCGCTATCGAGGGCTCCGGATTAGCGAACATTGATATCGGGGGCACCTGAGTTTGGTCTCAAGGGCCCTGAGTTGGTCTCAGGGTTCTGAACTTGGCCCAGGGGCCCAAATTGGGGCCCCTGGGATCTTAGTATTAAGATCTTAAGAAGGCCCGTGGGACCGATCTTAAGGTTGGTTCTACGGGCGTTTTGATCTTGGTCTCACGGTCTTTCGGTCTTGGTCTCAGGGAGCCCCCGAGCTTGGTCTTAGGCCCCCCAAAGCTTGGTGTCAGGGGACCCCGAACTTAGTTGCAGGGGACCCCCGAGCTTGGTCTCAGAGGACCCCCAAACTTAGTCTCAGAGGACCCCCAAACTTGGTCTTAGTGGCCTGAGCTTGATCTCGGTGGGCTCCACGAGTTTGGTCTCAGGGGACCCCCGAGCTTGTCCTCAGTGACCTGAGCTTGGTCTCAGGGGGCTCCACAAGCTTGTCCTCAGTGGCCTGAGCTTGGT
The DNA here is from genome assembly GCA_034440635.1 of Lepas anatifera. Classification (NCBI taxonomy): domain Eukaryota; kingdom Metazoa; phylum Arthropoda; class Thecostraca; family Lepadidae; genus Lepas; species Lepas anatifera. The sequence goes on along the minus strand of JAOTON010001931.1, from coordinate 138,171 downwards.
CTCAGGGGGCTCCACAAGCCTGGTCTCAGGGGCCCTCGATCATCGGTATCAAGGGCTCCGGATTATCGAACATTGATATCGGGGGCCCCTGAGCTTGGTCTCAGGCGCCCCGAGTTAGTCTCAGGAACCCGAGCCTGGTCTCAGGGGCCACAAGATTGGTCCCACGGGCCTTTTGATCTTGGTCTCACGGCCTTTCGGTCTTGGTATCAGGGGACCCCCGAGCTTGGTCTCAGGGGCTTCAAACTCGGTGCCACGGGCCTTTTGATCTTGTTCCCACGGGATTTTCGATCGTGGTCTCACGGGCTTTTCGGTCTTGGTTTCAGGGGGCCCCCGAGCTTGGTCTCAAGGGCCCCCGAGCTTGGTCTCAAGGGCCCCCGAGCTTGGTCTCAGAGGACGCCCAAACTTTAGTCTCAGAGGACACCAAGCTTGGTCTCAGTGGGCTCCACGAGCGCGGTCTCAGGGGCACCTCGATCATCGGTATCAAGGGCTCCGGATTATTGAACATTGATATCGGGGGCCCCTGAGCTTGGTCTCAGGGGCCCTGAGTTGGTTTCAGGGGCCCGAACTTGGTCCCAGGGGCCCCAAGATTGGTCCCACGGGCCTTTCGATCTTGGTCTCACGGGCCTTTCGATCTGGGTCTCATGGGCTCCCGAGCTTGGTCTCAGGGGCCCCGAGGTGGTCTAAGGGGCCTGAGCTTGGTCTCAGGGCCCCAAACTTGGTCCCACGATCCTTTCGATCTTGGTCTCACGGGCCTTTGGATCCTGGTCTCAGGGGTCCCCGAGCTTGGTCTCAGAGGATCCCCAAGCTTGGTCTCAGTGTGCTCCACGAGCATGGTCTCAGGGGCCCTTGATCATCGATATCAAGGGCTCCGGATTATCGAACATTGATCTCGAGGGCCCTGACCTTGGTCTCAGGGGCCCTGAGTTGGTCTCAGGGGCCTGAACTTGGTCCCAGGGACCTGAACTTGGTCCCAGGGGCCTCAAGATTGGTCCCACGGGCCTTTTGATCTTGGTCCCATGCAGTGGCGTAGCCAGGATTTGGCCAAGGGGGGGTCCCACTACCGTCGGGGGCCCCCAGGCCGGGGGCCCCTTAGTAGTCGGGGCCCATCTCCTATATGTGTCGTATAATATTTTGGCATTATAACATTTACACGACGGAAATTTTTCTATCCATTTTTAAGTGTTTGTTATTATTTTGTTTATAGTTTGATTTTTCTCGATCCGACCAAGTGTTGGTAAGTTTAGGTCACCAAATATTAAGGCTGGCCCATACCTATATGACAGCGTGGCTATAATAACAGTTTTATGGCACATATCGGGATCAAATGCTGCTGCGTGCATGATGTTAAACCTGACTTTACCTCAATTCACTCTGGTAATCAGCTATGAAGTCATTGAAGGTCAGTCGTTTTTAATACGAATAAATGGTCTTCTACGGAAAATGATTACCAATTTTATCCGGGTGTCGAATTAATGAACTCTTTAATCAGAAAGTTTCCAAAGAAATGGAAAAAATGAATAAAAATACAAGAGATATGGTTGATGGTGGTGTATTCCGGACGTCATATACCGTCTATTCCGCGGAAAGATCCTGATGAATTCACCAGAATTACTTTCTTACCCTTGCTATGTTGTAAATGAGCAAATTACCAAAACAATAGGCCCCTGAGATAACTATCGCCTTGGATTACTCTGTCATTGTTATTTTAAACCTTGCATACCTATTTTTCTTTTTGGGATTACGCTCATCAATGTGTGTCATTCTCCTTGTTTTTCTGGTTTCCTACGAAAATATTTGAAAGTTGTTTATTTCAGAATATTTAGGACGGTAGTTCTTGGGACTAAGCTAATAGATTGAAAAACCAGCTGAAGTTCCAAATTCCCTGTTCGATTTGCTATTATGGATGCTAAAATTAGATTAATTTTTGCCTTTCCTTCAGGAATGGTGCCTCATCAATATGTTTCAATTTGCCTTTTTTGGTACGCAATGGGAATATATAAATTTTTCAGGGGCATATGATTTTCTAAATCTTCTTTGAGCCTAGGATCTCAAGCAATATCTCTGGACTGTATTCTAAAATCTAAAAGAAACGGAAAGGAAAAAGGACGCTCAATAAAAAGGATATATGAGTGTGCCCCAGATGCTATATAAAACCTATTCCATGGACAGTCCTACTGATGAAACCGCTCACTTACTCCTCCCTAGCCATTGGTTGGAGATCCCGGGGGCTTGGGGAGGTGAGTACTTCCTTGGACTTTAGGTCTCTGATAGGCTTTGTACAGGGCTTGTATTGCTATGCCAGTGTTAAGCCATCCAGGACCATCACCCACCGCCCCCGCCCCCCTGACTCCTGGGTCGAGCAGAGATCTCCAGGGGCCTAGCACTTGACACGGCGCAGAAACCAGTATCTGGGACCCCCGAAAACAACACTTTTCCCGCAAAAAAACCAGTATTTGGGGGTACCATGAGACTACCTACTGGGACTCCCTGGAACTTACTCTCGTGAGGCCCTGAGGATAACTTGGGGGAGGAAGGAGAGGAATGCTCGCTGAGACTAGCTTTTGGGGACACTTGAGGGCAGCTTCTGGGAACCCCTGAGACTAACTCCTGGAGACCTCGTGAGACTAATTGTCGGATCTCTGAGATTAGCTCTCTGGCCCTCCTTACACTAGAACTGAAAGGTCCCCTGAATATAACTCGGGCTTCCGAGATCAGTTCTTGGGGGACCTGAGACTAGCTCTGGGGCCGTCAAGACCAACACTTGGCGCTACTCACAAGGTTAATTTCCGGCCCCTCTCCCGATTAGATTTCAGGGAGTCTCTGATACTGATTCACGGCGCCTCTTGACCAAAATTGGGGACTCCTGAGAATCTCTCGGGGCTCCCTAGATTAGTTATCGGCAGCACATCTGGGCCTATTTATCGGGCCCCCCCCAGATTTGCTCTGGGGGAGGGGGCTGAGACTGACACTCGGGGCCATCCAGATTAGCTCTTGGGGATCCCCTGAGGCTGTCTCTGGGGTGAGGCGGGGGGCTGGGAATGACTTCCGACAGCCCTCTGAGACTACCCTGGGTCGCCCCCGAGACTAACACTCGATGAGGGAGGCGTGGAACCACCCCTGAAACTGAGTATTTGGCACGGCACTCCCGACACTGCCTCTCGGAAGCCCAGATTAGCCCTCAGAGGTCTAAGGCTAACTCGGAGCCGTGAGACCAAAATTCGGGAGCACCTCTGAGAATTATTCTCAAAGCCCCAAAATTAGCTCTTGGACGAACCGGAGACTAGCTCCCGGGAGCACTCTGAGACTAACTTTTAGGTGCGCCCTGAAATTGACTCTCGGGGCCTCTTATGCAACAACTAGGGGGGGGCACAGCCTCAGGCTAAATCTCGAGGGTTCCCAAGATTACCCCTCAGGGGCCTCCTGAGATCAGCACTCTGCGGATCAAATGAGACTAGCTCTCGGACCCCTAGATTAATTCTCGGAGCCACCTGAAAGTAAATATTGACTCCTGAGAGAGACGCCCGTAAGACTATGGGACCGAATATCGGGAGTCCTCTAAGACTGACTCTCAGGGTCCCCTTGACCGACCCTTGGGGTTCTCTGAGACTGACTCTCATGGAGCCCCCTGAAATAGTCTGTCGCGGGGCCCTGAGAACCACTCTCTGGGGACCCTGGGACGAGCTCGACCCCCTGAGACCGACTCTCGGGGCCCCTGAGACCGACTTTCGGAATCCCCTGAGACTAACTCTCAGGGACCCCCTGTAATCTACTTTTGGGGGTCTTGAGACTGACCCTCAGGGCGGGGCCCTGAGGCCGACTCGGGACGCCCTGAGAACGAATCTTCAGGTGCTTCTGAGACTGATTCTGGGGGCCCCGTGATCAGAGAATGCTTTGCAGTGGTTTAGATTGGCCCAAAGGGGGGTCCTCGGACTCCTAGAACCCCTTAGCTACGCCACTGCATCCACACATTCGGGGGCCCGCCGAGATCAGCACTTGGAGGCCCCTGAAATCATTGCTTCACCCCCCCGATACCAATACTCCAGAGCCCCTGGATACTGATGCACGGGGCTCCTAAGACCAAGCTCGGGGTTCCACTTAGATCAGGTTCGGGGGCACCCTTAGGCCTATGCTTGCGCTTTTCTCAGGAGTAACTCGACACCGTTGTTTGGGGGGGAGCAGATCAACACTCGAAGGCCCCCGAGACTAATGCTCGGTACTCTGGAGCCCCTCGATACCAATGCTCGGGGACCCTGAGCCCAAGCCTCGGCCCCTGAGACCAAACTCTGGGTCCCATGGGGCTAATTCTCGGGCCTCGCTCATAAGTCCCCTCGATATCGATAGCCGGGGGACACCCCGAGATCAATATTGTCCCCCCCCCCTTCCCGAGATTAATGTTCGCTGCTCCGGAGCCATCGATACCAATGCTCGGGGGATCCCTGCGACCAGCTCTGGGGCCCCCTGAGACCAAGCTCGGAAGGCCCGTGAGACCAAGCTCGGGCCCCCTGATGCAAACCTTGGGGGCCCTGAGACCAAGCTTGGGGGACCTGAGACCAAGCTCGAGGAGCCCCCTGAGACCAAACTCGGGGGGCCTGAGACCAGGCTCGGGGGTCCCCTGGTACCAAACTCAGAGGGCCTCGTGACACCAAGCTCGGGGGGCCTCTGAGACCAAGATCGAAAATCCCGTGAGATTAAGCTCAGGGGCCCCTGAGACCGAGCTCAGGGGCCCCCGAGATCCATGTTTGGTACTCTGGAGCCCTCGATACCGATGATCGGGGGCCCCTGAGACCAGGCTCGGAAAGCCCCTGAGACCAAGTTCGGAGGTCCCTTGAGACCAAGCTCAGGGGCCCTGAGACCAAGCTCGGGGCCCCCTGAGACCGAGCTCGGGGCCCCCTGAGACCAAGCTCAGGGGCCCCCGAGATCAATGTCTGGTTACCTAGAGTTTCGATACCGATGATCAGGGGCCCCTGAGACCAAGTTCGGAGGTCCCTTGAGACCAAGCTCGGGAGGCCCCTGAGGCAAAGCTCAGGGGCCCCCTGAGACCAAGCTCAGGGCCCCCGAGATCAATTTTCGATACTCTGGAGTCCTCAATACCGATGATCGGGGGCCCCTGAGACCAAGCTCGGAAAGCCCGTGAGACCAAGCTCGGGGGCCCCCTGAGACCAAGCTCGGGGGCCCCTGAGACCGAGCTCGGGGGGCCCCTGAGACCAAGATCAGGGGGCCCTGTAAGACCAAGCTTGGGGGCCCCCGAGATCAATGTCTGGTTACCTAGAGTTTCGATACCGATGATCAGGGGCCCCTGAGACCAAGTTCGGAGGTCCCTTGAGACCAAGCTCGGGAGGCCCCTGAGGCAAAGCTCGGGGCCCCCTGAGACCAAGCTCAGGGCCCCCGAGATCAATTTTCGATACTCTGGAGTCCTCAATACCGATGATCAGGGGCCCCTGAGACCAAGCTCGGAAAGCCCGTGAGACCAAGCTCGGGGGCCCCCTGAGACCAAGCTCGGGGGCCCCTGAGACCGAGCTCGGGGGCCCCCTGAGACCAAGATCAGGGGGCCCGTAAGACCAAGCTTGGGGGCCCCTGAGACCAAGCTCAAGGGGGCCCCTGAGACCAATCCTCGTGTTTTCCAGTGCATAAGGTCAGCCCAAGGGGGGTCCGCGGACCCCAAGGACCCCCCCTTGGCTACGCCACTGGTCCCATGGGCCTTTCGATCTTGGTCTCACGGGCCTTTTGGCCTTGGTCTCATGGGATCCTGAGCTTGATCTCAAGGGGGTTCAGAGCTTGGTCTCAGGGCCCCCTTCGAGCTTGGTCTCAGGGGGCCCCTGAGTTTGGTCGCAGGGGCTGCGGTTGGTCTCAGGGGCCCGAGCTTGGTCTCAGGGCCCCAAACTTGGTCCCACGGTCCTTTTGATCTTGTTCCCACGGGCCTTTCGATCTTGGTCTCACGGGCCTTTCCATCTTGGTCTCAGGGGGCCCATGAGCTTGGTCTCAGAGGACCCCCAAGCTTGGTCTCAGTGGCCTGAGCTTGGTCTCAGTGTGCTCCACGAGCATGGTCTCAGGGGCACCTCGATCATTGGTATCAAGGTCTCCGGATTATTGAATATTGGTATCGGGAGCCCCTGAGCTTGGTCTCAGGGGCCCCGAGCTTGGTCTCAGGGGCTTCAAACGTGGTGCCCTGGGCACTTTTGATCTTGGTCCCACGGGCTTTTCGATCTTGGTCTCACGGTCCTTCGGTCTTGGTATCAGGGGTTCCCCAAGCTTGGTCTCAGGGCCCCCGAAATTAGTCTCAGGGGACCCGCGAGCTTGGTCTCAGAGGACCCCCAAGCTTGGGCTCAGTGGCCTGAGCTTGGCCTCAGTGTGCTCCACGAGCATGGTCTCAGAGGCACCTCAAATATCGGTATCAAGGTCTCCGAATTATCGAACATTGATTTCGGGAGCCCCTGAGCTTGGTCTCAGGGGCCCCGAGCTTGGTCTCAGGGGCCCTGAGCTTGGTCTCAGGGGCCCTGAGCTTGGTCTCAGGGGCTTCAAACTTGGTGCCCCGGGAACTTTTGATCTTGGTCCCACGGGCTTTTCGATCTTGGTCTCACGGCCTTTCGGTCTTGGTATCAGGGGTTCCCCGAGCTTGGTCTCAGAGCCCCCGAGTTTGGTCTCAGGGGGCTCCACGGGCCTGGTCTCAGAGGTTTCTGAACCCCAAGACTAACTTCCGGATGTCGCTGAGACTGACTCTCGGAAGCAATCTGAGACTAACTTTTGGGTGCTCCCTGAGATCTGCTCTCGGGGCCCCTTATACAAAAATGGGGGCACAGCCTGAGGATAAGTCTCAAGGGCTTCCAGTATTGTCCCTGGGGGCCCCCTGAGACCAGTACTCTGCGCATCAAGTGAGACTATCTCTCGGGCCCTCAGATTAATCTCGGGGCCACCTGAAAGTAAATATTTACTCCTGAGAGAGACGCCCGTGAGACTATGGGCCCCCCTGAGACCGACACTCGTGGGGAGGGACCCCTGGGACCAAATCTCAGAAGTCCCCTTAAACTGACTCTCGGGGTCCCCTTGACCGAATTTTGAAGTTCTTAGAGACTGACTCTCAGGAGACTCGCTGAAATAGACTTTCGCGGGCCCTGAGAACCATTCTCTGGGGCCTCTGGGACTAGCTCGGCCCCCACTGATACCGACTCTCAGGGCCCACTGAGACCGACACTCCGGGCCCCCTGAGACCAACTCTCAGGGGCCCTCTGAAATCTACTTTCGGGGGCCTTGAGACCGACTCTCAGGGCGGGGGCCCTAAAGCCGACTCGAGACGCCCTGAGAACGAATCTTCAGGGTCCCCTGAGACTGACTCAGGGGGCACAGTGATCAGAGAATCATTTGCAGTGGCTCAAATTAGCCCAAGGGGGTCCGCAGACTCCTAGGACCCCTTGGCTATGTCACTGCATCCATATATTTGAGGGCCCTCCGGGATCAACATTTGAATACCCCTGAAATCATTGCTTGCCCCCCCCCACCGAGACCAATACTACTGAGGCCCTTGATAGTAATGCACGGGGGCTCCTAAGACCAAGCTCAGGGTCCCACTTAGATCAGGCTCGGGGACACCCTTAGGGTCGTGCTCGCGCTTACCTCAGGAGTAACTCGACACCGATGTTCGGGGGCTCCCCAGATAAATATTCGGAGCCCCTCGAGACTGATGTTATGTACTCTGGAGCCCCTCGATACCGATGCTTGGGGGCCCCTGAAGCCTGGGGCTTCTGAGACCAAACACAACATTCTGTGAGGCCAATGCGCGTTCCTTACTCGTGAGGCCATCGATATCGATAGTTGGGGGTACTCCGATATCAATATTGCCCCCCCTTGAGATCAATGTTCGGCACTCCAGTGCCATTGCTACCGATGCTCGGAGGACCAAGCTCGGGGCCCCTGAGACAAAGCCCGGGGGAAGGGCCCTGAAACCAAGTTCGGAGGATCCCTGACAACAAGTTCGGGGAACCCCTGTGATGAATCTCGGAGGGCCCCTGAGACCAAGCTCGGGAGCCCATGAGACCAAGACATAAAGGCCCGTGAGACCAATATCGAAAGGCCCATGGGACCAGGATCAAAAGGCCCGTGGGACCAGGTTTGGGGCCCCGAGGTCAAGCTCGGCCCCTGAGACCAGCTCGGAATCTCTGAGACCAAGCTCGAGGGGGACCCTGAGACCAAGCTCTGGGCCCCCCTGAGACCAAGCTCGGGAGCCCATGAGACCAAGACCAAAACGCCCGTGAGACCAAGATCGAAAGGCCCATGGGACCAAGATCAAAAGACCCGTGGGACCAAGCTCGGGGCCCCTGAGACCAACTCAGGACCCCCTGAGACCAAGGTCAGGGCCCCCGAGATCAATGTTCGATAATACGGAGCCCTTGATATCGATGATCAAGGGCCCCTGAGACCATGCTCGTGGAGCACACTGAGACTAAGCCTAAAGGTTCCCCTGAGACCAAGCTCGGGGCCCCCTGAGACCAAAATCGAAAGGCCCGTGAGACCAAGATCGAAAGGCTCGTGGGACCAAGATCAAAAGGCCCGTGGGACCAAGCTCGGGCCCCTGAAATCAACTTGAGGCCCCTGAGACCAAGCTCAGGGGCCCCTGAGACCAAGATCGAAAGGCCCGTGGGACCAAGTTTGGGGCCCTGAGACCAAGCTCGGGCCCCTGAAACCAACTCGGGGCCCCTGAGACCAAGCTCGGGCGCCTGAGACTAACTCGGGCGCCTGAGACCAGGCTCAGGGGGCCCCGATATCAATGTTTGATAATCCGGAGCCCTTGATATCGATGATCAAGGGCCCCTGAGACCAAGCTTGTGGAGCCCTTTGAGACCAAGCCCAGGCCATTGAGGACAAGCTCGGGGTCCCCAGAGACCAGGCTCGTGGGCCCCTGAGACCAAGCTCAAATTCCTCCTGAAACCAAGACCGAAAGGTGCTTGAGACCAATATCGAAAGGCCCATGGGACCAAGTGTTTGGGGCCCTGAGACCAAGCCGGGGCCCCTGAGAACAACTCAGGGCCCCCTGAGACCAAGGTTAGGGCCCCCGAGATCAATGCTCGATAATCCGGAGCCCTTGATACCGATGATCGAGGTGCCCCTGAGACCAAGCTCGTGGAGCCCACTGAGACCAAGCTCAGGCCACTAAGACCAAGCTTGTTGGTCCTCTGAGACTAAGTTTGGGGATCCTCTGAGACCAAGCTCGGGGGTCCCCTGCAACTAAGTTCGGGGTCCCCTGACACCAAGCTTGGGGGCCCTGAGACCAAGCCCGGGGGCTCCCTGAGACCAAGACTGAAAGACCGTGAGACAAAGAACAAAAGGCCCGTGGGACCAAGCTTAAGATTGGTCCCACGGACCTTCTTAATATCTTAAGACTAAGATCCCGGGGCCCTCAATTGGGGTCCGGACCATTTTCAGGCCCCTGAGACCAACTCAGGACTCCTGAAACCACGCTCAGGGGCCCCCGATATCAATGTTCGATAATCCGGAGCCCTTGATACCGATGATAGAGGTGCCCCTGAGACCACGCTCGTGGAGCCCACTGAGACCAAGCTCAGGCCACTGACACCAAGCTTGGCGGTCCTCTGAGACTAAGTTTTGGGGGTCCTCTGAGACCAAGCTCGGGGACCTGAGACCAAGCTCGGGGGACCTGAGACCAAGCTCGGGGAACCACTGATACCAAGACCGAAAGACCGTGAGACCAAGATCAAAAGGCCCGTGGGACCAAGTTTGGGACCCCTGAGACCAAGCTCGGGACCCCTGAGACCAAGCTCGGGGCCCCTGAGACCAACTCAGGGCCCCGCTGAGACCAAGCTCAGGGCCCCGGAGATCAATGTTCGATAATCCAGAGCCCTTGATATCGATGATCGAGGGCCCCTGAGACCAAGCTTGTGAAGCCCCCTGAGAACAAGCTCAGACCACCGGAGGACAAGCTCGGGGGTCCCCTGAGACCAGGCTGGGGGGCCCCTGAGACCAAGCTCGGGGGGCTTCTGAGACCAAGATCAGGGGGCCCCAAGATCAATGTTCGATAATCCGGAGCCCTCGATAGCGATGATCGAGGGACCCCTGACACTAAGCTCGGGGAGCCCCTGAGGCCAAGTTCGGGCCACTGAAACCAAGCTCGGGGGTCCCCTGGGACCAAGTTCAGGGGTTTCCTGAAACAAAGCTCGGGGGTCCCCTGAGACTAGGCTCGTGGAGCCCACTGAGACCAAGCTCAGGCCACTAAGACCAAGCTTGGGGGTCCTCTGAGACCAATTTGGGGATCCTCTGAGACCAAGCTCGGGGGTCCCCTGCAACTAAGTTCGGGGTCCCCTGACACCAGGCTTGGGGGGTCCTGAGACCAAGCTCGGGGGCTCCCTGAGACCAAGATCGAAAGACGGTGAGACCAAGATCAAAAGGCCCGTGACACCAATCTTAAGATTGGTCTCACGGACCTTCTTAACATCTTAAGACTAAGATCCCAGAGGCCCAATTGGGGTCCCTGGGACCATGTTCAGGCTCCTGAGACCCACTCAGGGCCCCTGAGACCACGCTCAGGTGCCCCCGATATCAATGTTCGATAATCCGGAGCCCTTGATACCGATGATCGAGGTGCCCCTGAGACCACGCTCATGGAGCCCACTGAGACCAAGCTCAGGCCACTGATATTAAGCTTGGCGGTCCTCTGAGACTAAGTTTTGGGGGTCCTCTGAGACCAAGCTCGGGGGCTTCCTGAAACAAAGCTCAGGGGGCACCTGAGACCAACTCGGGGCCCCCTGAGACCAAGCTCAGTTGGCCCCAAGATCAATGTTCGATACTTGAGAGCCCTCGATACCGGAGTACCCCTGAGACCAGGCTCGGGGAACTCCCCGAGACCAGCCAAGGGCCACAGAGACCACGCTCAGGGTCCCCGAGATCGAGTTTGGAGGGCAATTTGACATTAAGCTCCGGGGCCCCTGATATCAAGCCCGGAGGCCCTTTGAGACTAAGTTCGGGGGTCCCGTGCGACCAAGCTCAGGGGCCCTCCAGTTCAATGCTCGTGTTTTCCAGTTGCACAAGATCTGCCAAAGGGGTCCGTGGTCCCCAACGACTCCTCTGGCTACGCCACTGATCTGGACACGCCTTTGCCAATTGCACCTCTTCCCAGCATTCTGAACACGCCTCCGAATAAATCATCCCCCACCAGCAGTCTTCGGGAGACGCCTTTTCCACTTGCAACCCCTTCCTAACAGTCCGAGACCACCTCTGTACATACAATGCACTCTTTTCCAGCACTCTGAGTTCGCTTTTGTACCATATATCTTCTTTTTAGCACTCTGAGCATGCCTGTCCGCATTACATGCTCCTACTAGCAGTCTCCTGGACACGCCTTTGCCAACTGTACCATTTTCCTAACCTTCTGAGCACGCCTCTGTAGAATACATCTCGTTACCAGCAGTCTCTTTTGAACGCCTTTTCCAACTGCACCCCTTTCCAGCAGTCTTAGCACGCCTCTGTCGCATAGGCGAATCCAGGGGACAGAGGTCTCGCGCCCTCCCCCGATCAGCCCTCGGCACCCCCCATGCAAGGTCTATGTCGCCCCCTGAAATGTCGCTTCCCATCCCCGCTCCGGTTGCGAAAATCAGCACCCACCAATAAGATTTTCTGCTCACCTGATAGGTTTTGCAGGTCAAAAGTGGTGCCCCCTGTTCCGGATGGCGCCCCCCGTCGGAAATTCTGATTCCACCTATGCGCTGTCGTTCTTTCTTGTGTTCACAACGTTTTAAGTACGCCCCTGCTCCTGGTATGGGGAATTATTGATATCTTGGGATATGGGGAAGAATGTTGGGTTATTTCTGATCTGGTATGCAGCTTTCGGTTCCGGGCATGAAGACCAAGAGCAGCTGAAAGTATTCCGCTGTAATAAAAGTAGTGAGGTTTTTAATCTATGATTTTACACTTGTCCTGGAAAGGAACATCGTGAAAAGGTACAAATTTTAAGAATTGTTATTTCTAGCTCGGCACAAAGCTTTTTAGGCGATTGCAACATGCCTTCGTGAGTTGAGTTTTGGCACCTAGTTCTGGCAGTAACCAACCCTACTTCCGGTTAACAAAAAGTCTAATAAAACAGTTTCTAGTGAACGAAACCTCACCAAAAGATACAAATTTGTAGAAAAGGTAGTAAGCTATTAGCATACCGAAAAGCTAAGCAGTTACTGCAATGGTTCAGATTTTGAGTTTTGGCAGTTGGAGTCGGCAGTGTAGTAGCATGTCCCGTTCTTATCTGTCCATTTTCACTGTTTAGTTGTCAGGCAATAAATTATTGTACCCTAAAGGTGTACATTATGATATGTTTTGTCTACCGTTATTAGTTCCAGTTGCATTATTCAATTGGTTTTAGGTCGAACAGTAGCCTGTAAACACCAGTTAAAGCACAGATTTCTACCTACTGTAAAGTATGTGAGCAGTATCAAGCTAAGCCTCTAAAAAAGCTTGCCATTTCTCCGAGCAAGGCCTAAAATGGAAAAGAAATTAGAAATCTGCTTCTTTTTCAGGCTTCTTTCTACGTCGTGAGTGAGGGGGTAGAGTTGTGGGCGCTACTGTTTGTCTAAAAATCACTAAAAATTATATACCTATACTTTCCAAAGGTAGTGGGTGTCTTCTCTCTTTCACTGCCTGCCTTGGATGCTACATCAACATTTCTGCATCCTTCCTAAAGATAAGGTATCCTGCATGCATCATTTCCCTTTTCTCCGTTCTCGCAGCCCATTTAGCCTCGGTAGTATCTTGATATCATGCTGGTAGTAGGTTCCCTGGAGTATGTGCCTAATCTCCATGGGGCTAGGAATTATTTTTACCCAACTTTACATTAATCTTCGATTTTTTTGTGTAGTTTTGTGCTGACCCAGTTACTGTGCAACTGTGTCCCAAATCCTGGGATGTTGGATGGATAGTCCAGTCTGCAAAGTATGGCAGCAGGCCAGACGAGTCGCACCAGCCATCTAAAATTCTCACACCGCCAGCCACCGAAAATGTGCACCAATCTGCCATATACTAGGGATAAACGCATTCATTCCTACCCACACGATGCAATGCTACCTCTCTTATTAGTTAGTTAGTTGAGGACTTTTATAAGGCCCCCTCCTGTGTCTTTATAACCATTTAACCATTATTTGTTTGGTTTTCAGTGTCACCTTCCTTGCACCAGTCTCACAAATTCGCACCAGGTTGATAAAATTTGCACCACTTGCTCCTGTCTCCCAGGGCACTCGCACCAACGAAATCTCGTCGAAAATGCCATACTTTGCACGCTGAAGGATAGTGACACCCAGGTAAACAAGCTGGATTTTGCACTCACTTCTGTGATATTTTTGCTAAATTTTCTTCTCATTCCTGAAGTGCTGCTGTTTTAGCACAATTAAATAATCTTGGTGTACATGAACTTGTTAAAAATATGACAGTAGGGAAATTGTGATAATGCTTTCTAAATCATCAATAATGGCTTGGGAAGTTTAAATTGACTTTGAGTATCTTAACTTTTATGTTAATTGACTATATTTTCCTGTATGAATTTTTTTTTACACTTAGCGTCCTAGTGCAAAATCAGTTTTGGGATAGTGACTTAGTTTCCATGGCCAAAAAGTGATCTGGATTAGATTGCTAATCAGAACAATAATTGAGTCATCCAGTCCTTTAAGTGTTATCTATTCACCAGCACTTTAGTCCAGACCACACTTTAGTGCTGGGAAATATAGTTTTTTTTGTCAGTCTATGCCCATTTAGCTGAGATTCTGGCCATAGACTGCTAACGATCACAGAAGTGGCACACTGTGTTTTGCTTAATTCACCAGAAGAAATCACACTGATGGAAGGTGTGCTACATTATCATGGCAATTGGAAGCAGCAGTGTACATGCGACCTGTATTTTAATTTTGATACTATGCCCTTGATTCTTACTGTCACATGATGTGGGAGTACTGTGTTATGATGGCTTCAATTTGTCACTGTTGACTCATACACTATTTTATCTTTGATCTGGCTCAGTTTGCAGAAAATCTCACTGCCAGTGTGATTAATGTCATTTTGTTTTTGTTTTTGCTTTTTATTGTATCTCTTGTGCTACCTATGTGTCATATCATGTGTTATTGCCTTGTATCACGATATATCTTGTATCATGTGTTATTGCCTCCTTGCAATGGGCTGAACAATGATAAGAGGCCAGATAAACACCTCTTTCATACTAATAGCGATTGGCTTATTTCTGGGTCATTGTGCTGCCTGCCACCTTACCGACATCCATAGTTCACCGAGATCCACCGTGATTCTGGTTGGCTGCAGTCGCTGGGGGCGTGGACGTTGCCGCTTGGGGCGCTGGCGTCGTGCTGGGTGCGCTGGAGTCTGAGCGTGCGGTCCGATCGCTGCCGTGTTCGTTCGTCCTGTTTGTGCACTGGCTGCCAAGTTGTCAACTGATGCACTGTTGGTCCATGCTGCACTGTCTGCTTGCGTCCTACGTCGCTCCTGCCTCCGTCCGTGTTCGCCGCCATGGCCGGGTAGCGCTCCCGCCCGTGATTCGCTGTGTGTCCGCTCTGCTTCTGTCGCGGGGTTGCTGGTGTCTGGGGGGAGGTTCGGGTGCTGTGCTGCTAGCAAATCCTCTTCCTGGTGTGGGGGGTGACTCCTGGGTTTGCATCACCGCCTCCTCCCTGTTCCCGCAGAGTACCTTCACCTGTTCTGTTGTGATGATGAAAAAATGTGTGTGTCATGAAAGTAGTGCAGTAATTGAGGGCTGTTAGATGGCGATCAGTGTAGAACAATGCTAAAACTACACAATTGTCATTTCAGCGGGAAATATTTCGCAGGATACAACCATACACGTCTATTTATACTATGGGCAGTACATGAGCCATACAGGACCCTAAAACAAGCCCCGGCCGACTGAAGGGGACAAAAGATACACGCAGAGGCGCGAGCCCCGAACCCGTGACCGCCGACGGTGCGAGCGCTCTAAATTACGCCCAGAAGGGCACAGGCCCGGAGCTCAGTTGACGTCCACCGGCCGGGTGTGTGGAAAAAATGAGGATAATGATGAACCTTGAGCGGTACAAATAATGCACAAACGTGAGCGAAACCCAGCAAAACACGACGGCGACCCCGTAGTGCGAAGACTCCGCCCAGGATAACCCACATAACCTTCATGCTCCCTCATGCAGGGCACATTATCTCGTACACAGGCCCACTCAGTGCACGCCGGTAACGGACGGGTCCCGGCGCGAGGGGGAGGGGGCGGCGGCGAGGCACTCGGTGGATCTGTTCCGCTGACACTCGTGGGATGCGAGGTGTGGTGTGTGTTAATGCATGTATGGATATATAACCAACAAGTTTTTTTCAGGTGCTAGCCCCCACTGCACTGGTCACATACCTGGAAGCACTTGTTTGTGAGAAATGATACTTTGAAGACATTTTTTGTGGTAATAATTTTGTTTTTACATTTATTGATTATTTTCCATGGTTTTGTATTAAAGAAAAAAACGATGTCCAAGAATCAAATTCAAGCTTTAAAAGTTCATTTAATTGCAATTTCTTCCATAGATGTTTTCCAATTGAGATTGTAAAAGTTGGACAAATATTTAAGGTACCTAGAGTTCAAAGCTGGATATATTAGTTTAAAATAGAAGTTCACCCAAAATTTCAGGTGGTTTGTGAATCAAATAGGCAGAAACATTCTCATGTTATCTTTTGGTGGTCTGGGGGGGTTTTATGAAAGAATATGCCCCAGGTACTGATTTTTTGGGAACGTGCGTTTCCAATTTCAGGAGTGCTTTCAATTATGGATCTTGGTTCCCATTATTGGGATCATAGCTATTTTCATTAACTCTCATTACAGTTTTCCCCACTGTCTTGCCAATTTTTTTAACCTTTTCCGGCAGGGGGGCTAATATTGCCCCTCAGGTTTTCAAGAATATCTCGAAACGGCTTCGATAGAACTTTGAAACTTCCTGACTTTTCCTAAAACTAGTACAGGCAGGTTTTCTGAAATTGTCAATATTATATATTTACCAGGGGCGGAGCTATGGCTGGGTTTTTGGGGAGGTTCTATCCACAAACCAAGTATTATCGTATGCGATGGGTTCTTTGTAAAAGGAAGCCGTCTCTGCTGATCCTGATACCAGTTATATGGTTTTATTATATCATTTTTATGTGAGATGATAGTGCATTCACAATTGTCACTATTTGTATTCATCAGGGGCGGTTACAGCTGTTCAAAATGGGGAATGTTATCAAGAAGGACTAAACGTTAGTAAGTGAGAAGACTGCTTACAGCCGTGCAGGCGAATACAATTGGGTATATGAAAATTCAAAATAGTTATAACCAAATTCTAGATTACCAGAGGCGTGTCCAGTCACTACACATTTTCAAAATGCATATTCCCAGCCAGTATCACCGCCGCGGCTCAATATCGTTGTATATTAAAAATGTGTTTCCAATCACCCCACCCGCCCCCACGACGAGAGTCCTGATCCGCCTATGTCACCCCCTTTCCCAGAGCTGCCATGGGAGGTAAAATTATCAGAAATAAATTTCAACTAGTCGAGGACTAATATACTCATGCATACCACTCGCATATTGTTGGTATGTATTTTACCCCACTGTTTTACCTTACTGCATCCGCCCCTGATGAGTTTTCACTTTTTTCATTTATTTATGTGTCAAAGATGCCAAGCAGTATATCACGGCTTCTAATCCGCGTAACAAAAACTTTTAGGTTGTATATATTTCCCCTCATAGTCCTGGTCCTGGAACTGCCATTGAATTTCGAATTTTTGCGTAACTCAGTATATGACAATTTTGGGTCAATTATTTGTAAATCTGAACTAGTTTTGTGAAAATCGTACAACAGAGACAAGGGTTATGAAAATCTAAAAATACACAAAAATTGTATATTTTGCAGACCTTCTCCTTAAAAATCAAAATTTTAAATTTTCTTTTTCAAAATAAAGTTTAGCGTCAGGGAATCTATAGCACTTGAATTTTCAAAATCGGCCGGTTAGATTACGAGATCTTAGGGGGCCGATATTGCCACCCTCCGGAAATAGGGTAGCCGGGAGCCTGACGAAATAGGTTAAGGAGCTGTGACGGTTTGCCCTTATGATATTCCCAAAAGGAGGGTTCGTTTTTCTGCAAGTTCTGATTCTCCTCCAAACAGTTTTGTTTCCACATGCTCTACATATGTTGAGTTCTAAAGTAAGACCCCAGCCACTGCAAAATAAGGCAAGCAGCTTGGCGAGAGGGCAAGGACATTCAGGGAAAACAACAGCTCCGGTTATCCCTTGAATGGAGTGTACAATATGTTCATAGATTGAAGTTGGCTGAGTTTCTTTCCCGATCGTAATCAGCAAAAAAACTATTTAAAAAGTTGCAATTGTTTGTCTATTCAACATCGAAGGCAAGAGGGTTGCTGTCCCCACCCTCATCTTCCAACTTTTCATCATTTTTATTCTCGAGATTCAAGGGCACTATGCGTCTGTTTCTTTCCATTAAGTATTTCTGCTGTCCCACTGGGAAAAGCGCACGCCACATTTTTTCCGATTGTGGGATTTTGTTATCATTCGATTGGGAAAGACAAGCTGCGTCTATTTATGGAATGATTTGACGAAATTCCCTCAAAATTTATAGTTATATTGTCTTTTCAAACCGGTCCTAGGGCTCCGCTTATGTTACACAAAACGGAAAAGCGCTCTCCTGTTAAATATTCGGAATGGGACATCCGCTTATCTTCTGTTGGACGGCAGATTTGCTGTATGGGCATTTCTATTGTTCTGCTCACGTGTTGGTAACATGAATGCCTTGTCACAAAATCCCGCCAAAGCTGTGTCGCCCGTCATTCTCTTCTTTCCTTTCAGATGATTGTTGGAACGGTTGCAGGACAGTGAAGGCTTTCCTCCAGTGAGCTGCAGTTCTTAATGTCCGGCTGGGAGGAGAGTAATAGAAGTTCAATGCATTTTTGGAGGATCCGAGGGGGAACAGTGCAACTATGTCGTTCTTCAAACGGAAGTTTCGAAGTGAGTATCTAATTATCCCGACTATGAGACTCAGCGTGCATTTTTTATTCTTCAAAAATCGTGTTTTAGAGACGTATAGTGTAGGGTCTTATTTCTTTCACTTAGGTTGTGAAATAGTGTAACCAAACAGTGGGTTATGGCACTGAGCATAGTGGCCAGGCAGCGCGTAGAGGCCGACGAGGAAGTTACCTTCTTAGGCGTCTAAAACGGCGAGAGGGTGGAGGAACATCCCGAACTCCGCCATTATGTCTGTGTTATTTGCTCGCTCTCCATCTTACCAACGTGGGCTAAACCCGGCATTCCTTCATCCACTATAGGTGGACTCCCTCGATAGTGTTTCCTGGACAACACTTGAGTCCTGGTCTGGGTCTCAAAGATCTTACTTCGTGACTGTCAATGCTTTGCTCTTGCATAGCTCATCCTTTTTTAATTATGGTTTATTTCAAACTTTGTGGTGGCACCAGGTTCAAAGGCAGCCTAAAAGCGTGAGCAGGGTCCAGGAAATGTAAAACCCCAGTCCCCCTCTTCTAGAATTACTTTTGTCTTCTTATGGTGCCCGAACAGTGATTTGATTAAAACAGTTTATTTTCTGTTGCAATATATAATGTCATATACACGGATCATAAGATATATACATTGCGGCTTCTTGCGGGTCAAATTCATGTTATCGCAGTCAAAACCATTGCAGAAACAATGATTACACTATGTATCGTAAATCTTCCGAAAAAGATAGACTTGTGTTTCTTAAAAGCTGTGATTTTCAACTTAAGTGTTTACACTTAAACCATATGACATAAAACATTCAGACGCAGAGAACTGATGAGAGCAGCTCCTACCTGACGCCATTGTCGCGTCGCTGCTGGTTTCGCGTGACCACACACCGTTGATGCTGGCTGGTACTGCCAGGTCACTCGCGGAACAGCTCCGTCTCCAGCTGCTCCTCCTGCCCGGTGGAGAGCCTGTCCTCAGCGCAGCCGAGGTCAGCCCCTGGCTCGCCGGACCTGCAGGCCAGCTTTGTCGCCAGCATACAGGCTGAAGAGAAGAGGTGGCCAACCATGTCAGGTATGTCAACCGCACTGATTTGGCTGTCCCGCAGCAACAGACCAGGCTTCACTGTACATTGTTCTTTTGAATCGGATAAGATTAGTCGACTTGTATCAGGTTAATTCTCGTGGTGAGTTTTTTCAATCTAATTGGAAAACTGGATTAGATTTCAACTACTTTGTTTATTCAAGCGGGCGCACTTACAAAGGGTTCATGAAATAAATATCGGTGAGTTGGTGGTCGGTCCAAGAAATCGTGCGCAATCAAATATTGTTGTGTGTGAATTTTTGCATCTGAAAATGCACCCTATTTGTTCAGTGGCAGAAAGGGAGCACCTGGCCGGCCAGCGTCTGACCAAGACCATGCAGTGCCTAACCGCGGACAAGTGTGCGCTGGGGTACCTGACGGCATTCCTAGAGAGCAGGCACGTGGCCGGCTACCTGCACTTCTGGATGGAGGCGGAGGTGATACGGCGGCGACTGGAGGCGGCCGACGCACCAGCGCCGCCTCCGGCGGGCCACCCCTCCCCGGTGAAGGGTGGCCCGGGGCCGGACCGGTCGGCAGACACGCCCAGAGACCGGTCCGAGGGCTGCCCGCCTGCCCGTGAGACGCCGCCGCGGAACGGCGAGCCGTCTCCGGCGGCGGCGCTGGCGCGGCTGCTGCGCCGCTACGTGGTGGAGGAGACGGGGCCGGCGTCGGTGCGGCTGCCGGCGGCGCTACACGCCGACGCCCTGCGGCCGGCGGCCTCGGCGTCGGAGGCGCGCGCGCTGCTGCTGCGAGCGCAGGCGGCGGCGGCCGGCGTCATCACCGACGGCCACCTCACCGACTTTCTGCAGAGCGACCACTACCAGTGTTACCAGGTGGACGTGCTGACCAGCAGTGCCGTCGAGATCTGTGATATCCTCTTCAACGAGACAGTCGTCTTCATGTTCATGGAGGTGAGATGCCAGCTAAATACCAACGCCCATTTTTCTGAATACTAGTTAACCGTTACGTTACCATGTGCTTGCATGTTATATCATCAAAATGTATGATTATCGAAAAATATATTGTATATATATAGTATAAAAACTTACTCCACTAGGTAAAAATCGTTTTCGGGGCGCTTTCGATATATTTTATATATCTTCGTCAGCGAGTTAGAACAGTTCATGAATGGTGATATAAAAAGGAAACAAGGGTACCTTTCATGCTGTTAGGCTGTTTGACTTCAGTTTACCGATGTAAAGGACATTCTGCTCCCTGGAAACGTGTAATGTTCCCCATGTCATATTCTAGTAAGATTTCAGGAGCCTCTCTCGAATGGACGCTTGATGGTTGGCCGCCTGTTATAAGAGGCATGGAGGAAGGTGTTCGTAAGAAGAGCCGGATTTTTTTCATCGGCCTGCCTCGTCCTCATATATGTTTCGAAAGCAGGTTCTTAGCCTCTGTTCAAGTTTGACGTTGCCAGGGAGTGTGTGTTGGTGCGGCGGCGGGTACCCGCCCCTGGTGAGAGCGTCAGTAAATACAGCTTGCGTGCGGCAGCGAGTGCCTCAGCTCCGGTGTTTTCCACAGTTCATGGAACAAGAGGGCCTGTCGCACTACGTGGAGTTCTGGATGTCTTCCAATAATTTTCGGGATCAGCTGTACGCGATGGGTGCCGACTGTGATGCCGTACAAACCCAGAGTGACGCCATGGTGCTCTACGACAAGTGAGCTCTGCGACCCTCTCCATCTGCTGAGACGTGCTCTATTATTTAGCCTGCAACCTTCATCTGTGTTTGTTTGTCGTTTGTTTGACGGTATTGCTTAGTTCAGGGTCTGGTGAAAGAAAAATCACTGTGGGTCTGGCCCATTCAGGTTAACCCTCGCCCCGGTGGAGGGGTGTTTGAACACCCCCTCGGGTTTTTCTGGCGGCACGAAAAAACGGCGGCGCGAGGCGCCGCCGTACTTTGCATATCTTATTATTGACCAATTCCGTAACTTTCCCCATAAATTTAAGGTTGGGTCATCTCAGGTCAGGTCGCCTGCGCAAGTCAAATGACCTCACCTCCAAAAATGTTTAAGGTGGCATGAGTAAAAATGGGAATCTTTCGAACGCATGCTTATACCACATAATGAGTCCACCGAGTATTACAAAAGGATTCCGGGGATTTCGTATCGATGACCAAGGGTCAGATACAGATCACCTCTCTATTGGAAATGCATGGGGAAAAAGGAGTTGTTTTTTATTGGTGTAGATGCCACTGAGAATACCTTCATATTCTACAAATCGTAGTATTCTGGGCCCCTGGGAGGTTCATCTTGCAATTTTTGGCCTGTGACCTCTGAGAGGTCATCTGGGCTATTAAAGCAGGTTTTCGGACTTGGATCAATAACTACAGGAAATGACGATAAAGCTTTTATTTTATCATTACGTTTGGATTGTTAGTGTGAGTTAATTGATGTGCATATCGACTATGCTAGATCAGATAGTGGCCTTGGCCTGACCTGGAGTCAGGTCATTTTTGTGTTTTGACTTATTATAGTTATAGCATACGCCATTCGATCCTCCGGGACGAGAGGAAGCAAATGATTTTTGAAAATGATTCTAACTAATTTCTGTCAGACACTAGAGCCCAAAAACTCTGCTCTGACATGCAACCTTCTTTGACCTGTCATAACCTCAATATTGACCTGAACCAAAACTGACTGATGTAGTTTGTTCTAAATTTCATGGGCTATCCACCAGCGTTCGCGTATTTTGTTTTTGTTTTTGCTTTCGTGTATAGGAGCCGAGTTGAGGGGCTGTTTGAAAATCCCCACCAGAGTGAAGGTGGCTCGGAGGCCCACCGGGGCGGGTGTTAAACAGCAGTACCCCGCAAATGTTAAATTACCCGGTGCAATGAAAGAGAGGCGTCAGCGTCCCAATGTCGCAAGCTTTTTATAGCCTTAGCTTTGGGGAGCCAAGTGCTTTTGAGCGAGCACAGAAACAAACTTCTGACTTTTCTACGCACAACTTGAATTTTTTTATAAAGCTTGAACGGACCTCGGATTTTAAGGCCCTAGCTGTGAGCAATACTTTTTTAGAGTATACATGTGAGAAAATGTTGATCGCACTCAGAAGTGAAAACGATAGTGACTGCCATTGAACCACTGTACATTACTGCGGCCTTATATAGAGAGCCAGGGTTCGTCTTGTCTAGATACTAGGTAAGACATTGCACCGCTTGATTTTTCTGTATAACCGGCCGAAATGTGCAATGGTGTCCGATCAAGTGGCAATGATAACCCTAATTTGTTTATTGAGGCTTCTAATACGGTGCTCCGGCGGGCGAACCAACGCATCCGCCGTTAATACAGGGTGACCAAAAAACGGGCCCCGACATTCATATAGCCATAACATCAATATTTTACGTCGGATTTAAATAAAACTTTGGGCATAAATGCGTATTTGTGTGTTGAGTAAGATACCAAAATATCAAAATAATAGGATATAAACATTTTGTTCCATAATACATGTTGTAGACATCCTATATTCTGTATCCGTGCATTCCCAAAAATCGACGAATAGTCATGAGAAGTGGTCGGTGTAGTGTCCTGGATATTTCCCAGGGCTGCATTTCTTTAGCACAGGAGTGATCCTGGACTCTTGGCACACACAGTTTTTTTGTAGTCCAAAAATAAAATATTTAAGGGGTTTTCAGGGGATGTAAACAGGGACTGTTTTACCCCGCGCACCAGATTCCTCAGGCAAGGTGGCCCTCAACCCCTGAAGTTCTCTTCAAGCTCGACTATGCACTTCCCTGGGCATCCCAAGTGACTTGGATTGGTTTCTTTGTCTGCATTGAGGTTCTCTTAGGCTGCATGCTTATCGAAAAACTCCTGCCATGTTTATATTTAATTTGCGGAGCGTTTAAACTTTGTAAGTACAATGCACAAAAATGAACAGATGAAGAAAATAGGATGTCTAGAATATTCAATGTGGAATAGAGAGTTGTAGTTCTATTACTATGACGTTTTGGCATCTGACTTAACACACAAAAGCGTATTTATGCCCAAAGTTTCATTAAAATCCGACGCAAAGCATTGACGTGATGGCCTTTCGAACGTTGGGGCCCGTTTTTTGGGTCACCCTGTATTATCGACCGTGACGCTGGCGCCGTGTACTGTGCATTACCACATACGTGTACGTTAAATACCCAGGAGAAACGCTGTGGTTCTGTTCCGCACCCTGTGACAGACTTGACGCCGTACCGGTAGCGTATTCTGTGTGTGAAGCCAGCAGCGTCCCGGCAGGTTCGACGTGGTAACCGGGGCGGGCTCTGTTTTCGGCAGGTACTTCTCACTGCAGGCGCCCAGCGGACTGGGGTTCGGCGACGAGACGCGCACCGAGCTGGAGCTGAACATCTGCCGCGAGGGCGGGCCGGAGCCGGAGTGTTTCCTGCGGCCCACACTGGTGCTGCACAACGTGCTGCAACAGGCGAGTCCACACACCGGTAACGGGCGAGTCCACACACAGGTCACGGGCGAGTCCACCCACCGGCAACAGATGAGTCCACACGCTGTTAACAGGCGAGTCCACACACCAGTAAAGGGCGAGTCCACACACTGGTAACGGGCGAGTCCACACACCGGTCACGGGCGAGTCCACGCACCGGTCACGGGTCATTCCACACACCGGTAACGGGTCAGTCCACACAACGGTAACGGGTGAGTCCACACAACGGTAACGGGTGAGTCCACACAACGGTAACGGGTGAGTCCACACGCTAACGACAGGCGAGTCCACACACTGACAAGATGCGAGTCCACACGCTAACAACAGATGAGTCCACACACCGACAACAGATGAGTCCACACGTTGACAACAGGCGTGTCCACACGCTGACAACAGGTGAGTTCACACGCTGACAACGGGTGAGTCCACGCACCGGTGACCGGGAACAGGCGGAAACCGGGACTTCAGTATGCTATTCAAGTCTATGAAAAGCATAAACCAAGTCGGAGTTGAGGCAGATGCAATAGGTCAATAGGTTGCTTGGTGTGTACGCGGAGTTAGCCTTTTATATGGCCGCTCTTTCTTATGCCAGGCACTGTTGTGTTATTGCAGAGGTACCTGGGCGTGTTTCTCAATTCGCAAGTGTTCTTCAAGTATGCAATGGATCTGGTGAACAACATTCGGTACCCCGCGAAGCCGTACACCATTGATCGGACTGGTAAGACCTTTTTGTGGGTCTGACCGGGCTTCATTTCTCAGGGTCTGTGTCAACACTGTGACATTAATTCAGGAGTAGAACAGCCCAGCTTGGGAGTCGCCGGCGCCGTTCAGTAGTAAGGGGCAGTGGAAAGTGGATTCGCTGTGAATACCTTGGTATTTACCCTATCTTCGGTGTCCGTTCTCCCACCCGTCGGACTTGCGCAGTATTCTGTATCGAGAATTTTCCAAATGCATTTATTGAAAGCGGACACCCTACGTTTTTGCCTTCATGTGTGGTTGAAATTTTGGCATACAAATTATGTCGCTGGGAAACCGGGAAATTTTCTCAAAATGCGTTTGAAACTTCCATGTTTTTACTTTTTCGTCGTATTGCCCCCAACAAACAATTAAAGGAATGTGGTACCTTGGTTGAATCCGGAATTTAGTGTAATTAGGCGTACTTTTAGTCAAAAATCATGAAACCACTCATGATCTCTCTGAAAAAGCAATAAGCTCAATATTTGGTTTTTAAAAATACTCTTCTAGAAAAAGAAATAAATATCAGCCTGTGGATGATGTCACGATCTGGCAACCACTACCATACTTGAAACGCTTCAAGGGCTTCGATTGGCTGATGCTCATCGTGACGTCAGCATATGTCGTCACACCAGTAGCTCACAACAATGGCCGCCGGCGACGGGGGCTGAGGGGCTGGTGTCAGGTAGGTTTTAGTTTTTCTACGGAAATGTCGAGTTCCAAGACAAATGAAATATGGAGTACGGGGTTTTCCGACCTGCTTTACAACTTGGCTATCTCAGTTAAAATCACGTTGTGAAGGTGCCACATTCCCTTTAACATAAATGTGCCAATTAGTAGCTCATTTTAATCGTCTCGGTGAGAGCCATCAAAATATAAAAATGCTGCTGAAAATTAAATACCTTATTAATTAAGACTTTCTGCTCATGTGCGCTCCGCACGGTCTAAAACGAAATTTCGCTTCCAGCATGCTTCTAGTCCTTGTTTTGCAAAACACGTAGGGTGTCCGTTTTTTATAAATGCATTTGGAAAATTCTCAATGCAGGCTATTGCGTAGCCCCGAAGCATATCCACCTATCCAATTAATTCCGTAATGCCTCACTGTGCAATGTGTTGGCGCCGAGCTTGATGTGGGAGATGTCTTCTGAATGCCGGGACGCGACTGCAGCGGGAGATTGGCCGGGATCGTCGCTCCAGTGCTGCCTGCCTTCTCATTTCCTTTCTCTGAGGTTGACATTGTTACTCTAGTGTGACGTCTCCAGCACATTTTTACACCGAGACAAGCCATGCTGTGATTTTCAGGATTGCTATCGTGATGCGAATTTAATTTAAATGATCGTTTTCGCAGATGACAAGCGTTCACTTCGGGACCTCCGTCCATCCTTCCTCTCCTTGCCTCCGTGTGAGTGGCATTATCCTCGGCAAGCTTGGAGTGGCTCAAGTTATTGCTCATTGGCGGCCCGTGCCTCACTCCGTTCCTGTTTTCAAGGCCTCTGTGACGGCTCACCTTTCCAGCTATTTCCATCATATGCAAAGTGTGCTGAAATTCCGTTGATACTGGACGGCGTCACCAATCTGTAACGTGATGGAATATCTATTATCTAAGGTACTTACCTCGCAAGTGCTGGTTTCAGGTAGATCTGTCATACTTAAGCCCATTGCAGTCAGATACGAGTTCAAGCTTGTTGACGTTTCCCATATAAGCAATCACCGGTTCGTAATACGGCTCTGCTTCGTGCTTAACCTTATTGAAGCCAAACCCAGGTTCAAGCCCGTGAAGGCCCCCTCCATTCCCCCCGCCCATATAAACAAGCCGGTGCGGCTGGGCGGGGCGCCGCCGGTTGTGACTGGGTTCGGTGGGGGCGCCGGTGGTGACTGATGTGGGGCCGGTTGTGACTGATGTCGGGCCGGTGGTGACTGACGTCGGGCCGGTGGTGACTGATGTCGGGCCGGTGGTGACTGATGTCGGGCCGGTGGTGACTGATGTCGGGCCGGTGGTGACTGACGTCGGGCCGGTTGTGACTGATGTCGGGTCGGTGGTGACTGATGTCGGGCCGGTGGTGACTGATGTCGGGCCGGTTGTGACTGATGTCGGGTCGGTGGTGACTGATGTCGGGCCGGTTGTGACTGATGTCGGGCCGGTTGTGACTGATGTCGGGCCGGTGGTGACTGATGTCGGGCCGGTGGTGACTGACGTCGGGCCGGTGGTGACTGATGTCGGGCCGGTGGTGACTGACGTCGGGCCGGTGGTGACTGATGTCGGGCCGGTGGTGACTGATGTCGGGCCGGTGGTGACTGATGTCGGGCCGGTGGTGACTGACGTCGGGCCGGTGGTGGCTGACTTCGGGCCGGTGGTGACTGATGTCGGGCCGGTGGTGACTGACGTCGGGCCGGTGGTGGCTGACTTCGGGCCGGTGGTGACTGACGTCTGGCCGGTGGTGGCTGATGTCGGGCCGGTGGTGACTGATGTCGGGCCGGTGGTCGGCAGACGCGCTCAGCACCTGCAGCAGTGATCTGGGCTCGTCGGTGACGGGCGGCTCGGTGCCGGAGCGGTGGTCCCACCCCGACCCGGGACAGCTCCACAGGCGCCGCTACTACGGGTCAGTGTTGGTACCCCTCACCAGCCGCAGCCGTGCCGCGCCGGCTCCGGCAGAGGCTGTGGCAGAGGCCTGCTCTTGGCTGATTGACAAGGATTCGCCTCGGAGGATGTTTTCGTACGCGGTTGCATAGAATTATTTGTGCGTTCGAGAGCGAAAAAATTGGAAAGTTTGTTTCTCGAATTTACCTTTTCATTTTACCTTGCGTGAGCGAAATGACGATAGTTTTCAACATGCAGTCGCAATTTGGAGGTCTGTAACTGACAGATCAGAATGTACCTAAAATGTCAAAAGATCATCATGTTGACGAAGTTTGTCCGGAAGTTATGTTTATGGAATTTCGACCAACCGTTATATTCGTCTCGTACTCTGAAGACCTTCCATGATGCCGAGTGATTCGGATGCCGCGTGTCGTGTATGATGTGTGTGCTCGTACGCTGAGGGTTGTGCGTGACCTGTGTGACCGCGGGCCGGGTAACCCCCGTGGGTAGTGAGGTGACCTGTTATGCTGGCACGTTACCTGTGTGACCGGGTGAACCGCAGGCTTTGTCTGTTGGATTCCGTGTGTAGCGCTGCTAGGCTTGTGTGAATGCGTGGGCCACCAACTGTGGTGTCTGTGGTTGTCGGTGCGTACCTCCGTCTCAGTCGGCCCGTGTACCCGCAGGCTGAGTATCGGCCACGTGGGCCGGTACGTACCCGTCTCAGTCGGTCCGTGTACCCGCAGGCTGAGTATCGGCCAGGTGGGCCGGTACGTACCCGTCTAGTCGGTCCGTGTACCGCAGGCTGAGTATCGGCCAGTGGGCCGGTACGTACCCCGTCTCAGTCGGTCCGTGTACCCGCAGGCTGAGTATGGCCACGTGGGCCGGTACGTACCCCGTCTCAGTCGGTCCGTGTACCCGCAGGCTGAGTATCGGCCACGTGGGCCGGTGCGTACCTCCGTCTCAGTCGGTCCGTGTACCCGCAGGCTGAGTATTGGCCACGTGAACCACGTGGGCCGGTACGAGTCGCACCTGGAGCCGCAGCCGGACCCGGCGCGGCCGTCGGCGCTGCGGCGCGCTGTCCGCAGTCTGCTCAGAAACGACCAGGACAAGGTACCGCATCCCGCCCACCCCACCGATAGACTCTGTGCAGCTTGGGAGTGCTGGCTGAGATTGAACAGACCGAGTTTGCACCAATCACCGGCTGAATTATGCGTTTGCAGTCAGGTCCAGTTATTCCTCGGTGATTTAATGTGCTCACTTCACAGCATTTCAGTGTCCTTTAGCCTTATTTATGACGGCACATGATTTATGCGACCGGCGTTCAGGGCTGTTTTGGCTGTACCTGTGCCGGCTGAGACGTCTGACGTGGCTAACATTCCGTTCTTTTCTGTGCACAGGTTAAGGAGGAGATGGCGTGGCGGGTAGCCAACCTAATAGTCAAGGATGTGACTAACGTCACGATGGGACTGGGCGGCAGTCCGACCCACCGGGCTCCGTGCTGACCCGAGGTCCGACCCGCCGGGCTCCGTGCTGACCCGAGGTCCGACCCGCCGGGCTCCGTGCTGACCCGAGGTCCGACCCGCCGGGCTCCGTGCTGACCCGAGGTCCGACCCGCCGGGCTCCGTGCTGACCCGAGGTCCGACCCGCCGGGATCCGTGCTGACCCGAGGTCCGACCCGCCGGGATCCGTGCTGACCCGAGGTCCGACCGGCCGGGATCCGTGTTGACCCGAGGTCCGACCGGCCGGGATCCGTGCTGACCCGAGGTCCGACCGGCCGGGCTCCGTGTTGACGTGCAACAGCGCGCCTGCTCTCTGCTGAACTGGCGTCCGCGGCCCGCTTCGATGTCGGTGAAGAGGCCAGCTCCCAGAATCTCAGAAATGACTCCCCTAGATGGGCGCGATAGTCCGTGTATCATGGACCGGGAGCTATATACTGGGCTTGGATACCCCAAACTGCATGGTCGTGACTTCAGTCCTCATTTTATTTTTGTATCGAAAATGGTTTCCGTGCCTGAATGGGCTCTCCACGCCACCCAGCCCGTCCCACTCCGGTTTTTCTCAGGTGCGCGGAGTTCGGCGGCGCGGAGCACCGCCGAACTTGGAATACATTGCGCCTAATGTGTTTCGAAATTTCACCAAGAATGTTGATCCGGTGAAGCCTCTCTCGGGTCCGGTTACGACTGACGAGGGCAGTTCCTCTGTGAAACAGTTGAAGATGGCACCGCCGGTACTGGTCCCAGCTGAGCCGTCTGAAAGGCGTGCGGTATGTTCATGGCGCCAAAGGCTGCTATTCCGCTCTCTCTGACATACTTTCGGTGGGGCAATATCAGCTTCTTTTTGGGCCGCCCAGGGTAGATCTGTGGTTTTACTTAAAAATTATACTTTAGGTGGCCAGTTGAGATCTTGGGCACGGAAATTTGGTATGTTACTGATGAAAAACGTGCATCTGTTGACACGTGATGTTTAAAATTGAATTAGCTAAATCATCTGACTGCCCTTTTATTATTAAGTTGAGTAATATACATGGTATAACTTCAGCGATTCCAAGGTT
Organism: Lepas anatifera; assembly: GCA_034440635.1. Taxonomy (NCBI): domain Eukaryota; kingdom Metazoa; phylum Arthropoda; class Thecostraca; family Lepadidae; genus Lepas; species Lepas anatifera. The sequence goes on along the minus strand of JAOTON010001931.1, from coordinate 108,792 downwards.
GGAGTTGTTACCTATATTGTTATGTTGATCTTTTTAAGAATCAAGCAAGCTCAAGTTCGCATTTAATGTCCGAGGGTGAGGTAGGGCACGGCTTTCTTGGCATCCGATATGTGGGCTGTGCTCGGGTTGGGTCGGAAAGGCCATAGGGATGGTTCGGTTGGGGCTGAAAGGCGGTAGGTTGGGCCTGGGTCGGGCTGGTGACAGGTGAGGTCGTGGTGAGCCTCGGTGCTTGAACCGCTGCCAAGGGTCTAATTATTATTCCTGGCGAAGTCCTGCCGCTGAACGTGGTTCTGCATCGAAGTGTGGCCGTATTTGGTAGACGCAATAATTGTACATTTTACTAACGCTCCGGAAACAACATTTTTATTTCGATGTTTCCGACTACGTTCAAACAACCCGAAATCCACGAAATATTGCTATTCTTGTTGTAGCAATGTTTCTTCGCAAGACTTGGCCATTTGGGAAGCGAGTCTGTGATGAAAGGTTCGATTCTAGATATGTTTCTTTGCCGGAACTGCCATGAATGTCGACAATGTGATGGGGCTAGAGGGCTATGACAATACATATTTACTAGAGTTAACGGCTTCAAGATGCGGGAGCACACCTGCGCTTTGCGGCAGCGAACGAGATGTACTCTTGGCGCGATTCAGGGTAGCATGTACACATAAGGATGGAATGATCACCTCCGACTGACCTGAGTCAGGGAGGCAGAGCGGACTCTCTTCGCACAGAGTCATCCCGGAAGCGACACCAAGCCGGAAACATGGCGTGTGACAGGGTCTGTTTATGATACTTGTAATGGTGCGAATGTGCTGTCTTTTGAAATCGTTATCTTATCCATACCTTAAGCTCGCGGCCTGTAATGGTGCGTGCTGCGAGTAAGCGCGTTTGGTTAGGTGAGACGGACCGAACATATACCAGTAAGATGTTCTGTTGCAGGTGAAGTTTTTAGTTTATTCTTTGTTGACATGGGTGTGGTGAGCGTTGCGCAACCCGCTTCGTTCAGCAGTTCGTTGCCAGTGGGATTGAAATAATGATGCGCGTGTTTGTGATGACCTTTATTTTTGTTATTCCGCTTCGACTTTCTAGCTGGTCACAAGTACGCTGTGGAGGACAGCGGCGGCCGCCGTTGCTGCGGTGTCGTGGTCCTGTGATGGGCGAGTGTATTGACGTGTCGCGCGTTGCGTATGCCAATAGTTCGTATTTTGCGGACGTTCTGTACCAACCAAAGTTGGAGTGCCCTATCACTTAGACGTGAACGTGCGTTTTATCAAAGCGGTGCTGGATATATTCAAAGGATCAGTATGGTTACGGAGATTGAATACATTGAAGTTCAAACTAGATTGTGCGTAGAATTAGTCCGATGAAAATATGCCCAAAGGCAGAAAGTGCATTGGTACCCGTTGCTGGTTTTGGACTCAAATGTTCGTTTTGAGTCTGACATAAAGACCTCGAATCTGAAATGGCCATCAGTAAGTACTGCACCGCGAAGATACAACGCCAGACGCACGTATGCCGCAAGCCTGCGTGCGACCGCTGGCGATTCCGCTTTTGATGCGGGCAGACTACGCTTCCATACTAAGTAAGGTTTGTTAGGCTGTCCGGTTTCCTTCACGAGGTTTGAAGTGCGCGTCAGCATTTGCGTGCCGTCTGTGTACTGTTATGTGGCCGACGAGAGAATATATATTAGTTTCTTAATTCACATACACCGTTATTGCGTGCAACACGTGATCAAAATAAATAAATGACTGATGCATGTCGCAGAACTTTAATACATTCGAGGGCGATTTAGAGGAGAATAGTGCGTGCTGTCTTCAATATATTTACGTGTCCAGACATCACACACAAAAATTACAATACAGTTACACTAACAAAAGTTACAAACACAAAAATTGTGATACAGTCATTCTCTGTACTGCGCCCACATCACAGCCGTAATGAACTTGAGGAAGCTAAATGTAGCATTCAAATCAAGCCCCTCCTTGTTTTCGATGCAAAATCCCCCGTTTGCTTGACGCCTTATCTGCGGACCCACTCGAAATGGTCGCAGCGCGCCTGGGGGTCTCCCGGCTTGCCAACGCCCCTGGGGCAGCACCAGAAACTCCTGCCGATGTTGGGCCCGGCCTTCTTCACCACGCGCAGCACGCAGGGCTGGCGGTGGCCGCGGCAGGAGGGCGCGCGCCGTCCGGCCAGCGTCTGCCGCCAGAAGCTGGCCGCCGCTGCTGGCGCTGACACCCCGCCCTCGTGGTCGCCGCTGCTGGATGCCAGGTCCTCCTGACTGCTGGACGAGGAGCGGCCATACCCCGAGTCGTCCGTCCCCTGCGATGAGCGGCTGTCGGCAGCAGACGAGACGGACGGACTGACACTGAGTCTCTCGGCAGGCTCCGGGCGCTCCGGGCCGTCAGAAGCAGACGAGGCGGACGCGGAGACGCTCAGTCTCTCGGCAGGCTCCGGGCGCTCCGGGCCGTCAGAAGTGGCGTCTGCTGCAGCAACTCCATTCTCCTGCACTCTGGCATCTTCAGTGGACGCCACGGCGCACTCGTTGACAATGTTCCTCAGCGCGGTCGCCGGCTCCCCCTCCGCAGAGTCAGAGCTTCCGCTGCGCTTCTGCTGCACGGCTGATGCTTTAAAAAACGACAGCAGCGTGGCCTGACCACCACGAGACCGCTTGGTTTTCGCCTTCCGCCCCTCCACTTCAGCAGCGCTCTTCCCAGCTAGACCGGTCCTCTTCCCGGCGCCATTTCCAGCCTGTATCTGAGCCGGCGTTCTTCCGTCAGGGTGCGGCGGCTTGCTGGGCAGTCGAGCGCAGAGTTCTCGCAGAGTGACCTGTTTGCCGGCGAACTCCGGGTACCAGCGGGTGCAGGCGGGCGGAGCGACTGGCGCCGCCACCAGGTCACCACGCCACTCTGCGCGCACGGGACAGTGGTCGCTGCCCTGCACGTCCGCCATGACGTCACACCGCTGCAGCTGAGCCGTCAGGAGCCGGTCGCACAGGACGTAGTCGATGCGGGTGCCGTAGTTGCACTCGCGCGCGCTCTTCTGCGTGTTCCAGCAGGTGTAGGCTTCGGCAGTGTCGGGGTGAAGGTGCCGGAATGTGTCCACCAGCCGCGTGTCGTCTTCCAGCGTTGGCGAGCTCCCGCGTGGAGAGGCGGTAGGCGGTGCGAGCCAGCTGTCCAGGAACTGCCGGCTGGGGCTGGAGTGGAAATCCTGGAACGGGAACACAGAGTGGGCCCACGGCACTGCAGTGAAGGCAGGCGCAGCGCCACGTACGGTGGGAAATTTAGATCACTACGTGTATTTGGTCTGCCTCAGGGTATCATCAGACTTAGACGATGTTCTGCAAGGATACAAGCTACGATTGCCCTGGCAAACTGCGATCTCATCATTCAGTTCACTTCTCACGAAAATAATTTACTTCCTTTAGGCTGCCTGCATATTTTTTAAACACATGTACGTGCCAAAGGCGATAGACAAATAAATGCATCTACCTATTAACAGCTATTCCTTACCTACTTGCTAAATTGTGTCATCATTCAGAACGTATAGCACGTTTTCCACTCCCCCTATAACATCCATACATCCCGTCGACAGAAGCATGCGCGTCACGACGCCGCATACCGACTTCTGACCTGTAGCAAGACATGGATGCTAGAAAGTTCTTCTGCGTTTAAATTGAAAGATAGTGGTTTAAAATAATCGTTTCAGTACGTGTATCCTTTTCCTTTTCATCATCAGCCTAACCTTTCAAGACACGCCTGGGTGGTAGTGTTGTGCATCGATCTCACTTAATCGTCGATGAGTCCATCATTTTGGGAGTATTCAACGGCGCCAATGCCCTACCTGTCTGCTTCAGAGACAGCGGTGCTGAGTTGACCTACGGCACCAGGGCGGGTCGGAGGCGGCGGCTGACCTGTGGCTGCCCCGGGTCGCAGGTGTCGATGGTGCGGTGGCTACAGTTCAGGTCGCCCACCACCAGCACGTGGTAGCCGGCGGCCTGCAGCGCCCGCGCGCGCAGTCGTAGAGCCCGGTAGAACTGCAGCTTGTACATCAGCCGCTCGGGCCGCTCGGGGTCCACCCGGGGACAGTAGACGTTCACCACTGCCAGCCGGCACCCTCAGACTGGTGTCCAGGACACTGCAGCACACCCGGGGACAGTAGACGTTCACCACTGCCAGCCGGCACCCCCAGACTGGTTTCCAGGACACTGCAGCACACCCGGGGACAGTAGACGTTCACCACTGCCAACCAGCACCCCTTAGACTGGTGTCCAGGACACTGCGGCACACCCGAGGACAGTAGACGTTCACCACTGCCAGCCGGCACCCCTCAGACTGATGTCCAGGACACTGCGGCAGCGACAGCGCGGCTGAGGCTGTGACGCCGCCGCAACGCCGGCTGAACCCCGGCGCTGCAGGCTCCAGTATCCCCACCATTTCGGATAATTCGCGCTATTACCCATGACCGAAAACAGCTTAGGGAATGGCGTACTGATTGGAAGATGACGACATGCAGAGTAAGAAGCGACGCAGAGGTAGCACGTCACATACCACTAACTATTGGAAAAAGGATCATACAAATATAATTGTACGAGAACAAAACTGGCCGTAAAACAAACAGGTTTTGAAAAAGATTCAGTTTCGTGATTATAGTTAAAATAATGATACAAATCGAACATAAGGATAGTAAAGCCATCTGGATACATTGACGGGGAAACAAAGTTGGAATGTTATAACACTGCTGTTTTCAGTCGCTCCGGACAATGAAAAGGTATCTACCTCTTTTGGTCGCTTTCCGTTAACACAAACTAAAACTGATATCCCCCAGGACGCGGTCGCATGTTCCATCGGTATTTTAAGGCTCGCTTCCTCTCTTTCATCGTAGTCTGCCCATATTCCAACCTACAAGTCCTCCGAAACAATACGAACCCAATGCTCCCGGGCGATTAGACAGCTCACCTGGCAGTTCAGCCGGTGCAGTGTGACCATGCACCTGCCCTCGGCGTCCAGCTCCACCCGCTGCGGCCAGTCCAGCTCCGCGGCCATCTCACCATAGCAGCCAACGGCGGCGGCAGCGGCGCGGGAGCCGGCCAGCCCGGCCTCCGCCGCCGCCGGGGTGGCGCCGTCGCGACAGTAGGTGGCGACACCTGAGTAGCACCACCGCCGTCAGGCCGGATACGAAACAGCTCAGTACCACCACCGTCAGGCCAGCTACGACACAGCTCACGACCACCGCCGTCAGGCCAGCTACGATACAGCTCAGTACCACCGCCGTCAGGCCAGCTACAACACAGCTCAGTACCACCGCCGTCAGGCCAGCTACGACACAGCTCAGTACCACCGCCGTCAGGCCGGCTACGACACAGCTCAGTACCACCGCCGTCAGGCTGGCTACGAGCGTCGTCACAGCTATGGCTCTGCGCTACACTGAAGTCCGCAGAATTTCACATTATCACTGTTTGTCTATCAGGAACAGTCACCTCATAAAAAGGGGCAGGACTGGACGGAGCACTTAGGAGCAAACCTCGGTTGCACTGGGCAGGCAGCTCGGGATTCATATTACGGTTCCATCCAATCATTCGACGCACGGGAAATGCCGTAGAACCGGGCAACTTTGTGTCAAGTGTGGTTTTCCCTCCATAACTTTAGCATTAACAAATGGATAAACTTGGCTCTGGGTAGCCATGAAGTTTAATCCTTCAGCTATTATTTGCACGGAAGTTCAGAGATATTCACGAGTGCAAATTTATATTTTCTTATTAAAAAGGTGGTCAAAGTTATACCAACGCTTTTCAACTTGGAACCACCGATTTTAACTGATACTCATTTATTCCATGGACACAACTTAGACCTATCGTGGTATCTGGTCCACAGCAGGTGTTTTAAAAAGTGAATCAGTATTTGGGAGCATTATTTTTATTCAATTTTTCTTCTTAGGATTGTACAGCACCGAAACTAAGTTTCTGGCGGTTTTTGCCGATAAATGTCTATTCTGACGCATATTTTCATCGCTTTCCTCCTCTGCATCTTTATCTCCTATCGCCGTGTATCCCTAGCCTCCAAAATTAGCTGTTCGTGGGTGTCAGCAGGCACTGAGAACTAGGATTAGGGCAGGATATCATCAGATGAGTACACCAGAATTTCCCCATCCCGGAGTTATTTGCACATGCTACCATGTTGTTTCACGCCACAAATGTTCACTTACTTCGGAACAAGACCGATGACGTCACCACATTGGACTAGTTATTCAGCAGTAACTACAAACTCGTCATCTTCAAGTCTTCCGATTGCTGCCCTCTTCTAAATGTTCTGTGCTGGTCTTAGTCCAAGGCTGTGGCTCTATAAATACTTTGATGAATCTGGGACCAGTAACATTGTTTTTAAAAATCTGGACCCACTTCCCAACCCGATCCAGAGGGAATCCAAAAACCGACCCCGCAATATGGGCTAGGCTTTAACACCCGCACTGGAGGGGGTCTGGCACTAACGCGCACTGGAGGGGGGCCTGGTAGGCCCCCCCTCCAAGATCTCGGAAACTAAGAGGGTTAGAAAAACGCCACTTGGTAGGTGGGTGGGGGCTATGGTGATCTACATGATGACCAATTTTCATTGACCTAGGTCAATATGTTCAAGGTCAAACGAGGTCGTAAAGGTCAAATATTGGCCATGCTGGTATCGATTGATAAATGCTGTGATTATGCAGGAAAATGGCGGGAATAAGCTAAAGGCGGACAAGGTTCATAGAGAAGAGGTCTCAAAGAGGCTTCCCCACAACTTTTAGGTCAAGGTCATTCAAGGTCATTGACCTTTAAGGTCACCATATGGTATACTACTTATTATTTACACTTTGACTAACACTGTAGCCACTGCTTGGCGGGAAATGAGAATTGACCTTTCCCAATGACCTTTGACCTTGACCTTTGACCTTGACCTTTGTATTGGGGTACCCTACCGATGATGTCATAGCATAATATATGTCCGACGGGGTAATCTCATTGGCCGGACGCGCAGTGGTCAGTGACCTTGAAAGTGCAGATATGACCTTGACCTGTGACCTTTGACCTTGACTTTCATGTGAAGTGACCTTGACATATAGTCCCGCTTATATGACGTTATGACGTCACCACTCGGTCTTCAATGCAAGCTAACTGGTCCGACCGCGCGTTTACGGCGATCTCAAAATGCAGGTCTGACTTTGAAAGCCTATAAGACAAAAAATTTTCGGCCGATTTTCAAAAAATCTTCACCAATCGACGCGCTATTAAATTCTGTTAAATGTGGCCAAGTTTCGTTTTTCCGCTGCGGTTCTCCGGCCACCTCGGAAAAACAGGTGGGGGCCTCCGAGGCCCCCCTCCAGTGCGTGTGTTAAGCTTGTGGATAACTAACAATCCCCGAGTGTTTCTTGCTTATCTTATTTATGAGCGAAGACCAAGGCATTTAGAAGTATTTTAAGTTTTCTCTGAGACGTCCCCACACTTGATGATGCACAATGTCACTTGAATAGCGCCGGGCCACTTAAGGGTCACTTGAATAGCACCGGTATCGCCGACCCCCAAATTTGCATCTGAACTACGAGCTTCCTCCCGCCATCACAGTATGAGTCCGAAAGATAATAATAAGTGAGTCTAACAAGGAAACGTCGTGGTTAAGATTGGACTGGGAAACGGGATTTTGTTAAAGGGAATGTGGCACCTTTATAACGTGATTTTAGCTGAGATAGCAAAGTTGTAAAGCATGCTGGAAAACCCGGTACTGAATATATCATTTGTGTTGAAACTCAAAATTTCCGTAGAGAAAAGCTAAAAACTACCTGAAATGTACCTCACATGTACCCTTAGCAGCAGTCCACAGTTGTCAGCCGTTGGTGTGACGACATATGCTGACGTCACGGTGAGTATCAGCCAATCGAAGCCCTTGAAGCCTTTTGAATATGGTAGTGGTTGCCAGATCATGAAATCATCCACAGGCAAATAGTTTTTTCTTTCCCTTGAGGAGCATTTTAAAAATCAAAATATTGAGCTTATTGTACATTTCTCAGATAAATCAAGGACATTCCCATGATTTCGGCTAAAAGTACCCCTAATTACACAAAATTCCAGGATTCGACCAAGGTGCAACATTCCCTTTAAATAATGAAGCACATATTCGGAAATAACGGCAGCAGGTTATAAAACGCCGAAGAGCCAGACAGGGCATTATTTTTTGTGTATGATTAGATGGGAACAATTTAATTTCTCATTAAAAATAATGTTACAAAATTGATCCCCCTCACCGGAACAAAATAATGCGATATTAATAGAACATAACTTTTTTAAATTGTTTAATTTGGTCCATGCCCTCAATACTCACATGGTTCATCTACATGCACCCTTGCTTGAAATACTACATACCTACATTATGCTGACAAGTTTTTTACAAGCCAACGGTTTGATTAGACATTTTGGGCGATAAAGGGGATGAGCCGTTGCCCTGTTAGCCTGCTGATACACAGCAGGGAATACGCCAACATCCGGTCACGTGTGGAAACAAAAAATCGGTCAAGTATCCCAGTCCTAACACAAAATCCCAGGGACAACTGATGGTATCGCGAAACACTGACACATTCGATACGCAAGAGCCCAGTCAGTCAAATCCGTGAAGTAAAGGCTGGCCAAATGAACCCGTGCCAATCAAGCCAAACACATAACACTAAGCAAGGACGGCACAATACGAAAAAATCACCGAAACAGAGAAAAGCAAGACACTTTTCACTATAATGCTTCTTTTCAAAAAGCAGAAGTGTGAAAAACAGTAAACTACTTTTTTACACCAGAATGTACGTAATCTTCGCAAATCGCCGTCCGATATCCTGATCCAAGCTAATCGCATAGTGATATCGTGATAACGAGGATAACGAGGACAATCGTGATAACGGGACATCCCTATTATGAACTCGGGGGTATGTTACTGCCAGTACCTCGAACGAGACAAGAATATATGCGACATAGATCTAATAAGTTATTGAATATTAATTCATGATATACGAAAACAAAAAACTCAACAAAAAAACTTTTATTTTAGGCCAAAGTGTTGGCCTAAAATAAAATAATTTATCTTAAAAGCTCCTACTCCTTCATATGGTCACTAAAACAATGGCTCTGGTTATCTGTGCACATAGCAGACCATCCAACCTACCATTAAATTTTGGCCGATCATCTCATCACAAAATGCCTATAAAATGATTGAACTTGTTTGTGGAGGACCGAAGTGGGAAGAAAGTTGTTCACTTCTACAGTACTTCATAAAATTACTCCATCCATAAGTTCGGAGCTACTGGTAGAATTATGGAATCTGGAATAGTCATGAATTGCGTCATACCTGGATAAATGAAGTTGATTCGAATATAATGAAAATATAAAATCCTGAAAATGTCGCCATCTGGCGTAGAATGAGGAATTGAGGATGGCGTAACAACCACTTCGCACGGCAGCATAGAAACATAATGTACACGCCCCCTTAAAGGCATAGGTCTCATATGCCCATGAAGGTTGCCTCCCACCCGCTTAAGTTTGGTAGCCAATCATTAGCCAACTAGCCAACCTGAGTAGCCGCTCCGGCGCTGGCTGAAGTCGAAGTAAGCCGAATAGCCAGGCACGATGGCAGTCGGAGCGCTCAGCATGTCTCCTGGGGAGAGTGCGCCGACAAACGCTGTCAATCGCACCCTGGGCAGCTGAGCCACAGCACTCAGGGCGGGGGCAGGGGGTCACCCCACCTTTGGCCCGTGAATATCACAACACAATTCACAAACTATGTCCTTTTAATTTACCTCTGCAAGCGTTCCTGACAGAGGGGCTTTTGGTCGCATGGTTGATTAATTATGTTCTTAAAGATACAGTACAGTGCTGGCATTGCGATTGCCAAAGTACCAGCAAAGGCAACAAAACCAAATTTCCACCGAGCTCTGATTAAAGCAGCCCGGCCCTTCGGACATGTACTTACTTGTTATTTTAGTCTCCTGAAGGCATATGATGTCAGCGTCTAACGAATCTAGGGTGTTCTTCAAGTTCTTGGCGGAGCGTATGCCGTTGATGTTCCATGTTAAGACACTGTAAGTCCTCATGTCTCCTTTTCCACTTGTCAAATGACTGAAAAAGATGTATGTACAGATTATTCTTCAAACTGTGCATTCGTATCTTTTTGGATCAGACTCTACTTCAGTGGCAAATGATAAACTAAGAACAGCAAAGTAATGCTTCATTAAAGAAAGAAGTATCCCCTCGTGAACTCCGATTGAACCTTTGGTGCCTTGCATCAGTGGCGTTGCTCTTAATGCAGCGTGTTTTCACACGTGTGTACATGCGTCTCAGCACAGAGTGAGAACTCTACTGATTCATGAACCAAAGATCAGTTATAGAAACTGGAATACGATTATTTTCAATAATGAACACAAATTGTGGTCAGGATCGCGTAAGTTACGACTCACTCACCACATAAGACAATTTTTCTGATGTTTCAGTAACCAAAGACTGTGTTTAACGGAGAACTGACCTAGCACAGTAGCTTATTTACAAAACTCACAATGAAAACAGCTCAGGGTAATACCACAGGTATCTATTGGTGTCCGTCCCCCTGCCTCCCAGCGGAGCAGCAGCCAGGCGGCTCTACGAGGACATATTTGCGGCTGCTACAGCCCGCAATAACGCAGTCGTCCCGTACCTCCTCCATCGTCAACTTGATGTTGGCGTCAGGCGGTGAAGGTCCGCAATCAGGTCCGGACGGTGAACACCTCAGCAGCACGTGCGCTGGGGCGTCCCCATGCTCCCGGTCCACAACGCAGCGACTCCTCGGGCGACGTCGCTACAGTTAGCGCACCGCCTGGGTGGTTACGGCCAATTTAGTTGGTCCCGAAACAGAACCAGTTCTCAGTAGACAGTTGGCAGGTGTCAGCTACTGTTCCTCTCACCCTTCTTACACCTGGGCTGGTGGGTGAGTGGGATTGCCTCTGCAGTACCTGTTTACCCTGCACATCCAGCTGGAGCACTTCATCATGGGCTGAGGTCTCCGGTTGGAAACTGAAACTCTTGACTTCAAAGCAGCTACACTTCCACTTATGGAAATTGTGCCTGTTGTAGACAGCTTACTGCCAGTTGAGCTCCTATAAGGAAGCTGGGTCCCTGATTTGGAGGCAACTCAAGCAACTGGAGTACCCTCTACGGCAATTTTCCGTCTGCTGTAGTCAGCTGGAGCCCCTGTAGCCTGAGTGTTAGACATAGGCTCTCTTAGACACGGATCTCACACACGTCTGTCACCGACCACCGGACGATAACGCGGCGCTGAGGAATCTCACTGCATGCCTGTCTGATGATGTTGCTAGTGATAGCCGTATAATCCTGACAGGTGACTTCAATCTTCCGGAGGTGACATGGCTTGCGACTGATGACGGTGTGGTTCCCAGAATGGCGAGAGAGGTGGCGCGTGCCTCAACGTTTTTAGATGACTGCGAGCTTATCGGCCTCAAACAGTGTATTTCGAGGCCGACCCGTGGCTGCAACACACTTGATCTTATGTTTTCTAGGTTTTTGCGTTGTTCTCGCACAGATGTATGTGATGGATACTTGGATAGTGACCACTGTGAGATTTTAGGTTATTTTATGGTGCCCATTGAGCGTCCCCCGCTTGTAACGAGTCATTCTGTTTTTTACTATAAAGAGGCCGACTTTCCTGGCCTCCGTCGGAGTTTGTCACTTGTTAACTGGGGTCTGATTGACGACGTCGATGTAGATGAAGCGGTGGATATGTTTTACGCCTTACTTGAATCCGCCATTGCAGACCACATACCCACTGTGACTATCCGGCGCAGATGCCCCCTTGGTTTGACCGTGCTGTGCGGACAGCCCTTCGGTTGAAAGAAGCAGCGTTCAGACGGATGCGGCGTAACCCCTGCGAGGAAACGAATTCCACTTTCTCCCTGAAACGGAACCAATTCAAAAACCTAGCAAACGTTAAGTATAATGAATATATCCAAAAACTCACTGATGATCTGAAAACAAACCCTAAAAGATATTGGTCATTTGTCAAATGCTTAAAGAAAAAACCTCCCGTTTCCAGCGTTCTCACCAAATTTGATGGCTCATTAGTTTCTGACGACACCGAGAAAGCCGGCCTCCTAAATGAAACCTTTGCCAACAAATTTACGGATCCCGCCGTCACAAATTTTCCGACTGCTCCCGATTACCCTCTTGACAACCTCTCACGATTCTTTGTGACGGAACAGTCCGTTAGGTCTGCGCTAAATTCGATCTGCCCTAACAAAGCTTGTGGAAGTGACAACATCAGTGCTAGAATAATATTAGAATGTCGTGAGGAGCTGGTGGTGCCGCTTTATAAGATTGTCTCCAAATCATTCGATTGAGGAATGTTTCCCTCGCAATGGAAAATGGCCAACATCATTCCAATATTCAAAAAAGGTGACAGAAAGGACCCCTCTAATTACAGATCCGTTAGTCTTCTTTCCCTATTTGCGAAAATTTTGGAGCGAATTGCTTACGATCAACTATTTCGGCATGCCTCACCAGCTCTTTGTCTTGAACAACATGGATTCGTTCCTCGCAGGTCGTGCGTCAGCAATCTGTCTGTTTTTCTTGTTTCGGCGTGGAAGGCCGTTTCGGAGGGATACCAGACGGACGCTATTTACACAGATTCCTCGGCCGCTTTTCAAAGTGTCAATCACAAACTCCTGATCTACAAACTCCGAAATTTCTATCATTCTGATCTACAAACTCCGAAATTTCTATCATTTGAAAGATTCAGCCCTAAATTGGCTTATCTCGTATCTCTCCGACCGCCGCCAGAGGGTCGTTCTTAATGGAAAAACCTCAGAGTGGAAAAACGTCAGCTCAGGGGTGCCTGAAGGCTCTCTAAATGCTCCTCTCTTGTTCGCACTCTTCATCAACGATCTTCCGGCTGAAATTGAGTCTAGTTGTCTCCTTTATGCAGATGATGCCAAAATTTTTCGAACAATCAAGCAGCCATCTGACGGACTCTTGCTGCAGAGGGACCTGAGCCACCTGCATCAGTGGTCCGTCAGATGGGGTCTAAAACTTAACCCATCCAAATGTAAAAACATTACGTTGACCCTCAGGCGGACACCGGTCCAGACAACGTACTACATCGGAAACACTCGCCTAGAGTCTGTTGAAGAAATCCGTGACTTAGGAATAATCATTGACTCAAACCTGAATTTCTCATCCCACGTTTCTCGCATAACACGACAGGCCAACAAATCACTAGGACTGCTAATTCGATCTTTTCAAACCAGCCTGCGCTCAACAAATTTCAATACCAAAACACTGCTCACAACATATAACGCGAACGTTCGGTCTGTTTTGGAGTACGGTAGTGTAGTCTGGGCTGGTGTAGCCAAATCCCATGCCCGAACGGGTCGAGCGGGTACAACACAAATTCTTGATGTGGCTAAATTCTCATACTTCTCAGTCTTGCGGCACTTTGAATTACCATTCACTTCTTCGGCATTTAGGCGTCCAGTCTCTTGCTGCGAGGAGAGTTCAACACGATCTTCTGTTTCTGAAAGCAATATTTTCCTCAAAAATTTCCTCTCAATCCTGGTTTTTGACCATGATCAACTCCAATTTTTTTGTTGATACCTATAGCATTTTTAGAGCTCACGTTGTGGAGCACATAAGGGACCTAAGAGTGTGAGGTCACCAAGGTATATGTGTACCAAATATATGAAGAGGGAATGAGCTCAAACTATTTTAATAACTTTATTTTTACAGCACCCATTTTACTCATTTGTATGTTTTTAGCACTAGGGTGTTTCGGACATGTTTATGTGTATGTGTTAGTTTTTGGTGAGAGAGTTTTAATACCTGACTTCACTTCTTAGTGGGCATCAGCCTGTTGGTGATTATGTTTAATAAACAAATAAACAAATAAACAAATAGGCACATCATTCACTGCATGGTGCCTGAGTTCTAATTTCATTGTTCCAGTCCTCTGGAACACTTCCCATCTATCAGGCCACCAAAGCTGGTCTTTGCATGTGCATTGGGTGAAGATGACTCGTTTTATATCAATTTTGTTTCCATGAGGAAGGTTTGAATAAGGAAGAGATTGGAAAATATGTGATAGACAGCTTGTGCACCCTAGACACTCATACAAGTCTTTCAGCTTTCAGATAGAGGGTTGGTGCAGAAATTTCTAACCTGAATTCACCCCCACTTCTATGCTATTTTTACTCAATTTTCCAGCTGTTTTTCAAGTAGAGCTTTTTTAGCAAAGTTTAACGCGCACATTGATGGGGGCGCGTAACCACCTCCTCGGGTTTTTCGGAGATAGCATAAAAACGGCGGCGTGTAGCGCCGCCGTACTCTGGCATACCTTTTCTCTCATCTTTTTCACAACTTTTGTCACAATTTTAAGGTTAGGTCATCTCAGGTCAGGTCACCAGTACAGGTCAAGTGACCTGACCTCAAAAAAGATCAAGATAGCATAAATTGGAACAGGGTGAACTTATCCAATTGAAACTCATATCACACAATGGCCCAACTGAGTTCTCTAAAATATGCTCCGGTATTTTTGATATCGATGACCTAAGGTCAGGTACAAGCCATGACCTCTCCATTGGAAATACATGGGAAAAATGGTTTTAACTGAATAACTCAGTACTGAATAGAGATAGAGCATCTATTTTAACTGCATTACATTTTCATTATCATTGCAGTTCTAATGATATGCATATTGCACATTTGACCTTGACTTGACCTCAGGTCAGGTAAAATCCTTGATTTGACCTATTAAGGTCATATTATATATCATTTGATTCAGCTTGCTGCGAGGATTCATACAGTTCAGATAGGTTTGCTTTATCTTCACTTGTTCAGATGTAATGGCCGAAAAACTTCATTTACATGTTATCCCTATGATGGCATGTTTTGACCTCTACTGACCTTAAATGTGACCTGAAAAAGGTTCAGATATTTTCGATGGAGAAGTGGATGAGCTATCCAATGCTGTTTACCGCTTTTTGCGGTTTAATTACAGAATAAGGTGAGCAATTGCGTACCATATTCTAATGGCCATTTTAAGACACAATCTTATGTGCTGAAAACGAATTTAGCAACCATTTCTTCCGCAAATAATTTTCTCCCATCGAATTTCCCTCCTATATTACCACTACACTACCACAGAAATGTCGCGCACGACACCAACACCACACAGCACAGCAACGCTACTGTTTATTAAAGATGCCAGATACCATGCCAGGATAAGAGGGATAAAACACTCCAAAATAAAAAACCTCTACATAACGCAACGACGCTCGTCAGATTTGTACAATGGCGGATGGATGTAATAGTTGCGAAATAAAATATTATCAGGCGATTTCTGATGCGAGCGAAGCAGGTTAGGTTAGGTAAGGTTTAGTTAGGTTAGGTTAGGTTAGGTTAGGTTAGGTTAGGTTAGGTTAGGTTAGGTTAGGTTAGGTTAGGTTAGGTTAGGTTAGGTTAGGTTAGGTTAGGTTAGGTTAGGTTAGGTTAGGTTAGGTTAGGTTAGGTTAGGTTAGGTTAGGTTAGGTTAGGTTAGGTTAGGTCTGAGTGGATGTGCCGGCTTTGTTTTGTTCATTCCGTTTTGTTCCGTTCCTTCTGTACGAGTGACAGAGCTTTTTGAAGGTTTTCTAGAGGTTTTATTAACTAGTGTCATCGGTTGACTTTTGGATAACTACAGCCTGCCCCTGCTCGTGCTACGATTGTGACGCATTTCCAGCAGTTATTCGCACTTGGTCCGCAGTGTTGTGTGGTGTGCCTTATGGAAGAAATATTATTGAATATTTTGGAAACGGTAGCTCGGCGGAAAAAAATGTTGTTGGAAATTTTGTAGGGCGTGCTGCAATCATTCGAATGAGACAACTTTCTTAGTTGTCAGTGATTGCTCACCTTATTCTGTAAATTAACCGATTGATTTATTCAGCAAATATATGTGTATGGACGTAAACCTTAATGGATCAATGGTGTGGCCATGATTCACAGTATAAGTATGCATGTTTTTTACTATAAATTGAAAAAGAATATCTCAACCAAGGAATTGTAGCATTTGCATTTTCCACTTGCCAAAATATTTTTCTATACAAGCTTTACACTAAAGCAATGAAGTACCCTAGCACAAATCTATTTTTGGGATACTGCTGGCTTGTTCCCATACTTTGCTGACTTCTGAAAATTATCCCAAGAGGTGGTACCTAATTCACTTATCCTTCAAAATACCCAATAATTAACATGGAATTTACCTGAAGCCAATGGTACTACATTATTCTAGCCTAAAAACGAAAATTTACTTGGCCAACGGCGACCATCCTCGGCGGCGCTAAATGAATTTGAAATAAATATTGTTCTCTTGAATCTTCCAGTCACTGTCAGTTGTACTGACCACCAGGGTTAACGATTATTTTTTCTGGGTAATGCAAAACAAGCGACATTGCCTGATACCTATAACACCTTTTCTATTACCCTGTATATTACGAAATGAGTGAATCTTTACCGTTCTCTATTACCCTGAGTGAATCCAAAGCAAGAGACACTTGAGTGAATCTGGATCACGATTTGATTTGGTGGAGGTTGGTTACACTCCTTTTGTATCAAAGGCGCCAAATTGAGGGCTAATATTTGGTATCCCTAAGGCAGAGGAAAGACAAATTACCTTTATCTGAATTGTTTTCTCCATCCGCCGAGGTGCCGAACATTTTGTGCCAAGGTCATAGCCATGACATTGGCACAAAATATTGGCCATGATGGTCATGATGGCTTCCGGAAGCTGTTTCCGTTGGGTAGGTAAGGTGCCGACATTAGACCGGGGGCTGGGGGAGGGCAGCCATAGGCGGATCCAGGCATTGGACGCAGGGGGCATTCCGGTCGTCCCCCCAAAGCGCAGGAGGGGGCCAAACTATCTTTTGGCCCCGAACGACAGAGAAATTTTTGAAAAATGTGTTTACACTAGGTCTGTAGAGCAAAACAATATTCGCTCCCAACCCCCCCTTCCCCGGAGGAGAGGCAGATTTGGTTTTGCCCAACCCCTCCCCAAAACTCGGGTCTACGTCCGCCCCTGGATCCAGGGGGCAAAGGGGGCACGTGTTCCCGCCTCGATTGACCCTCGGCCCCCTTAATGGTCACTGCAACCCCCGAAAGGTCGATGGCGCCCCCTGAAATGTCGATTCCCAACCCACCCCCCTCCCTCCTAGGATGCGAAATCGGCGCCAACCAATAGGATTTTGTGCCCACATGATAGGTTTTCCCATAAAAATGGCGCCCCCCTGGGAAGGTGCCTCCCGATCAACAATCCTGATTCCGCCTATGGTGGCAGCTGCCACCACTAGCGGCGGAACTGGGAGGCATCGGGGCACGGGTGCCCCCTTTAACACGCGCATTGACGGGGAGGGGCGGGTACCCGCCCCTTTGACTTTCCAAGGTCATCCAAGGTCAGCAGGGTCAAAACAGTATTTTGACAATAACTTTTGACCTAATCAAGCTAGAGCGCTGAAACAAACACCATCGTGTTTGTCTTGTCACTGGCTTTCATTTGATATACGGCAATGTCACTTTCTGACCTTCCGTGACCTCAGGTCATATAAGGTCACGAGGTGACCTCTGGAGGTGAAACCACTGGCGGGAGGTCTTAATGTTTCACATAGCGGAAACAGATCTGGCAATTTCCTATCAAATGCACTTTACCAGATCTCAATAGCTCTAATGGCATAGGAGTTATGCCCAGTTTTCTTAAGCATTGCATATTTGAGTGAAAATAGCCTATCGTGACCTTTCTTGACCTCTGGAGGTCAAACCATTGACCTGAGCGCTTAAATATGCTAAGTAATTTCTAACTGCATTCTCGCTAGCTTTCTAATGCATTTTGCAGAGTTGCACTAACCCCCATATTTTCGGAGTTAGAGGGGGCCATCGATGCCCCCTCCCCGGTGGGGCGAAGGTGGCACTGGACCCCGGTGGGGCGCGGGTTAAATCAGAAATTTGAACACGAGCCCGATGGCGTTGACTGAAATGAATGGTTTGAATAGCCCGTGGTGCCCCCTCCCCTTCCTTAAATTCGGAAGTTCTGCCGATTCGGAAGTTCCGCCAAACTGCGATCGCTCAGGAGGGTGGAAGTCAAAATACATTTACTTTGCAGGCGGAAGTGGCTAATTTCTCTTTTGAGGGCAATTTTGGACAAAGGCAAAGGCGAAAAAAGCGATGTTGTTGCGTTCAGGTTCATGGCAAAATCGGCCACTGGCGGATCCAGGGAGCAAACTGGGTCATTTCCCCAAACCCCCAATTTTTGCCCCTTCTTAGGAAAGGTTTTCTCAATTTTGTCCCCGTTTGCTCCCCCTAACCGGCGGTCTGGTCCTAACCCTGGAATCGGTCGCCATTCTCCTTTCTTCAGATAGCTCAGTTCTTCCAAAAATATGTCATTCGTACTAGTTTGGCCTTTTACTAGTTTGCCCCCCCCCCTCCCCAGCTGATCTCGTTTCTGTTTCTCCCATTTATCACAGGCGGATCCAGGACTTTCGATTTGGGGAGGCGCCACTCGGACCAGGCGGGCGCCACTTTTGGACAGTAAAACCGATTATCACGTCGGCGCCAAATTCTAACGCAGAGGGGTGCCATCGAATTTTCAGGGGGGGGGCGTAACCATTCCAGAGACTAGGGTTGATGGCGAAAGCAAGTGCGCCTCGTGCCCCCCCCCTGATCTGTCATTTGTATCCCCCACTGGACCTGTAGCCACCCCTACAAATCCAGCATGTTCACAGATGAATTAGGCTCGTGGCAGATTCACGCTCATGCTTCCAAAAACAATTCGCGGCTATTGCATAGTTCGAAAAACAAAAACACTTGATATTTAATTTGACGGAGGTCCCGCCCCTTGTCCTCGCCCCGTGATAAGCCCCTCCTAGCCATCAAAAGATATTTCGTGCACGACCAGAGGCACCAAAAGGCTATACCTCCCGTCCTAACAAATACATATCAGTGAGTCACGCGACCAGTGCGTCTCGGTCTCACTTGGAAAACATTTAGACGGCACTTAGATTTCGACAAATTACAGAGTCAGCTATTTTTCTTCCCTGCTTGGACTGTTTGCGTCTCTCAGCTGTCATGATAAAAGTGAAATGCAGCACTCGACGAGCCCAGCGCCTAAAAGGCACGCGAAGCTCGTGGTCACAGTTTATTACAAATGGACTAGTGGGTGGCCGGTGGAGGCGGTACTGGCCGCTGGCGTGGCCGGCAGGCATGCCCCAGCAGCCAGCGCCGCCTACCGGCCGCGTCACTCACCAGCAGACTCCCTCCGTGCATCCGGGGTCACACCACCCAACCAGGTTTGGCACCAGGCATCCAACTCAGACCACTTGTACACAGCGTCAGGCGAGATTGCGAGCGGAACGCCAAAATACATCACAAATGGGCAAGCGGCAACACAAGCGACAACTAGCAATCACAGATGGTGTTAAACATGACTGAACATAACCGCCAGCAGATGAGAACAAATCGCAAGTGCATTCGCACTATACAAACGCACACAAATTGCACTTGAAATATGACAACTCACGAGCGCCGGAGCTCGTTAAGAAAACAGACGGGTCAATCACAACAGCACATCACTGAAATCGTATGCCACTCAATTAACCAGCACGTAATGAGCCCATGCCTCACCCCAACAGTTCACACGGCCGGGAGCAGCGTCCGCACTATTTTCACCCTGCCTCACATCGTAACGCTCTATCCCGTGTTTTCTCACAGCACTAGGTGTTCGCCGGACCGCCGGCGCGCCGTGGGAGAGGGACATTCAGCTCTAACACCGGCACCGTAGCCGTCAACACAGACATCAGCGCTCCACAGGATTTTCTAGAGCTCGCCGAGTAGCAAGGGTAGTTCATGATATCGGTTTCCGTGGCGTATCTAAACAATGACAGCCTCTACTTCTTGTTACATTTGGCGAACATATTCGAAGCATCGCAGCCTGATCCAACGTTAAGAAGATAACCAAACAGGGGGTGTCATCTCCATCGCGACACAAAGGGTACGGCCGCTCAGGATTTAGGTATGGCTTACTTAACGGCTGCACCGCTCAACATTCCCAGTTGTATGGAAAACGGGGCCAACGCCGGCTGCTCATGCAGAACGATCAGCCCCGTGCTGGGCTCTGAAATGGCACGTGACCTGGGCACACCATCGGTGTCCCGTTTAAGTAGTTTAGATGCCGGTTCTACGGCGGCTCAGACTTTGACGTTCCATTTCGACCGCGGGACGCCGAGTAGGCAGGCAGCGCGCACTGATCCACGCGCTACCGCGTCTGTCCGGCACGAGCACCCGGCCGTACGTCGACGCCCACACAGCGGCGTGAACGTCCCCTGCATCCTGGATATGTCCCGGCACTAGTTTCCAGCAAGGCCGGAATAGCCATCCGATAACGAGTGCGGCCAGGGGTCTGACGCGAAAGCTCAGCTGTGAGCAGCGTTTCAGGCCAGGAAAATAGCTCAGCTCGGCCCACCGCGCTCCACTTTGTTCTCCACGGCGCAGCACGCGCAGTGTTTGACACACACGCATACTGACGTCACCTAAAGACAAGCATGGATGAAAAAGCCGAAATATTGACTCGCCGACCAATTGCGCTCCACCATTCATAATCAGCACCAGGGTGCGTGAGCTACCAAGAGACAGCTACTAGATCACTAACGTTCGCCTGGTTCCCGTGTCTAGCCTCGCCACTACTAACTCCGGGAACGAACATCACCCTGTGTAGACTGGCGCCTCTTTCCTCGTGTCCGACGTGGGTCTCCTCAGTTTCACACTTGCGAGGCGATTGGAAAGCTAGGCGCGGTAGCAGCTACCAGACCGTCCAGACTGGAGCGGCGGTCACGCCTGCTTACAGTGTGACCACGACTTGACGTTGAGGCAGGCGCGTGGCTTGCGTCGCGTTGCCAGCGCGCCGCCGTTGTGCGCATGCGTCGACTCGGCCGCTCCGCTGACTCGCGCTGCCTCGCGCTCTGGGAGAACACATGCATTCGATGATCACGCAGCTACACACTATCACCGATCACTGCATTTCCCGAGTTTCATCATCGTGCAATGGTCGGATTTCAATTACTACGCACCGTGCAGCATCTTCACATGAAGCAAAATGTAAAACAATAAAACCAACCCACTGGTCAGTTCAATCCTATACCTAAATCCTCTCTCTCTCTCTTTCTCTCTTTCTCTCTCTCTCTCTCTCTCTCTCTCTCTCTCTCTCTCTCTCTCTCTCTCTCTCTCTCTCTCTCTCTCTCTCTCTCTCTCTCTCTCTCTCTCTCTCTCTCTCTCTCTCTCTCTCTCTCTCTCTCTCTCTCTCTCTCTCTCTCTCTCTCTCTCTCTCTCTCTCTCTCTCTCTCTCTCTCTCTCTCTCTCTCTCTCTCTCTCTCTCTCTCTCTCTCTCTCTCTCTCTCTCTCTCTCTCTCTCTCTCTCTCTCTCTCTCTCTCTCTCTCTCTCTCTCTCTCTCTCTCTCTCTCTCTCTCTCTCTCTCTCTCTCTCTCTCTCTCTCTCTCTCTCTCTCTCTCTCTCTCTCTCTCTCTCTCTCTCTCTCTCTCTCTCTCTCTCTCTCTCTCTCTCTCTCTCTCTCTCTCTCTCTCTCTCTCTCTCTCTCTCTCTCTCTCTCTCTCTCTCTCTCTCTCTCTCTCTCTCTCTCTCTCTCTCTCTCTCTCTCTCTCTCTCTCTCTCCTGACCATTGAGCTGACGCTCCGTGATAAACTCCTCGCTGCTGGCGTCCTCCTCAGGGTCGCCGTAGTGAAGGTCCCGGATGTACGGCAGCACGGTCAGCGAGTGCACCTCGCTGCCGTCGCGCGGCGGGATCGGTACACGCTCAGACGTCGGCGGCTGCTTCTTGCGGTACCAACTGCCGAAACGAAGTGCAATGCCAGTGGTACACATTTATGGGTGCTTATACGAAATTCAGTTCTTAGTACGTCTGAAAGCAGCTGAACAAATACGTCGTATATGAAAGCAGCGCCTGCTGTGGACCCAAATGTTTCACACTGTTCAAGCACACTTTGCAATGATAAACTCAAGCCCCGGTCACAAATTCTAAGGACATGAATAAGGCAAGTTTGGCCTCGCATCCGTAACCAGCCGTGACGTAGACACAAATGCCAGACAAGCACTTACTCATGCTGTTGTATTTGAGCGATGCTGAATCTTTGATGCGGCTCCTTATGCAGCATGCCACGCAGAAGTGACGTTAAGGACGGTCCGACAGTGTCAGGTACGGAAAACTCGCCCTTGCTGATGTTGTCGTACAACTTGAAGACGGTTTCACCCTCGAAGGGGTACTGGCCCGTTACAAAGTTGTACCTGTTCAAAAAATGTCGTTCCGACTTGTCAAATAGACCTGCCTTGATCATGTTCCCTCATCATCCAAACATGAAATTCAGACGCACACCGTAACAAAGAACAGCGTCAATACGGCGGACCTTATATTGTGACATTTCAATATTGTTGTGAGCATACAACCATTGAATTGCTGTTCCCACAAAAACAGTGTGAAATTTGGATTACATGCTTGAATATTTCGTCACTCGATGAGGCTTAAGTTTGATCCCCTTGTCGAACTATGATATGGTTTGAGCCCCAACGAAGAAAAAATGCAACACAAGGCCTCTCAATGTTATTGAGCTCTGTAATACAGCCCTAGCTTGTTGAAGGACACATGTAAATATACCGCCCAGTGCAGATTTACTTACATTTACATATAGGGAGGGAAATATGCACCGACTACAGAAAAAGAACCATTTCATGGTGCTGGCGGGTACTGGATTGCCTTACGACCTAAAACTGGGCCACTAATTTCTATAATTATATGGAATCACCATTCAAAGTGCTGATAAAGCCATCGCAGTCTATCCGACCGACGAACACGTCATATAACTTACCGCAGCTGAAATCAGATTTCAAGATAGTGCATATTCCTACACAGAATATGGTACGGATGTCAAAAGCGAGTTGACTGACCACTGATCGATTTTCTTTACCTTGATTAGCCTTCGATTTTTACCCATGCTAATGCGACGATTTCTAGGATTAAATCACTTAGCAGGCCTAAGAAGAACCCACAGTTTTGTTACGCTGAGCTTCTCGGCTTATGAAATATCAGCGGTACCATTCCAAAACATATCGCAATTAGAACACGCTGTCTTAGACTTTGGCCACGCTTAGTTCTACGGCCTTATCAGCGGCTCGATTGGTGAATTATACATGAATCGGAAAGAATGTATGTAGTCGTGGCGCGAAATTTGCCCATCGGAAACTTGCGCATCTGCCAGATCCAGAAAGTTAATACATTTCTTTGATCAGTGCAACAATTCAGCAAGTTTGAATCGAACCCTGAAGTGGCGAGCAATGACACAATTAATAATATAAAACCAAACGTTTCGGACGTTTCCAGTAAGATGGTAAATATAAGGGTGAAAAAACCCATATATTTGTAATTTCTGCACTCGGGATATATATATATAGACGAGAGAGAGAGAGAGAGAGAGAGAGAGAGAGAGAGAGAGAGAGAGAGCGCATTCTCCGCTACAGTTTGTACAAAGGGCATAATAGTTCCAAGTATTACATGCTTCAATTTTCCATTTAACTAACTATCGTCGTTCCGGCTCTTAAAAAGGTTTTTGAGAGCTCCGAAAAAGTGTCAATTCCTTCATGCACTGTATTTGATTGTTTCCCTTGTGCCTGTCCAGCTGTAATGACGTAACGCTGCCAAACTACTTGAACGAGGACTGCTTTGAGATATATTATTCCGAACTCTGATTCGCCGCACAGGTTCAATTTCATGTTAAGTATTTTTTCAGTCTTCTAAGTGGTTTTGAACAGAATATGTATTCATTGACAAAGACGTGGGTCCACATAAAACGCGTCAAACTACTTTTTTGTTGGGTTTATCATCTCATTGTAAAATTCGAAGTGTTAAAAATAATTATCTATAAGCGTGAAAAATAATGTTTTCATCGAAATCATATGACATAATTGACTAATTTCCCATTATTTAAAGGGAATGCAGCACCTTCATAATGATATTTGAACTGAGATATCCCTGTGATAAAGCGTGTCGAGAAACCAATTGATCCATACTTCATTTGTTCCAGAATTTACCGATCGTGGAGAAAAAAGGTAAAATTCACCCCTACCGCCGTCGTCCTTGCCGGTTGTGTTTAGGTCCTATGAGGCGATCTTAGGAAAGTGAGGTCATGTTCATTTGCTCAAGCCCCACTGAGCGTGCCGCACGGATAATATTTCCTTGCGTGGACATACTGAAAATCCACGTCTGTTGATTATAAATGCTTCAGACCTACTTTATTGACTACTTTGAAACGTCAAATATTTCTGAATAAATCAAGAAAAACAAATGATAAATGTCACTCTGCTTACTAATGGTAAACTATTTTAACTAAAAGCATTTCATTTGTATTCGTTTTCATTTTTGCGTTAACCAAACAGGTTCAATCTGGCACAAAACATTTCCAGCTCATACGCCGATTGGATGCCATCCTAATTTGTGTAGTTTTTACTGCTACCAGAGGAAAAAAATCAGGTTTATAAGCCCTTTTCATCAGAAATAAGGCCAAATTCATAATTTTCAACATACACTGCCCTCAAAAAAACCTGGAACTGCACCAAGGTGCCACATTCCATTTAAATATTATTTGAATTTGCATTAGGCTACATATGTATATATTTGCTTTTGATTTTCAAAATACCAAGCGTTGATTGCAAGGTCCACTTTCTTCTCTACGACTGAAAGAATAAAAGGCTTACGTGAGCAGCAGTGTCAAGCTCTGAACTCACTGGGCATTCCTCCAAATATCGACGCAACATCAAATTCATCACCCAGGGTTTCAACGGGAAATGGCACCGTTGTGGGAGCGGAAAGGGTAAGACAGCAAGGTTATTATTGTCGAAATCGTATAAAAATAACGATTCGAAAAAGGGTCTTAGTCAATAGACAGCTGACACACATCCCCTCCCCTCATCGCCACACCGCGTTTTCTGTGATCCTCCGTCTCCGGGATCTGGCTGGTCGTCGTACCGGCTACTCACAGTGTGACGCGGCGGCTCCACACAGTCACTCACAGTGTGACGCCGCGGCTCCACACGGCCACTCACACCACTCGGCCACTCACAGTGTGACGCCGCGGCTCCACACGGCCACTCACAGTGTGACGCCGCTGCTCCAGACGTCCACCTTGAAGCCCGGGAAGGCGTCCAGTCCAGAGGCGATCTCCGGCGGCTGGAAGGCCGGCGAGCCCTGGCTGACGGTGATCTGGTCGTCGCGCCGGAACCAGTCCAGCTCCTGGAGAGACGCCGCTCCGGTCACTGCCCGCACAGGCCGCCGACGGCAGCGGACCCGCAGGTCTCACCAGTCAGGAGACAGGCTCCTGTGTAACTACGGCGGCGGGTGTGCCTCGGAACAGGGAAGTCCTTCGGACATAGACCAGAGCTTAAAAGAATTGAGGTAATTTTATAATAGGTTCTGAACGAACACAACCGTTTTGTAAACTACACCGAGAGACTTTTGGAACTAAGTTCGTTCCAAACTCACCGTTCGCGGAGAAATAAGTGTGTATAGAGAGCGGTACTGGTCCCCACTAGCCTGGGTTTGCTTCCAAACGCAGTAGCACCGGTGCAAAGCAATGGTGGGCTTGGAGAGAAGGGGCCTGGGGAGGCTCGAACGCGCTAAGCAAACGGTCCGGAGTCGCATACCTCAACCGCACCTAGGTCGGAGATCAGGAACGTGTACCTCAGCCGCACCGAGGTCGAAGACCAGAGACGCGTACAGAGGTCGGAGACCAGAGACGCGTACAGAGGTCGGAGATCAGAGACGCGTACAGAGGTCGGAGATCAGAGACGCGTACAGAGGTAGGATATCAGAGACGGGTACCGAGGTCGGATATCAGAGACGGGTACCGAGGTCGGAGACCAGAGACGCGTGCAGAGATCGGATATCAGAGACGGGTACCGAGGTCGGATATCAGAGACGGGTACCGAGGTCGGAGACCAGAGACGCGTGCAGAGATCGGATATCAGAGACGGGTACCGAGGTCGGAGACCAGAGACGCGTACAGAGGTCGGATATCAGAGACGGGTACCGAGGTCGGATATCAGAGACGGGTACCGAGGTCGGAGACCAGAGACGCGTACCTCAGCCGTGCCGAGGTCGGATATCAGAGACGGGTACCGAGGTCAGAGACCAGAGACGCGTACCTCAACCGTGCCGAGGTCAGAGGTGAGAGCGCGTACCTCATCCGCACCGAGGTCGGAGATCAGAGACGGGTACCGAGGTGGGAGACCAGAGACGCGTACCTCAGCCGTGCCGAGGTGGGAGACCAGAGACGCGTACCTCAGCCGTGCCGAGGTGGGAGACCAGAGACGCGTACCTCAGCCGTGCCGAGGTCGGAGACCAGAGACGCGTACCTCAGCCGTGCCGAGGTCGGAGATCTTGAGTGTGTTGTCGGCGGTGAGCAGCAGGTTGGCCGGCTTGATGTCGTTGTGGACTACGGCCTGGCTGTGCAGGTATTCCAGGCCCGTGATCAGCTGGCAGAAATATCTGAAAACACACGTGAGGCCAACCTCAGACAACAATGCATACAATGATCGCTTTATCAGCCTCCTTTGGTCAATCGGTAGAAAAATGAATCACCATCACTCGCTACAAAGCTATAAAGTCCACTGTTGTCAAATATGTCAAATATTTTAAAATAGCGTGGCTAATGTGGGCACAGGCGAAAATCGCCAAACACCATACGTCCTCGTGTAGCTCCAGAAAGTGCCGGCACCATCCTCACGGTCTCGACACAGTCACGACCGGCACAAAGACCAGGTTCATGAATCGAGAGCAGAACAAGATAAACCTCTAGAACGCACGTTCCCGATCTTACCCATGTGCTTGCCAGACGGGGAAGCGTTTCTCGTGGGCGTTGTCCAGCATTTCCTTCAGCTGACAGGTGCAGAACTCGAGGATCATGTAGATCTTCTGCTTCTCGTCGTTGTGCAGCACGTCGTACAGTCGCAGAACGTTGGGGTGTCTCAGCCGCTTCAGCAGACGAATCTCCCTACAGCAGACCACCAAGTGCAATTTAATACGGAAATAAGTAATCGGACAGATATGGCCCTATTGCAGGTCAATTCGATATGTCAAAGAAAACAACGTTTCCGCCAACTTATTGCTAAAGCAAGAAAATTCATACCATAATTGGTACATGGACGATGACAATGTGCAGTGGCATTAAAACAAATAGAACAGTTTTTAAACAAACCTTGTACAAGAGCAAGGGTTATGTTTGTGAATTGGTTATGGTATGGTAGCCCACCTCTGCAGGTTCTGCTCGCCGTTTAGCTTCCGCCGAAGCTTCCTCCGTTTGAAAATTTTCACAGCTCTCCTCTCCAGCGTGTTCTTGTCCAGGCATTCTTTTACCTTACCATACGCACCTTCTCCTAGCAAATCACCAAAAATATAGCGGCCAACCAGCTTGCAGCGTTTTCGTTTGTTTCTGTAGATGATCTCACTGGACGGCACGCGCGTGAAGACGGCCATGTCGGCGCCTTCGTCCCAGAGGTCATCGTCGGGGTCGAAGGGCGCGTCGCTGACGCCGCGCGGGTCATACACGTCCCCGTCGGCCACCAGCGCCCCGGCAGTCACGTGGTTGCTCTTGCTAACGCCCAACACGTCGGCTGCGTCCGAGCCCCCGCTGGCTGAGCGAGAAGCCATGTCTGTACCGGGGGCGCACATCAGACTGTGTTACATATACATCTGAGCCAATACAGGACCGGACAAGCCTATCGTCATTTCCTAGAACTTCGTGACGGTTTACAGTTATATAGTTGTGCTTACCAGCTAGGTATTGATCTGATTTTTGATGTATGACACTGTATTATTCATCACATTTGTTCACCAAACCCATGTTTCTCTAAAGCTAACATTCTTTTACAACAATCTCAAATGTTCACACGGGATGAAGGCGGCCAACCAGTCCAGGCGCTGGTGGCACCGGCACCGGCCCTGAATGCAGCAGTGCCGCATCCCGCAGCCACCCACAAGCCAGAATTAACAGTTATAGTAATGTAAAATTTGGACAGGGCCATATAGCCATCGAACTCGTCCCACCCCATTTTCTTTTACACTTTTTACATTAGCATTATTTTTCCACTAATAATGTCCGGGAAAAACATTTCAATAATGCATGGATTGTCACAAAAAAGCTCGCGGGGTCAGATGACACGTATTGAGATCACAGATAATATCTGTGTTACATGCCGGGCGGTATCCGGACAGGAAAGGAGTGAGCCACAGAATGTGGCCTGTACCGTGCCTAGGGATACCAAAATATTCAGATGTCAAAAACATTGCGCAGGCTTTCCATCCGTGGGGAACTTCCTGTTCCTCGCCCGAAAATTTGCGAGTCCATCTTGTATTGACTCACTCCACGTTGAATACCAGGTACTAACAGATACTCGATCAGGAAGCCGGTTGGAAACCACTTCCAAGTAACTCTTTACCCCACAAAACAAGTAGCCTCCACTCCATATTATTACGTTGAAGCTAAACCAGTCTATGTCAATTCACTGACAAGGAAACTTCCTCGTGTTCTACCAATTTCACTAACAGAAATCACGCCGCACGCTGTGTACATTACTGGAACACATTTCTAGAGGACATTGTCTTATTCCTTATTTACTTTCATCAGTTACAACATTGTAAGGAACGAGGTGGCGGAAAACTTTGCAACACACGGTGTTTGCATTCTATTTCATTGAAATATTAAATTTGATCGCATTGATACCACAAGCGCTTGCTGTGTTACATTCCAATCTGATCTCAACACATATACCCTCCTGATCGTTGACAGACCTCCCTCTTACAGGCAAATTGAAGCTGGCACATTTGTCATATGGTTTATTTTTAAATCCTTCTGTCCCCTGGCCTCGGTGTGCTGGGTGGTAATTTACCCCATGCCCGAGACAGCCCTTCTCCGGAGACTTTTGCCTCTTTTATATTACTTGAGAGCGTCCAGCAGAACCTATATTCTGCAGCTAGAGCACCGTGTTTCATCAGTATCCCTTCTTCCAATGCTGGTAGAGAAGCGTCCATATTGGCGCTGTCCCCTCTGTCAGGTAGCGACCCCTCTCCGATCACACGCACTAGCCAGTGTCGAAACTGTCGGAGACTGATCCTGTCTCGACTGCTGTAGGTTACCACGAAGCGGGCCTCATCCCGCCCGAAGAGGTGCGATTCCGAGAGTCTCACTCCGTAGAAGACATAGGTATAAGCCAAATGCCTTAACAAGCACAGGCCGAGCGCCAGATACCGAAATGAAACAGGGAAAGCCGGATAAAACCCCAAGTCGAAACTTCGCGCGGCTGGCATTTCGGCCAACATTAAAACTTCTCGCGGCTGGCTGTTGGCATTTAGCACGCCAATGCTCCCTGTAATTGGGATAGTGTGCACGCTGGGCGTAGTCGTAATAAACCATTATTACGTACCTGCGAAACGATAGCTATCCACTTTCTAGACATCCGACGGTGGAAATGGGGTATCATCTTACGCCTAAGAGGTGGGCGTGGAGTTTGCAGCGCCGCTGATGCGCAGAAGGGAGATACTTTCGGCACTGAGTAACACGCCATGTATTCTACCAAGCTCGACACTACATAGATATTCAGGACCTGGTGTTAGCAGCCAGGCGTTATTGTGCATCGGTGTACGAAACTGGTTGCTAATTCGAACTGGTGGCGCCTCACAGGTGCACGGTGTGCAAAAGAAAGCCATTTCTGGGCGTGGCCAGTGGTCTGAACACATACCCTACGCTATCCCAAATAAGTTGGTACACAACTCGGCAGATATAAAACAGCATGAACTATCAAGCTGTATGGGCTGTACGACGCCTAGTTGTAACCGGAGCGCCACCTAAGCTCAGTGACGATGGGCTTGCGGGTCAACGCTAGTCATGACCGTAATGCGCGTCATGCGGATCTCTTCACGCTTTCACAGGTCGAAACTGAGCAGGGGCCGGTCCAGGCTCAACTACACTAGTGTTGAATTCTTGATTCATGCGGCTCGGATAACTTCGCCCTCGGTTAGGAAAGCACTTATACAATATTGTTCATAGGTGACACCAATCAAGTCAGACCATTTCTTCCAAGCCAGTTGTAACAAATAGACAACAACTCATTTACTTCATTCATGCCAATAGTGTGATTTATCACGTCTTTTCAATTTGGGTGAGTGGGAGAATCTGTCTTTTTCCCTTTCCATTTAGCAGCCAGTGACCAGTTTTGTATTTCATTTTTACATAATAGCAAGAAAACAGAAATGGAAGAGGAAAGCAAGACAGAAAAAAACACATTTAATATGTACATAGTAACGATTACATAGGGTCATATCGTAGCTGAACGGGGAAAAACCATTTCACCCGACCTCAGCCGCACGCAATATCGCACACCCATGCTCACCGAAAAAATGTTCAGAAACACCACCCTCAGGGGAAGGACACGCCCAGACCCAGTGTAGACCGTCAGCGCCGCAAGCCGAGAGCGTCGAGCGGATTGAATTCAGCATTCACCAGGGCCAAAACGGGTGCAGTAATGCTGCCAAAAGCCAGACTCGACAGCACCATTCCGCTTGGATAGCGGGAACGCGACCAGCGGTACCGGGGGTGTCTCAACACCTCGCCGGCAGCCGCGCTCTCCTGTCACCCCGTACCCAGCGGGTCGTCCAGCTGGTCCACTTCTCTCACTCTCCGGCCTCACAACGCGGCAGCGCCCCTCAGGGCGGCCACCAGGCCCGGGTGGTAACCCCGGCTAGGCATTTTCAGTCGGGACACCTGATGTGTTGTATTGCAGATGTGACTGCTGAAAAGCCACTGTATGGTGGACCTCTGCTGAATAAGCCGATACCAATGGCGCAGGGAAAAGCGCGGATGAAGTAAGGAGATGACAGGAAAACCAGTGGCCGCAACGACGATCTGAGTGTAGCAACCGATGAACCGACGAACAGCACTCAAGTTAGTGTCAGAGAAGAACTGGCGAGGATTTTGGAGCAATTTCTTTTTGCCTTGGTGACATCATTTGCCCCTGCTTTCAAGCTGTATCAAACAATATTATTAAAAATATTTCAAAAGACAACTATATTCACATACAATAAATTTTACCACAGTTAAAGCATTTTGTTTCTTTTTGTTTTCTCACATTTGCATGAAAGCATCACAAAATTTGGAGCATTTTCAAAAGACCCAAAAGAAGAAAGATCCCTTTAAGCCAGTGCAACATCACACCATGGACCAGTATTCACTCTGGGGGGGCTGGGGTATTATGGTAGTAGGCAGATCACATCTCGCGGTTCAAAGGATCACATCAGAATGTCCACTGATCAAAGGGTCTAAGGTTCATAGGCTCTACACTTTGAAAGTTAGACCTTTTGAATAAAAATTCCAACGCCCAAAAGGTCCAAAGAAGGCGTGCTCAGATGCATGAGAGTGGGGTGCATGATGCCGCAGAGGCGTGCTAAGACACATGATAATAGGAGGAAATGAGGGTTAGGTTAGGTTAGGTTAGGTTAGGTTAGGTTAGGTTAGGTTAGGTTAGGTTAGGTCAGGTCAGGTCAGGTCAGGTCAGGTGTGTATGCCCTTGGTCCCTATTTCCTAATCTGGGGATATCACCCCTTTTCCAGATTCTGAGTGCGCCTCTGGTCTGGGTACCACTTTGGGAAATGTTTTAGAAATATCCCCACATTCTGCAAGAAAATCCCAAGAGGTGAAACAGACAGAAGGAGGGAGGGTTAGAGGAGTAGCATAAAGTGGTACTCAGACCAGAGGCACACTCAGATTCTGGAAAGAGGGGTGAAATCCCCAAACTAGGAAATAGGGACCAAGGGCATACACACCTGACCTGACCTGACCTGACCTGACCTGACCTGACCTGACCTGACCTGACCTGACCTGACCTGGACCTGACCTAACCTAACCTAACCTAACCTAACCTAACCTAACCTAACCTAACCTAACCTAACCTAACCTAACCTAACCTAACCTAACCTAACCTAACCTAACCTAACCTAACCTAACCTAACCTAACCTAACCTAACCTAACCTAACCTAACCTAACCTAACCTAACCTAACCTAACCTAACCTAACCTAACCTAACCTAACCTAACCTGAACCTAACCCTCATTTCCTCTTATTTTCATGTGCCTTACCACGCCTCTGCAGCATCATGCACCCCACTCTCATGCATCTGAGCCAGTCTGCAGAACATGGCAGATTTCGACGAGATCTCGTTGGGGCAGCCTTGGGGCAGACCTACCGATTTGGGGCAGCTTTTGGTCGATCTTGGGGCAGAGGGGAGCTCTTGGGGCAGGAACTAGTACTTGGGGCAGCAGTCGGTCCGGGTAATCGCCGAGGGAAGAAGAAAAAATAATGAAAAGAAACAACAATCATTAGTTAAAATTGCGGCATAAAAGCTGAATTGTCTCAAAAGCGTCATATTTGTCATCAAGAGGAATATGGTTAAAAAGATACCAAATTAGGAAATTTTTAATAGACATAAAGTCAAAGTTCCTGGAAATTAATAAAAAATCAGGCAATGTGCGCATTTCTAAAGCTAAGTTTAATTTTTTTGTAAATTTTTAATCTAAACTAAGTTTTAGTTACAAAAATAATCTAAGAACTCGAAATAAAATTTCCCTGTATGTAGTTTTTTGCATTTCCTCTGCTATGTTTTGATCACCAAAGGCCGGCAAATCGGGTGTATGTCAAAAGGTCCACTGTTCAAAGGGTTCACCGTTCATAAGAAAACCATGCCAGCCCCTTCCCCCAAGAACAAATGCCGGTCAGTGATGTGACATCACAAGGGCATACGGGAATCTTTCTTTGCTTGAGTCTTGTGAAAATATTCCAAATTTTGTTATACTTTCATGAAAATTTGAGAAAATGGGGAGAAATGCTTTAGCTTTAGAAAAATTTATTCTTTTTCAAATTTAGTTATCAATTGAAAAATTTTGTAAAGTTTAGATTATACGGCCTGAAAGCAGAGGCAAATGACGTCTGTAGGGGAAAAGACTTCGCTTGTAAATATACCTTTGAATAAAAGTATTCTTGAAGTCGTGCATCATGAATGCAAGATAGCTGCTGCTGTGCGTGGAGGGTGGTGAGTGCGTTGTCGTCGTCGAGTTGGATGCACAGTTTTATTTCATTTCTGGGTGTTTCGTTTAAAATGGAGTAGATAAAAATGTATCAGTAAAAATATCCTCCTATTGGAGGAGTCTGCCCCAGCATCCAAATTTCTGCCCCAATTGGGGCAGGCTTTGGAGCTGCCCCAAGCGCCTCGTCGAGTCGCCTGCCACGTTCTGCAGACTGGCATCTGAGCACGCCTCTGGACCTTTTGAATGTTGGACTTCTTATTCAAAAGGTCTAACTTTTAAAGGGTGGAACCTATGAACATTAGACCCTTTGAACTTTGGACATTCTGATGTGATCCTTTTGAACCGTGAGATGTGATCTGCCTACCATAATACCGGGGCTGGCATGACTTGCCAGCCTTGATTTGGTGATCAAAACATGCGGAGGAAATGCAAAAAAACTACATACATGGAAATTTTATTGGTAACGAGGTAGCTGGCTTCACACATGTTGCCAGATAGAATCACAGTAAGCTAAATCCACATCATAAGTACCACAGTTCAAAAGCCCCTATGAATCAAAATTTCCTTTTAAACAAAAGCACCACAGGTTGATCCAGAAAGCCCCATGAATCAAAACTTCCTTCCAAACAAAAGCGCTACAGGTTGATCCAGATCGTAAGTGCCACTGTTCAAAGCTTCCTCCAGTTAAATATTCCAAGTGGTCTAGCTGTTTTTGGCGTTGCTGAAACATCCTTCTTTGAAATATTCCTAGTGCCAAAACTGCTTTTTTGCATTGCTGAGTGACACTTTTTCAAAAACCTTTGGTAATTCTTTTTTAATATTTCTACAAGTAGCACAATGTAACCAAACCTGACCTAAGCTTTTCTCAACTCAGTAAGCTGGCCTGTGGTGCACCTATAACCTCATGGTGGCACTTTTGCCTTCATCAGCTGCTGTGGATACGCTGTGCGCCTACTTAACCTAACCGAGCCTAACCTAACCTAACCTAACCTAACCTAACCTAACCTAACCTAACCTAACCTAACCTAACCTAACCTAACCTAACCTAACCTAACCTAACCTAACCTAACCTAACCTAACCTAACCAAACCAAACCAAACCAAACCAAACCAAACCAAACCAAACCAAACCAAACCTAACCTAACCTAACCTAACCAAACCCAACCCAACCCAACCCAACCCAACCCAACCCAACCCAACCCAACCCAACCCAACCCAACCCAACCCAACCCAACCCAACCCAACCCAACCCAACCCAACCCAACCCAACCCAACCCAACCCAACCCAACCCAACCCAACCCAACCCAACCCAACCCAACCCAACCCAACCTAACCTAACCTAACCTAACCTAACCTTAAACTAACCAGTTGTGGGCAGCACCAGTTGTGGTATTTGGAATATTGCATTGGATGAAGTTTTGAACAGTGGCACTTATGACCTATACTAACCTGTAGCAATTCTAATTAATTGGAAGTTTTGATCCATTGGAACTTTTGAACTGTGGCACTTATCATACAGATCAACCTGTAGTTATCTGGCAACATGTGTGAAGCCTGCTACCTCATTACCATTTTATTTCAAGTTCTAGAACTATTCTATGGGACTAAAATTAGGTTTGAACTACAAATTTAGCAAAAAAGTTCTAAATTATGCTTTTGAAAGGTGCCCATCGCCTGATTTTCTTATTCACATCCAGGAACTTTATATCAATTAGGAAGTGCAACCAAACACATATATTCACACTATGGCCAATACATGATACATACAGGGACCCTAAAACAAGCCCCAGCCGACTGAGGTGGACTAAGAAAGATTACACATGGAGGCGCCGAGCGCCCGGCACAATTTGGCTAAAAACGCCCCAAAATACACACCGGCTTTTACAAGTCGAGGAAAGTCGATCGTTAAACGAAATATCCAAGAAAATTGGCTTTCTGGAATCAACTACATGTCTTATTTTAGCCAGTAAATCAAAATGTGGCCGCCTCACCTCACGTTATTTTCATGATGGTGGGCCCTGGATCAGCCCAATTGAATGTTTGAGCAACTTACTAAAGGGCAAACAGAAAAGAATATAAGATCAATGCCACCATTAGCACCACTCTTCGCTTTATTCACACTTAGAACTAAACTCTACTTGTGCGAAAATAATCGCGTAAACGACGGATGACCCCACAATTATTTTTCTCGACCGAGTCCTCCCCACGGTTCCTATAGATACGGTTCGGACATGACAGCCAGCTGACTGCCTGATTTGGCAGCACGTTGAGGATATGGCAGTATTTTAAAGGGTTCTGTTCAAGATAACTTTAATTTTGCTAGCAAAAGGTAGAATGCACCGTTTTGATTGGGTAATTGAAACGTTTGAAACAGAATTCTGAAGGAATTAGCATGAAGTTCATCGTGGATTTTCCTTGTTATAAAAGCGCTTTAGAGACTAAAAACTGCAGCCAGAAGATAGCCTAATCAATTTTACATACCAAAAATAAGAAATAGACCCTTAGAAACCACTTACATTTTCCCACTGGCCCGTGCCCCAAACCCCTGCAAACAGTCCCATTGGAATTACATGTTAAATTTTGCTGCCAAAAACTGTGAGAACCAGAAGTGGAACCTTCCAAACCCCCAGAATTCTAGAGAAGTATCTCATGTCCGCCCCCTGGTCCTCCCCCGCCGCTGTTGCGTTGCTGTTGTCTTGAAACAAACGAAAAAAGACAGCGAAGGATTTTTTATGCACGAGCGAGTGATGCATTTCTCTTACTCTAAACTCTTCAAAATACCTCCAGCAAATCCCTCATTTGCCATATTCTGTACCTCTACGTGCCTCGTCGGTGGATTGGTGGATTATCCTCTCATCGATCCAGAGATGTGCAATGCGGGCCATGGAGCATTCGCTCCCACCCTCAGATGAATGCAGACCTGGGCCCCAAACGATATCGCATTGCAATTTTGTCATTCGCTGTCGCCTCAGACGGTTTTGCCACGAACCCTTGGTACATTAAAGTTTCCATCGACGGATCAAAATGGAAACGGGGGACACGTACTTCCTTCTCTCCGATCGACAAACCTAGTGCACCTCTGAAACATCGCTTCTCACTACCTTTCAACGAAAATTCTGAATCCGCCTAATTCAGTTTCTGAGCATTTCTGGAGTTTGAGTGGATGCTGCCTGTGTTTATAAACCCCTCCCTGTACTTTGACCCTTGCCTTCCCGCGTGCCTGTATAAAGCAAGTAAAATATCACGCCTGCACCGAGACAAGAGTTATGGATCGCAGGGGCAGATTGAACACCCCCGCCCCTTCGCCAATCCTGACTAGATAAATTATTGCGGCCCTGTTCAGTGCTTTGACGTTTCGTTTCGTCACGTGCTTCCCAAAGAAACTAGACGAGAACTTATTCCCTCTAATAAAAAAGTCTGGCCTCAGATTTCATGTGTCCAACATTCACTGGTTGTGGATACACACGTTTCTCACCGGAAGCCAGTCACTCCCGTGTACTCCCCCCACACTATACCGTGCCGGTTAGACATGAAGTGGAGCCAAGCCGGGCAGAACGCCGCTCTGAAAGCACCAAGTATGGAATCGCCCTTTCCGGTGCGTCCTTAAAGACTTGTGCATTGGCAAACGACGAGACCAGGAAAACTGTTAGAATAAATGTCGTTCCTTACTTCGATCGTCATCGGCTTCTGATGTAAAACTGAAGCATTGTGAGAAACGGCTGTGACAGATCCAGTTGGACCTGGCATTCCCCCACTTCTGTGACAATACACTGCGAATACATGCTCATGCCCGCTTCTGCCGCCAACACGTGGTAACCATAAATGTATAGCAATACAAACTGAATCCAAACACAAAGCCATCCCATATCAAGTGCACAGCATGGCCCAACCATTCCCACCCTAGGCTGTAGGTGCTTTGGAACAACATGCAAGTCCTTGAGACCCTAGCCGATCAGCGCATATGAAAATTGAGCCTGATTGAACTGCAGAAGGATCACTGCCCAGGGCAGCACCCGGGGTGGTTACCCAGTAAGTACACAATAGAGACAGTGGACCTCATTCGTCAGCAGAGAACAGGCGTACAAGGACAGGAGATGGGAGACAGCCAAAGATTCTCAACAGTGAACATGTCAGTCGTTTATTTACAAGACCGGTTACATGTGTACGGATGAATAAAACGGTCACGTATTTACACAATTTGTCGTTGAGCATAATAGAGTTAGCATGAGGCATTGACCCAACACGGAGCGACGCCAAAGTTTGGGAAGGTCGTCACATAGAAAGATCAACAAACGATATAGCCTTCGAAGGTCTGTGCATAATTCAATCACGATGTCGCATGACACGATGCGCACCAGCCTGTACACACTAGAACCAAAAGTTCCCACGCCACGCAATAAACGATTTTATAAACTAACCTTACGGTCTCAATGGTTCACATTAATATTATTCAGCTTAACTTACACAGGAACAGTCTTACAAAACACCACTACTCAACGGCGGCTGGCCATTGCCGGCCTGGTGCGCCGCTTCCGCCGCCGCCGCCGTCGCAGCCGCGCCACTCGCCACCGCCGCATCCTGTTTGCGTGTGGAAGTGTATGCGTATGCATTTGTTGGTTTGTTTGTAGCAAAAGTGGCCGTTGCCCGTTTGGAGCGATGGGATATGGGAGGCGATGACCGCTGATGGACGTTTCACGAAGACATGGAGCTCGATTGGGTGAACATTTTCCACCGGGAATACTGCTCGGTTGGGTTTTGTGGGGCCGACCGGGTCACTAACAGCGTGCTCCTGAGATTCCCTAGCGTCAACAAAAAGATAAAACACACGGCGCAGCAGCTGGCGTGACCGGCTCGCTGGCGCCTCCCTACTGAGAACAGCTGGCGTGGCAAAAGGCGCAGTAACAACCGACACCAAAACAGTGCTCAATAGCTCCGCCTTCATCTTCCAGCGGTGTTCTTAGACGCTTACACTTGGGAACAAATGATACGGTGATGCGCCTGCACCCCAGCAGGCAGCAGCAGACAGACAATCTTGAATCGGTATCACAATCAGACAGTATTCCAGCGCATAGCTCACGGCAGACACCGCCCCGCTATAACAGACCTCTCACTCCCCCCACATATTCGCGACGACAATGATCACCTAATCACTCACTCACTTCCGTTCACACGCACTCACGCATTAAATAAATTACTACACCACAACGACGGCCCCAATTCCGACGGCACCGACTCTAAACTAGAGCCGGACGGCGTCGTAAAAATGTAAAAAATATTTGATTTGGGCATGGGTGGTGACGCGGCCGCCGTTGCCCTCAATAACAACGCGCTCGGTGGGCAGTCCGCCCGCAGCCGGAGGCGGGCAGGCGCCTCTGAGGTCTCTCACTGCACTGGAGCGGGCAGCAGCACGGCCGGCTACAGCATGGCGGCCATGGCGGCGTACAGCTGCACCAGCAGCTGCATGTGGATGGGCAGGCAGGAGCGGCGGTCCTGCGAGGCCGGGTCCAGCGCCAGCCACGACAGCCGGTTGTAGTTCTCCAGCACGTGCCTGCGGTGGCCGAGAGCGGCGTCAGAGTCACCCAGACCCGCCCCGCACCCCACAGCGGCGTCGGGGTCACCCGCCCCGCACCCTACAGCAGCGTCAGTCACCCAGACCCGCCCCGCACCCCACAGCGGAGTCAGTCACCCCGACCCGCCCCGCACCCCACGGCGGAGTCAGTCACCCCGACCCGCTCCGCACCCCACGGCGGAGTCAGTCACCCCGACCCGCCCCGCACCCCACGGCGGAGTCAGAATCACCCAGACCCGCCCCGCACCACACGGCGGAGTCAGTCATCCAGACCCAAGCGGGCGCCCACCCCGCACCACACAGCGGCGTCAGGTCACCCAGGCCCGGGCGGTCACCCGCCCCGAACCCCACAGCGAAGTCAACGCTGCCCACGCCCGAGCATTTACAGGAAACTAAAACATCATTTCGCTTGTGGCGCTCGTGTAACGAACCACGTTTAACTGCGAGAAAATTCAAAATGCAGAAAAAATATCTTCCTCAAGAGCTCTTCCTTCTTCCAGTTCACGGATAGTCATTACCAGACCGAGACAAACTTCACGGAATTGTAAAACTCTGTGAAAGAGCACCCCAAAAATAATTCATTAAGGTATAAAAAAACGTACAAAACGGGACGGAAAAAAACACCTGGAACTCCGATCCGAAACAAGGTCCCTCAAATTCATTGGGTACGTGGGACTTGCGTCGGATAACAATGCCATCTTTTGGTCAGACCCAAACTAAATCAGACGAAAAAACGACAGTCCTATTTTTGTGCCACATGCAAATCCAGAGTTTCAACCAAATCCACACTAGGTGTGAAAACGCACCTCCTTCAGTAATTATCTGCTTTGAATACTCTGGAGCCCATTGTGCAGCAACGCGAATTCCATAATTTCTAACACTTGACAAGATAACGTAAAATCTATGTTTAATCCATATTTCGCGGGTGACATTGCCAAACTTTGCTGTTTACGTTCAGCACGGGGCCAGACTCCGCCAGTGTTCAAGTTTTCAGACAAATAACAGGCCGTCCTGCGTTCTCCCATTTTTCTTCCTTTCATTACAAATAACATACACCTTCTTTCATTGTTCACTCGAAACTAAGATGAGGAGTTTCGAGATCTCCGCCAAAGCTAAGATTCAAAATATTCCAGTGCGATCCTGACCTTCCCAACCTATTGGAACGACACACGCAGTTCTGGTTCGACTCAGGTAGGAACTCGCCCAACAGACAGCCGCCGCCACTTAGAAACCACATTACCGAAACATTTCTAAAGCAGGATCCAATTGTCTGGCGAGACTTGTCCAATTTGCCGAATTTGTCGAACTTGTCTGCATGGAAGAGGTAAAAATGCACCCTTAAAAATTCACTTTTCTCGGTGCGTCTTCCAGTTTTGGGGCGTTTTCAGCGGTTTGGCCACATCATCCCCTTTTTTCGGAGCGATACTTGTTAATAAAGGTGCTTTCTTGGATGAAAGCAAAAAAGGCCCCGCGCCGGAGGTGTCATAGTAGGGCGTGCTAATACGTGTATGCTTTATGTATCGTTTTACTGGAAATATATATCATGTATGGACGTAATATCCTACAGAGCACGGGCGCTTCCTGGCTTGTAAGCGGCCTGCGGGTGCAGTCCCGCTGCGGCCCGGTGCCTGCGGCCCGGCGGCGCCGGCTCACCTCAGCACGTCGGTGGTGGTGCTGGAGTCCAGCGGGTGCACCTTGACGTGGCACGGCTGCTGCAGCATGTCCTCCGTGTTCTGCGTCTGACAGTGCAGGTGCAGAGCCGAGCGCAGGAACACCGGCGTGGTGTGCTGCATGTGGGGGCGCCGGCCCAGAACCAGGCCGGCATGGGCCCGGTGCCGGCGGTGGACGGCAGGTAGCCCAGCGCCAGCGGCTGCTGCAGCACTGTGCCGAACTCCTCCTGCTCCTCGTCACCGCCGCCCTGCACAGCCAGCGCGGCGTCAGACAATCACAGCCAGCGCGGC
This sequence comes from Lepas anatifera, assembly GCA_034440635.1. Lineage (NCBI taxonomy): Eukaryota > Metazoa > Arthropoda > Thecostraca > Lepadidae > Lepas > Lepas anatifera. The sequence continues at coordinate 68,071 of JAOTON010001931.1, read as the reverse complement.
GTCAGACAATCACAGCCAGTCAAAGTACACCCCGCCGCCCTGCACAGCCCGCGCGGCGTCAGCCAATCACAGCCACTTAAAGTACACTCCGCCGCCCTGCACAGCCCGCGCGGCGTCAGCCAATCACAGCCAGTGAAAGTACACCTCGTCACCAGTGGACCGGTCCGAGACGTGACGATTGTACCCGGCCTGGACGCCATCTAAGCCCGCCGACTACACACGCCCCTAGCACACCAGCCACGCCTTGCTGCAGCACACCGGCCAACGTCTGATTTCGGACCAGAACCCCGAATGTATCGTCCCAGTCACACTTCCGACGACTTGACAAGGCTGTGCTACTCCAATGCTTCAAACACTGAAACTAATCCTCCGTGCAAGCGCATGATTGGAAACTGAAAAAACGTCCCCAGACGAAGTCTTTGTTCTACACTGTTGACAATAATATGTTTTTTATCATAAAGCTTCATGATGAGAAATGCAATTAGTGTTCCGACGTCACCCCGACTTACCCGTTGTCCGCTGCCATTGGAGAAGGGCCCCTGCTGCCTGCCGAGGCCGGGCAGGCCGCCGCTGGGCGAGGCCGTCGGCCGCTCGTCGGTGGGACTGCCCATGTCGCCGCCGCCAAACGAATCCTCCCAGTTGAGGTCCAGGTCGTCGAACAGCGTGCCGTTGCCCATCAGGTCACCGTCCTCGTCGGCGTTGATGGCCTGCAGCAGCTCCTCCTCGATCAGCTCGGAGTCCAGCGGGTTGATGTGCTCCTGCTGGAACGCCGTCTGCGAGCACTGCGTGGTGGCCGAGGTGGGGAACACCATGACGTGCGTGCAGCTGGCGTCGTGGGGGGTGCTGAGGGAGCCGGAGGAGGGCTTGGGGGCGCCCTCCTCGGGCGTGCACTGGTCGTACATCAGCCGGTGGCTGGGGTCGGGCTCCAGCGACACCACGCACGCCGACAGGATGGTCGGCATCTCCGACGCCGGCAGGTGCTGGCAGTGCCGGCACATTTCGCGCAGCTGCTTCGAGAAGCGCGTCAGCGACTTGCGGCTCAGCACTGAACTCCAGCCTGCAACGAGAGACACGAGGTGTAAGAGTTATTAAACTGAAATGACAGTCTCTTCATGAAATTATGATACTGCCTGAAACTGGTTAACATGCACGGTGTATGCGTTTGAATTCTATATGGTTTCATAACGCTATCAATATTTTATGTTACCGGAGAACTTTAGATGTACACCACGGTATGTGAATTTAATAAAAAAATCGGATCAATATTCAAACGGCAAGCAAATAAAATTTCCTTCACTAAGCTACCTCGGGGTAAACGGTGTCCTTCTGAAAACGATCAATGTTGTTATTTTTCGGCACGCAGAATGGAAATTCCTGACGAAGCTTCAACTGAAACAGACACGCTCACTATTCTATAAAATGAAGCGCAGAAAGAATACATGAAGCCTGAAGCACATAAAAATGAAAAAGCACCGTCACAGGATGTCTGATGACGAAGGCACCAGAAGATCAAAAAGATGCCAACAGATTTAATCACTCCGAGTTTAAACACCCGCTCACCGACCACACAAGCATAACCACCGCCCTCCATCCTGACGACGACCACACAAGCATAACCACCGCCCTCCATCCTGACGACGACCACACAAGCATAACCACCGCCCTCCACCCTGACGACGACCACACAAGCATAACCACCGCCCTCCACCCTGACGACGACCACACAAGCATAACCACCGCCCTCCACCCTGACGACGACCACACAGGCATAACCACCGCCCTCCACCCTGACGACGACCACACAAGCATAATCACCGCCCTCCAGCCTGACGACGACCACACAAGCATAACCACCGCCCTCCACCCTGACGACGACCACACAGGCATAACCACCGCCCTCCACCCTGACGACGACCACACAAGCATAATCACCGCCCTCCAGCCTGACGACGACCACACAAGCATAACCACCGCCCTCCACCCTGACGACGACCACACAGGCATAACCACCGCCCTCCACCCTGACGACGACCACACAAGCATAACCACCGCCCTCCACCCTGACGACGACCACACAGGCATAACCACCGCCCTCCATCCTGACGACGATCACACAGGCATAACCCCGCCCTCCACCCTGACCAGGTCCGCTCACTCTTGAGCTCGCCGTGTCCGATGCGGCCGAGCCGTCCGACCACCAGGCGCCAGGGGTGCACCGATGCTCTGCACCATCACCTGCAGCAGCCAGTCCATCAGCTTCTGCAGGCCGATCCGGCGCGCCGACACCTTGCGGCGGCGCAGCCGGTTGGGGATGTGGATGTTGATGGCGATGGTCTGCCGCAGCTCGCCGCGCTCATCAGTGCAGGCGGCCAGCAGCCAGCGCTGGTCCTCCGACAGACAGTAGCTGCAGTAGAGGGTGGAGGTGGTGTCCCGGCACGCCGACACCACCTCCGACTCCTTCTGCGCGTCCGGCAGCGGCGCCAGCAGGAACGTCGGGTTGTACATCTGCACCGACGGCGCCACATCCTGCCGGCCGCCAAACACAGGTCAGGGTCACGTGCCAGCCCATCAGAACCGGGGTCACCTGACCCCCTGGTCTGGGAACCAGAGTAGACACTTCTTAAGAGGTAAAAAAATAACCTGCGAAAAAACTTCTCGCGCCAAAGAATGCGAGACGAGTTAAGAAATAAGTATGGTGTAGGATTCTTGCAGATGATAATATTGATACCACCGGCACAACCAATTAAAAAATCAGGTAATCACGAAGTTGAGCATACTTATCAGAGCTAAGGCACTTGGTACTACGTGGATCATTTCTAGCTTGGGGACATCTGGTTTTAAACCACTGTTGTCAATCGTTGGATATGCCACCTGTAACGGGATATCTCGCAAATAAAAAATTAAACTTTTTAATTGTTGACTACAAACTTCACACTTTTCATTCACACTGCTGTAAAAACAATTTATTGCAACCGTCCACCATTTTAGCTTCATGCAACTGCTCCCTCAAGCTGAATTTGTATTTGGGATAAACCCAGCGTGCCTTCGCAATGGTTGTTTTGATGCCTACGAATTATACTCCCCGCAAGAAGTCACGTATATAGAAAGGCGACACTATATATGTTAGATTACCTCTGAAATCACGTCAGGACACAGAACTGAGCCCACGAGCACTAACAACACCGTTTGTGAGGGAGCCTCTCCCTGCCACAGGGGCGGTGACGGTGGCCGCCCCCGTCTGGCAGCGGCAGGCCAGCGCCGGGGTGCTGACCTCGCGTCCCTTGAGGCGCTGCTCGGCGGCGGCGGAAGGCCCGAAGCCGGTCAGCGAGCTGGCCGAGGCGGCGCCGGTGAAGGTGCGCCGACACTGCGAATAGACGGTGAAGGCCAGCGAGCGGAGCCGCTCCCGCAGCTGCGCCTGGTCCAGGTCCCGCCACAGCGACAGGATGCTCTCCAGCGAGATCACCTGCGGCGACGGCACACCACTGTAACCGACCGGACAGGCGCGGCACACCTGTGTCACTTACCGGACAGGCACGGTACACCACTGTAACCGACCGGACAGGCACGGCACACCAATGTAACCAACCGGACAGCCACGGCACACCACTGTAACTAACCGGACAGGCACAGCACACCTGTGTCACTTACCGGACAGGCACGGCACACCAGTGTAACCGACCGGGCAGGCGCGGCACACCTGTCACTTACCGGACAGGCACGGTACACCACTGTAACCGACCGGACAGGCACGGCACACCAATGTAACCAACCGGACAGCCACGGCACACCACTGTAACTAACCGGACAGGCACAGCACACCTGTGTCACTTACCGGACAGGCACGGCACACCAGTGTAACCGACCGGGCAGGCTCGGCACACCTGTCACCGGACAGGCACGGTACACCAATTTAACCGACCGAACAGGCTCGGCACACCACTGTAACCGACCGGACAGGCATGGCACACCAGTGTAACTAACCGTTCAGGCACGGCACACCACCGTAACTAACCGGACAGGCACAGCACACCTGTGTCACTTACCGGACAGGCACGGCACACCAGTGTAACCGACCGGGCAGGCTCGGCACACCTGTCACTTACCGGACAGGCACGGTACAGCAATTTAACCGACCGAACAGGCTCGGCACACCACCGTAACTAACCGGACAGGCACAGCACACCTGTGTCACTTACCGGACAGGCACGGCACACCAGTGTAACCGACCGGGCAGGCTCGGCACACCTGTCACTTACCGGACAGGCACGGTACACCAATTTAACCGACCGAACAGGCTCGGCACACCAATGTAACCGACCGGACAGGCACGGTACACCACTGTAACCGACCGGACAGGCATGGCACACCAGTGTAACCTACCGAACAGGCTCGGCACACCTGTCACTTACCGGACAGGCACTGCACACCTGTGCCACTTACCGGACAGGCACGGCACACCAGTGTAACCGACCGGGCAGGCTCGGCACACCTGTCACTTACCGGACAGGCACGGCACACCAATTTAACCGACCGAACAGGCACGGTACACCAATGTAACCGACCGGACAGGCACGGCACACCAATGTAACCAACCGGACAGCCACGGCACACCACTGTAACTAACCGGACAGGCACAGCACACCTGTGTCACTTACCGGACAGGCACGGCACACCAGTGTAACCGACCGGGCAGGCTCGGCACACCTGTCACCGGACAGGCACGGTACACCAATTTAACCGACCGAACAGGCTCGGCACACCAATGTAACCGACCGGGCAGGCTCGGCACACCTGTCACCGGACAGGCACGGTACACCAATGTAACCGACCGGACAGGCATGGCACACCAGTGTAACTAACCGTTCAGGCACGGCACACCTGTCACTTACCGGACAGGCACGGTACACCAATTTAACCGACCGAACAGGCTCGGCACACCACTGTAACCAACCGGACAGGCACAGCCAACCAATGTAACTGACCGGACAGACGCGAGACACCAGTGTAACTGACCGGACAGACACGGTACACCACTGCAACCAACCGGACAGACACGGTACACCACTGCAACCAACCGGATAGCCACGGCACACCACTGCAACCAACCGGACAAACACGGTACACCACTGCAACCAACCGGATAGCCACGGTACACCAATGCATCCAACCGGACAGCCACGATACACCAATGTAACCAACCGGACAGATGCGAAACGCCACTGCATCCGACCCGACAGGCATGGCACACCAGTGTAACCGACCAGACAGGCCACAGTAGAATTCACAGAAGCGCACACGCCAGGAAACCATCCCATCGTCCACCGACGTTTCCCTTTCCTACTATTCTAATTGAAGTCTCGGATACACGTGCGAGCGATCTTTTACGGCGCAGGCCGACCCACCTGCAGGGTGATATTCTTCTGCAGGTTGGCCGGCAGGGAAGAAGCGCATGTGCAGGTAGGCGCGCAGCAGCGCCACGTTGATGAAGCGCTCGAAGGCCGACAGCTGCGCGCCGTAGGTGAACGGGTCGATGAAGTAGACCACCATCTGCGGCATCTGGCCCGAGCCGGTGGCGCCGCCGCCGCCCGCAGTGGGTCCGTAGTTGACGCCGCCGCCGTCCACGCCGGGGCGCGTGCCGTGTATGTCGTCTGCTGCCGTGAGGGGCGAGGGGCGTTACCTCTGCTGTCAGCCCAGCCCCACCATAACACGTGTCCAAGTGTCGTCTGCTGCCGTGAGGGGCGTTACCTCTGCTGTCAGCCCAGCCCCACCATAACACGTGCCCTAGTGTCGTCTGCTGCCGTGAGGGGAGAGGGTCGTTACCTCTGCTGTCGGCTCAGCCCCACCATAACACGTGTCCTAGTGTCATCTGCTGCCGTGAGGGGGCGTTACCTCTGCTGTCCGGCTAGCCCCACCACAACACGTGCCCTAGTGTCGTCTGCTACCGTGAGGGGCGTTACCTCTGCTGTCAGCTCAGCCCCACCATAACACGTGTCCAAGTGTCGTCTGCTGCCGTGAGGGGGCGTTACCTCTGCTGTCCGGCTAGCCCCACCACAACACGTGCCCTAGTGTCGTCTGCTACCGTGAGGGGGCGTTACCTCTGCTGTCAGCTCAGCCCCACCATAACACGTGTCCAAGTGTCGTCTGCTACCGTGAGGGGCGTTACCTCTGCTGTCAGCTCAGCCCCACCATAACACGTGTCCAAGTGTCGTCTGCTGCCGTGAGGGGGCCTTAACTCTGCTGTCAGCTCAGCCCCACCATAACACGTGTCCTGGACTGTCTCTCCTGTCCCACACTCCATACGGTTTACGGATGCAAGAGCATGCACCTGCCCTCAGGGCACCTGGTACCACTAAAGATACCATTACTTAAAGGTACGTTCAAGAGGGATTCCTCCACGCTCGAGTGACGTAACATGGGCGCGGAGGAATTCTTTCGCCTTTGTGTGTTGAACTGCTGCTAATGGCACTGCCCGCTTACGAATTTGTGAGAATACACGGTAATCAAGTTTATCCTAAATGCAATAAATAAGCATTTTATCTTCAACTCTGGGCCTCTTTATGCAAATAATTGGGATATTTAATCATTGAATTTTCCTATGTTATATGCTACGAGGTGTGACGTCACATCCGGTGATCTGCGTTTGCTGTTGGAGGGGGGCTGGGAACCACCCACCCATTTTCCTGCAGAAACTCCCATCACCACGATCATCCTAAAACCTCCCTCTCAGACATGAGCTGGCTCGGCGCCGGACTCTCACCGTCTCCCATTTTGGGCGTGGCCGGTGCCCGGTCGTGGGCGTCGGGGGTGGCTGGCGGCGGCATGGGCGAGGGCGTGGGCCGCTCGCGCTCCGAGCCGCCCACCACGTCTGAGCCGCGCGCCGTCCACATCGACGTCTGCAGGTACGGCCCCACGTAGTGCCGGCAGTACTGTGGGCCCAACAACGCCACTGTTACGACACCACCCATCGTGGCGAACACGGGTCAAATGTAGCAAAAACCTCAAAGGTTCTCGGCGCTTATTGCTTCAAACAGTAAAGCAAAGAAGGTTTTACCCTTCAACCACGGTGTTGCTGAGCAAATGTACTTAGCAGAACAAATACAACCACGCTGACGGATGCCAATATTTTGAGGGCTGACTCCCTCTCCACAATAGCTGCAGTCCTATGTGAGGAATCGAGTTGTGACATGTGCCCTAAAACCCCACTCATCAGAGCCGAGTTCGGACTATACCACCCACACTTCACCCACCCCACCAGCCTGCAGATACCGACCTGGGCGTAGAGCTTGAGTTTGGCGGCCACCGGCGAGTCGCCCAGCTGTTTGAACCAGTCGTCCACCGGCATGGTGGCCAGCCGCATGCCCGACTTGCGGTTGATGCGCAGCACGCCCTCGGGGCACGAGCTGCCGATGGGCACGTGCCGACCCAGCTGGCAGGCGTCGTAGGTGCTGCTCAGCTCGCGGAAGAACTTGCGCACGCGTCTGAGCACGAACTCGTTGTCGCCGGCGGGCGTGACCACCAGGTAGGCGACGTCGCGCGGCGCCGCCACCGGCTCCAGCAGCAGCTGGTCCCAGTGGCGCAGCGAGAAGGGCGAGGTGGACACCCACTCGCCCTCGTGGCCGACCAGCAGCGTGGGGATCGGCTGCGGCGTGCAGTGGTCGTCCGTGCCTGTTGGACACGCTCAACGTCAGTGCTAACGGCACTGGCGTGCAGACGGCAACACACACCGCAGGGTACATTGGTACCAGCAGGCCAATCCACCATGTGACACATCAAAACTCACACCAATATCGGCCCATGAACAAATTATATCTTATTTATCCGGAGAGTACCTAAGTTAAGCTGGTGGGCGGTGGCAACTTACCATAACGTGAGCGGGAATAAAAAGACACACATGCTCCCTGGCCTATTACTAATCATGAACAGGCTATGCACTTACTAATTTTGGCGCATCTAATGGTAAAACTATGGGCCTGTTCCAGCGCCTCCTTAAATCTGATCTAACCTCCTCAAAGCTTCTCCAACTTCCTCTCGCCCGGTCCAGCACCTCCTTCAACTTCCTCCAAGCTCGTCAAAACTCATCTCAAATCTAATCCAACCTCCTCTCAAACGAAAGGTGGTTTTTGAGAGGAGGTTGGAGGAGGCTCAATTGTGGCGCACAAATTTCAACTGAGAAACTAAAATAAGATGTTTTACAGAGAGAATCGACGTTTGTGGGCAGCTAAAGGTTTTGATTCCGTCGTTTTTCTGCATACCACTTTCACTAAACTACATTAAATTGAGCATCAGAGGCCTTAATCTAATTTGATTAGTTTCTTAGCTTTGCCACGCTCGCCATATTGGCGCTGTTCAGGCGCAATCAGCTGATATCTCATCCCAAATCGTTCCAGCGGACACCAGTTTTTGCGCCTGCTCCGACTCACTCCAAGCTACTCTCATCTTTTTTTTGTAAGGAGGCGCTGGAACAAACCCTATTTCTAACCCAAGAGGTCTGGCTCAACCACGCATGGATTAGATTACTACCTCGCGAAGCTTATTGTTATTCATTGACGGTCTGAATAAAAGACAATATTAACTTTACGGGCACTTAACAACACGCACACATACCACAAAAAAGTTCAAGCACAGCACTCCACAGAAGACGCAGCTTGTACAAACCACGTGCGTCACAAGACACAGCAGTGGTTCGAAAAGCTGGTTTCATTCCACAGCGGGAGTACCACCACCTCATTAACACACGAGACACTCCCTGACCCCAGAGGTGCTGCTTCACGGCGGTACAAACAAACCTTAAATGCTACGCTATCTATTCAAAGGGTAGAACGCGGAAGCATTAAAAGTTGGATCAGGCAGATCAAAGCACAGATGGGAAGGAGCTGCTTCAAATGTGCTCAACAAACACGAAATCATTATATCTCAACTTAACTTTTAACACTGAAGCCAACGCTAAGGAGCGCATCTGGCAGCAAAACAAGCATTACGAGTTAACTGCCAAATGGAAACTGCAGTGATCGGTGATCAGTGAAGTCAGTTCCCACAGCCATGGAGCATGAGAGTTTCTCCCTGCCACTTTACTCTCCATCAAAGACCAGAGTTTGTGGGGAAACTCATCAGTCGCTCCCTTTGACACACACCAGATCAATCAGGACAGGGCTGCATGGAAGTAAGCACCTTAGGTAGCTCAAAGCATTGCACGCCACCCGGCAGCGGGCGTGGCGCACCTGCTGAGCCCGCTATCAGCCGGCGACGCCACCCCAACACTCACCTCTACCGGCGAGCCGGTGGAACTGCCTCCAGGTGAGCGGGCCGGACACAATGTAAGTGGACTCCCACAGCTTGGTCTGCCGCTTCTTCTGGATGGCGTCCTGCAGGTGCGATATCAGCGTCCGCATCACTCGCACTATGTCCTGGTTACAGAGCGGCCCCGGCGCCAGCAGCGTGGGCCACTTGTGCATGACACTGCGGTGTTTGTGGTGGTGCTCGGGCGCGCCGGCAGCGCCGCTCACCGCTGCCTGCGCCGCCGCCGCCGCCGGCCCTAACATCAAGTCTATGGCGCTGCGCACCACTTCGGTGGCGTCCGTGTACTGTAAGTAACTAATGGCGGGGCTGGCGGCGGCCGCCGCCGCCGCCGCCGCCAGGTACTTGGCCGCCGTGCGATGCACAATGTTCACCATACACGGCGAGGTGAGGCACTGCTCCTGGATGAGCTGCAGCAGCTCCGGTGGCACGGCGTCCACCAGCGGGTCGGGCTCGCACCGTTCTCCGGGCCGCAGCGGCGCCAGCAGCGCCGGCTTGCCGCGCTCGTACTGCACCTCGCGCCGCTCACCGGTCAGTTCCACCTCATCCTCGAGAAACAGGCCGCTCCGGTAGGCCAGTGCCCGGTTCACCACCGCGCTGTAGCCGCACTTGCAGCTGACCAGCTCGTCCGAGTCGGCCGGCGCCGCCGCCGCCGCCACCGCACTGCCGGCGGCGCCGCCGGCCTGCTTATTTGTACTATCGGGGATGTACAGACCAGCCTCCTTGCCGCGGATGTTGCCGACCCTGTTGGGGCCGGCGTTGCACACGCACATTGTACAGCTGTCGAAGTTGTGGTCGTGGAACAGGTTGAGCATCGAGTCCTCCAGCATGACGTTGATGAGCAGCGCCGGCACCTCGGGCGCCTGCTGGGTCAGCAGGCCGGCCGCGTCAGCGGCGCCGCGGCCCGGGTAGGAGCCGGCGCCGGGCGCCGGTGACTGCGGCTCGAACCCGCCGCCACCGGCGCCGCCCACAGAGTGGGGCCCGCTCACCGACAACGGCCCGCCCACCGACTGCGGGCCCATCGAGCCCGGACACGACTTGAGCGAGGCGGGCCCGCCGGCGTCGTAGTGGCCGGGCGAGATGGGCGAGAGGCCGGGCCGGGCGGCCGGCGCCGAGCTGGGCGGCAGCGTCAGCATGCCGGTCTGCGCCATCTGGTTCATCGACTGCATCGGACCGGGCGGCAGCGGCACCTGCATAGGCAGCGGCACCGCGCCCGGCGGCGGCGGCCTGCTGCAACACAGAGACGGCAGCCGTCAGGCAGGGTCACCGCAAACAAGGGCACAGAGCCGGCCAGACAGTACCACTGAGGACAGCACCGCGCACACCAGAAGGCACGACACACAGCCCATAACAGGTGCTTGGATATCCGATGTTGGACACGAGCCTGCTCGAAATAAACAAGGTAAAATATCATTTACAAACAAGAAAATACAATCAGACAACGTTGGTAGGCCTTGAGGAGCCTGAAATAATGCAGACTAGTAGTTTCTGTGACTGGTGAGGAAGGGGCCTAAAAGTTGTGGTGGTAACATACCCAAAAATAGGTCAGCACCCTTTCACTTTAATTCAATGTAGCTGATAATTGGTTGACATCGAAGCCATTCATCTTGGGTCACGGTATAATCAAAACTACGCAACGCCAGGTGTATGTTAAACATTATACCACAATGGTGCATGGCGGGCGGACTTTTCGGCATTATGACCGTGTCATGTTCTGACACACAGTCGTTGATAATCACCAGCAGTGCCATGCGCGAATTCTTTTGTGGGAAGCCCCGACTGTAACGTGTAATCATTCAAGGAAAGCACTGAGTAATGGAACCAGCCACGCCAGTGCGGAAAATGGTAAGAATTAACGCCAACCGTTACACAGGTGCTACAGGCAACATTTACCCGTATCTCGGCAGCCTGACTGACGGCTTGCATAGTACAAGCTTAGGACTGCAATGAATGCATTCAATGAAACAAAGCCCGGAATAGAAAGGATCCCGAAGCTCCAATAGAACCTGAAGGCTTTGATGCATAACAATCCCATGCTATCACGAGAAAAGCGCATGCTCATCAGGTAGGAAGAGAACCTACAGTCAGTCAAAAAGCAGAACTTTTTACGAATACGAAAACAAATGTATCATGTCGTTCTGATATTAAAAAAATCTGTGTATATACATTTCAAGGGCCTTTCTAAACAATCAGAAAGAATACATACACAGGAAAGGGTAAACCAACATAAACTGCAAGACAAGGGCGGCCTTCATGCCATCGTGCAACTGAAAGCCACAGGGTCACTCCGTGTTCTAACAAAGCCACACCACATCCAGTTTACACTCGCGCTGTAGTCAATCGGGTCTTTTCGAGGAATCAACAAACATTACCCAGCCGAGCCCCAGTTCCGGGCAAACCGGGTGATTCATATTTCACGACAGTTCCATGCTGGCTTATATAACCGCATGCAAACGCCCCTACCGAACCAAAAGCCCCGGGGTAAGTGATTTATCAACTAGAACTACCTATAAATACATCTGGGCCTTCAAGACATCGGCACATTAGTGAAATGCGTTCTTAGAAGCGGCGACAGAGGTCAGGCGGACCTGGGACCGGTGACGAGTTAGCCAGGCATTCCTACACACGACGAGTCTGCTGAGCCTACCTGGTCACGATGGGTATCTCCCGGGCGTACCTGGGTACCATGGGTATATCCCGGGCGTACCTGGGTACGATGGGTATATCCCGGGCGTACCTGGGTACGATGGGTATCTCCTGGGCGTACCTGGGTAAGATGGGTACATCCCGGGCGTACCTGAGGATGCGAGTGTGTGCTGCGTGCTAACCTGGGCACGATGGCGTGCTTGCCGATGGCCTGCGGCTGGTTGTAGGGCCAGGTGGGCCGGTAGACGGCGTCCATGGGCAGGTTGCAGGGCGGCAGCTGCTGGCTGGGCAGACTCTCCAGCGGCGAGTACTTGGAGGAGCTGACGAAGCTACTCAGCACCGACGGCCGGAACACGTACGACATGTCCTGGTAAGGACACACCGCGCGTCAGACTGGAGACAGACCTCGTTCTTAAGCTCTGGCTGCGCGTTCGGAGCTCGCTTGGCGCATCTGACCATTGACACTGGGGCATACATATTAATTAGGACGTTATCAACAGGACGCCCAGAGCAGCACTGACATTACGCAGGCTGGGCTTCGGTAGCGACTGAGAAACTGGGTAATCATTACCAAGCGATATTTCCGAAATATCCGGCTCCGAGACCAGGTTTTGCCAGGCCAGCCACAGCCGGTAGGGCGGGTACTCACCGTGCGGTCCTGCGACTGCGGCGGGTGCCGGTCGTCGCCGCGCTCCGACTTGAACACAGCCAGCGCCGAGAGATCGGCCTCGCCCGGCGCGCCCTCGTAGTGACACACGGGCGACGCGCTCGGGTTGTGGTTGTGCTCGTGCGACGGCGGCGTCGGGTAGATCTTCGACAGCTCGATGCTGGTGAGTACCGCCGTTGTCGGCAGCACCGTCTTGCCCGGCAGCTTGCCGCCGGGTCCGACGCCGGAGGCCGCGTCGTCGGCCCCGCCGCCGCCGCCGGCGCCGTTGGGCTTGTTGGAGCCGGGTGGTGTGGGGACGGCACCCTCGTCGCCGTCCGAGTGGTCGTCGAAGAGGTTCTCCAGGTCGGCCAGTTTGGGCTGCAGGCCCTCGGTGGTGAAGAGGCTGTCGGCCTTCACCTTGGGTACCCCGGCAGCCTCGTCGGGCTCCTGTTTCAGTCCGTCCATGGTGATGCCGGGCGAGGGGTCGTCATCGAAGGCGTACGGGTCCGCCGGCCGCTTGATGCCTCGGGACAGCGCAGCGCGGTCGCCAGCCAGCATCTGCGGACATCACCACAACCGGTGATGGAAACCAGACAAAACACACACACACACACAAACGGACATAACGGACATGGTGCTGAGAATGCATTCAGATAATGCTGGTTCGTCAGAGAATTAGGAAAGAAGAAATCGTTAGTACTTACACTTAGCCTAGGTAACAACGCAATCGAAGGATTAGCACCACATATCACTATGACGGCTTACACACCACGGGACAACGATGCTTGGAAGTGCTCTTCTGCGGCAACCGAAGCACGTCCTGACACAGGGCAGTACTTACGCTGGAAACGGAACTGCATACCGCAATACTTGTTCCTGATCAATACTTCAAAGCAGGAAGATGACTGCGGATATTTCCCAAACACTGGAGATGACCGATACTGACAGGACTGTACCAACGCCGGTCAGGCTGGCTCTGGCCTGAGACCGCACCAGGCAGGCTGGCTCCGACTCTGAGACCAAGCCGAGCAGGCTGGCTCGACTCTGAGACTGCGCCGGGCAGGCTGGCTCTGAGGCCACGCCGGGCAGGCTGGCTCTGACTCTGAGACCGCGCCGGGCATACTGGCTCTGACTCTGAGACCGCACCGAGCAGGCTGGCTCTGACTCTTGAGACTGCGCCGGGCAGGCTGGCTCTGAAGCCGCCGGGGCAGACTGGCTCAGGCTCTGAGACCGCGCCGAGCAGGCTGGCTCTGACTCTTGAGACTGTGCCGGGCAGGCTGGCTCTGAAGCCACGCCGGGGCAGACTGGCTCAGGCCTGAGACCGCGCCGGGCAGGCTGGCTCTGAATCACGGCTAGAGACCGCGCCGGGCAGGCTGGCTCTGAATCACGGCTCTGAGGCCGCGCCGGCGCACAGTGGTCGGAAACGGCCTCACGGATGGCCACCTAGGTTTTTGTTCATGTTCATTTTGCTACAGCTCTGAAACGGCGGAACCGATTCACTCCAAATTTTCAGCAAATCATGCTGAATCAATTGGAATGGGAGAAATATACTTAAGTTGATTCACTTAACACCCGCATTGGAGAGGGGTCTGGCAGTAACGCGCACTGGGGTCTGGTGTGCCACCCTTTAATATCTCAAAAACTAAGAGGCGCAGAAAAACTTAGTTTGGAGAGTGGGTGGCGGCTATGATGATCTACATCATGACCAATTTTCATTGACCTAGGTCAATATCTTCAAGGTCAAACAATGTCATAAATGTCAAATCTTGGCCATGCTGGGGACCTGTTGGGAAATACCGTTACTAAGCGGGAAAATTACGGGAATAAGCTAAAGGCACACCAGGGTCATAAAGGGAAGGTCGCAAAGAAGCTTTGCTACAATTTGGGGGTCAAGGTCATCCAAGGTCATCGACCTATGAGGTCACAATATGATATACTACCGATAACACTGGTCAACAAAATTCAACTTTTGTCATGGATCTAATACAAAATAGTTCGTTTCTAGGGTAATTTGTGGCGCTGAAGACGAACCTGGCAGCGGAAATGCTGTATCAGATCAAATTTTGAGATCCAGTATGTCTTCCAGTGTGTCGTCTTTGTGCAAGCCTACTTGGCATCAGTGACCTTGACAGTGCAAAACCCAAGAGGTCTGGGAAAATGAAGGTTTGGGTATTTGTGGAGGCTAGGGTTTCTACCCTAAACCCGATTTTCATAGAACTAGGTCATTATATTCAAGGTAAAATGAGGTCATATAGGTCAAATTCTGTCTGTGCAGGGTAGCCATTGGGAAATGCAGTGATTATGTGATGAGAAGCCGGATATGGAGAGAAAGTGAGCTAAAGTAACGGAGGGAAGGTCTGAGGCAATGTTCTCTGAAACTTTTAGGTCAAGGTCATTCAAGGTCATTGACCTTTGACGTCAAAATATTACATTTTGCCTATAACGTATATCGCAACCAGCACTATGGCAACTGTCGGGCGAGATATCAGGTTTGACCTTGACCTATGACCTTTGACTTGAAACTGGGACCTTGAGCTCAAGATTGAGTGACCTAGCTTATGACGTCATAACATAATATACACCATATTAGGTGACTTCATCCGACCAAAGGCACTAGGGTCAATGACCCTGAAATAGTGGTATGACCTTGACCTGTGACTTGTTACTTGGACTTGACCTTCAAGGGAGGTGAATCTGAAAAGAAATCATCATCATATAATGTTGCGATGTCACCACTCGGTCTACAATACCAGCGAGCTTGTGCGACCGAGCGCAAACCTTGATCAATGTACATTGTACAATGTTCATGCACTTGAATGCGAGGTAGTCTTTCGCTACTTAGTGATAAGCTGCATTGCCTGGGTGCAGATAAGCCGGGTTCTTGACATCACTGATCTAGATTTTCCGCAAAAGGCTAGGCTCATGACTGTGTGTGGAAAGTGTAGGGCTATACACCAGGCTTGCTCTGGGGAAAAAACCAGGTCCGATGGCAAAAAACGGTTACTAAATTTGAAATCAGCGATATCGAAATAGGTAGAAACAAATGCTCACGTGCCGGATCCATTTTGGCTGTTGACCAGTGTGATGTACACTTTGACGAACACTATTGCCAATGTTTGGTGGCAAATGAGGATTGACCTTTAAAAAGGACCTTTGATCCTGACCTTTGACCTTGATCTTTACATTGAGGTACCTTAACTATGACGTCATAGCATAATACACTTCCGACCAGGTAACGCTATTTGACCGGAAGCGCTGGGGTCAATGACCTTGAAAATTCTGATATGACCTGACCTGTGAGCTTTGACCTTAACCTAGACCTTCATGTGAGGTGACCTGGACACATTATCCCGGTTATATAACGTTATGACGTCACCACTCGGTATCCAAATGCAAGCGAACTGGTCCTACCACACGATTGTGGCAATCTCAAAATGCAGGTCTGACTTTGAAAGCCTATACGTCAAAAATTTTCAGCCATTATATTTCTTCACCAATCGACGCGCCGTTGAATTCTCTCGAATGTGGCCAAATATCGTTTTTCGGCTCTACGAGCTGAATGTTAGTTTGCCTGCTTGCTTGCTTGCTTGCCTATGCCTGCATGTCTGCCCTAATTTGCTTACCGTCTTCCGAGTTCTCTGGCGAATGTTACTAGGCCTCTATCTTTTCGCCAGAATCTCGGAGGGGCTAACACGAATCTCCAGTTTTGGGTAGTCCCGTTTGGAAAAAGACTAACAATCTAACCGGTAATGAGCTAAATTATTGTGCATTTAACCTAAATAGACCTGATTCCTGCTCCCTGTATATTTACAGGGAGCTACTACTGGCAGTTTTTACTAATAGTATTGATATTTATTATGCTTTCTCTAAGTTACTTTCTTTTCCTAGCAGGGCGTGCCGCGACTTGTAATATTTTATGTTCTGGTGGTGTTAACGTAAGGGTACCGTTGTCGTTGGGATCGCGGAGGGGGCACGCCTGGCTACCCGATTAAATGGGTGGCGGACCTTTTCTAGCAATAGAATTGCATGAAAATGTGGCGTAAGAACAAAGTTCTTACGCCACCTCGGCAACATAGGTAAGGGAGCCTCCGAGGCCCCCCTCCAGTGCGTGTGTTAACCCCGCCCCACCGGGGCCATCGATGGCCCCCTAAGGTTTTCCGGGATAGCAGAAAAACGACGAGGCGCAGCACCGCGGTTGAGGGCTCTACCTCTCACTGCATCATTTTCCCATCATCCCTGAAATTTTTACCCCGGGTCACCCAAGGTCAGGTCACCAGACGAGGTCAACCAAGGTCACCTCAATTCACTTTAGAGCTCTGTAAGAGCTACATTTCAAAGTCGATCGACTTGAAACTTCCTATACTCATGACCCCTCCAGGGTCTACAAGGTGTATATCCGGGATTTTTTTATTTCGTGCCCTGAGGTCAGGTCACGAGGCGACCTCTCCCATTGGAAAAGCATGGGGAAAAGCTATTTCATGATATAAAAGCCACAAAAATGATTGCAAATACTCAGACTGCTCAGAACAACGTTTTGGACACCCTTTCACGGATCCCAGGGGTCATATTTGCCCTTTGACTTTTCCAAGGTCATCCAAGGTCACCAGAGGTCAAAAACAGTATTTTGACAATAACTTTGACCTAATTGAGCTAGAGCGGTGAAACGAACACCATCGTGTTTGTCTTGTCACTGGCTTTCATTTGATATACGGCAAGGTCACTTTTGACCTTTCGTGACCTCAGGTCATATTAGGTCACGAGGTGACCTCTGGCAGTCAAACCACTGGCGGGAGGTCTTTACGTTCCACATAGCGGAAAAAGTACTGGCAATTTGCTATCAAATGTACTTTACCAGGTCTCAATAGCTCTAATGGCATAAGAGTTATGCCCAGTTTGCTTAATCATTGCATATTTGAGTGAAAATAGCCGATCTTGACCTAATTTGACCTCTGGAGGTCAAACCATTGACCTGAGCACTAAAACATGCGAAGTAATTTCTTACTGAATTCACGCGAGCTTTCTATTGCACTTGCAGATTTGCGCTAACGCCCATATTTTCGGAGTTAGAGGGGGCCATCGATGGCCCCCGGTGGGGCGAAGGTGGCGCCGGACCCCGGTGGGGGCGCGGGTTAAGCAAATTAACTGACCTAACCCGACCCCTAACGACCTGTTCAGATGTGCTGGCTCCGCAAGCAGAAGGGCATACCCAGTGTCTTCTCAGACTAACCGTCTAATCGAGCTAAAACAAAATATATATTGCCATTCGGAACCCCTGAGTGAAATGAGTTTGTGAGCTGCTTACCATTTGCTACCCTGGTTAAAATTGATGTTCCCAGAAGTCACAAAAGGTCACGTTGAATGATCGCACGATAATATGGGTTTCTTTTATATGTTCAGACGGCAGGAAGATCAAAACAGTAGTTTGTACCAGTGTGCCCCTCCCATCATAGCATGTCGAATCATGTGCAATATGAGCATGGTTTATGCATGGGTGACCTTGACCAAGGGTGATTCTGGATAAGTTCAAGAAAACCTATGAGCTTACAAGGAAGAAAAGGTGCATAAGGACGAGCAATACGACATGAGAAGCACCTGACAAGCGTCCCCGCACCTCGCGGGCGGCCGGCGTACCGTGGCGAGCCGCGGAGGCGCCGGGTGGCGGGCGGGGGGACGGCTCCGGGCGGGGGTGACCTGGTACAGTTTACACTGTGGACAATTTTGCGCACATTTGCACACTTTTTCTCCACATTTTTTACAACAATTTTCTTCACATCGGCAGCCATAAAACCCCTAAATTCCCAAATCCGAAAGATGGCCCCGTGGCCACCCACGACAGCGTTTCCGACCACAGTGCGACGGTTGCAGTAGCCGTACCGGGTTGGAGTTGTGCGCCGGCTGGGACGGCGGCTGGTCGCCCTCCTGCGTCAGCCGCTCCGAGCGGTCCACCTCGTCCTTGATGCGGCGCAGGAAGGTAGAGCGCAGCTCTGCTGGCCGCTTCACCGGGCAGCTCAGCCTGCCGGGGTCACAGGGGTCAGCGCGGCCGGTCCCCACCACGCCGCCCGGCTACAGCCGACAGGTCAGGTGCCAGTCAACAACACCCACGGTACCAGAGTACGGCTGCAGACAGAAAGCTGTCTGATGGAACCTGGTCGTGGTGTCCCAATAAAAACAAAATAACAATAGCTTCCTACACAAGACATCATTCATTTCACGATAACCCTGCATTTAACTAAATCATAGTCAGAGGCCATATGATACTCGAGGTCTGTGATAGCCCACACAATCGGCCCCCGCCGGTACTGCTCAACAGGCAAAACGCATTCATAATGCACGTCCAGCACGCCATCAATCAACAAATAGCCGTCTAACACCGGCGGCGATCAATGGTCGGCCTTTTACCCGGCGGCGGCCGGCACCGACATGAACTGGGTCACGGTTTCATGGCCGCAGCCGCTGCCGCCGGACCCCCTGACTCCCCCTCCCGTACCGGAGCTGGCAACACCTCTGGGGGGCGAGGCGTGGACAACGACTCAGCGAGCCTGCCGCCCCGAGTAGGCTAACTGGACGGAGTATGTCACGTGTAAACATGGAGGGGGTCTCGGACTGTTGCCACAAGAAATTGTAGAGAATACTCCTCCAAAAGAATGGAGACCTGGCGGCAGCTTCAGCGCTGCTGAAAACAGGGCACTGCGAGCTGAACATCTCTAACTTCATCTGGAAACGGCAGTTTCGAGACAACAACCACAGGTTTGTATTGAGGAGCAGCTCAATAGGTTGAGACCAGTTGGCTGTTATACACTTCGATCGTGCGCCACGCCAAATAAGACCTCCAGAAAAGCTGCCAACATATATCTTTACCTTCCAAAATCAAAAGCTCATAAAAACTGATGCACCCTTAAGTCAAAATAACTACCTATCTCAAGGGTTCGTTCTAATTTCCAAAATGTAAAAAAACGGGCAAGTTCTGGGACAAATTAAATACCGATCAAGTGGTTTCTTATCATGCGCTATCCCATGACTTTTTCAGTTTAAATCCCATTATAGAGGCACCACAGTGCGTTGAACAGAGCCGGAACTGACCAGAGGTTGGAGTCGCTGAAGTCGTAGAGGTTGGAGGAGTCCACCATGTCGACGTCGGCCTCCAGCTGGATGGTGGGCAGCTGGGGCCGCCGCAGCAGCGGCGTCCTCTGCGGGCTGCTGGAGGTGGCGGCTGGCGCCGGCGTCGGGCGCGGCTTCTGCTCCGAGTCCGCGCCTGCCGACGCCGCCGCCCCCACCGGCATCGCCCCCACCGACGCCGGCTTGGGGTAGGGCGAGTAGACGGGCGTGGCGGCGCCCGTTTCGGTGACCGACTTGGGCTCGCCGGGTGCGACCGAGTCGGGTCCGGTGCCGGCCAGCGGCGTCACCGGGTTGGGGGTGGCGCCGCTGGGCGTGGGAGGGTGGGGCGACAGCGCCGGCATGGTCTGGTCGGCCGACACCAGGCTGGGCTGGTGCGAGTGCGGCGTCGGCAGCGGCGAGGGGCCCACAGAGGCCGGCGAGTCCATCGGGCCGACCGACGGCAGGCCGTCTGTGAGCGTCGGCCGCACGCTGCCTGGCGTGGCCACCTGCGACTTGTAGTAGGCCTGCGGCGGCGGCGGCGGCGGCGCGCCGTTCAGCCGCGCCACGCCGCTCACCAGGTCCGTGTCGATGGTGCGCGCCAGCTCCTCGGACAGCGTCGCACGCCGGTGGCACACGCCGGCCTTCATGCGCGGCGGCCGCTCCTTCTCCTGGCGCTTCAGGTACTGCTGCTTCTGGCGCACCTTGCGCTTGCAGTTGCCGCACGCGCAGCTGGGCTTCTGGATCGGGTCCTGGAAGTCCCACTGTCCGAGCGACTCGGGGCTGTTGTCCCCGGCGGCGCTGACGCCGAGCGTGAGGCCGGCGCGCGCCGGCACGCTGGCCACCGTCGACTGCCGCCAGGCACGCACCGGCACCGGCTCCGACAGCTCCTCGGCGTCGGCGGCGATCTCCAGCAGCGGCCGGCCGGAGGCTACGAACGGCGAGCTGGCGTCGCCCCCGGCGGCTGCGGCGGCGGCCGCCGCCTGCGACGGCGACACGGGCGGGGTGGCGGCGCCGCCGGGCGACAGGTGGGTGGCGACGCCCAGCGGGCGCAGCGTGCCGCCGGCCGCCTCCGACTCCGTCACCAACACGTAACTCGTTAAGTAGCGCATCTTCACATCACCTGCCGGCCGCGCCAGAGGTCAGACCGGAGAAGCCCAGCGCTACTCCGCTACATTAGACCAGATCGCTTCCCAGGACGCCGCTACCAAACGCACCGCCGGTAGTGAACACATTATAGCACGGCAGTAAAATGTTTTGTTTATACAATGCAATCAATACTTGATCACCCAATATTTTTAATAATTAACATAATCCACATCTCAAATGAGCTTGCAAACTATGTTTTTCATCGCGTTGCAATAAGCTACCCGATCCTTACTCCACCTCAGGATGTCGCTATCGCGAAAGGTACAATGTGCGCACCGCGAATGCTTACTGCGAAACATGGCCGGGACAAACTGATAAGGTTCTGTTCTACTTTCACATAATTAATAAAACGAAACCAAATTAGACAAACAGAATTGAACTCGCTCATAATTCTAGCCCACAAACTGACACAGGCGTGTATTTTGTTCACGACAGCACGGAATGTTTCCCAGGCTGTCACTTGTCATGAAAATAAAAGCACAAGTTACTAAGACACTAACCCCTGAGGCATATTTATCGACCGTGCATATTTGTTCCAGATCCGATTAAAACGACAGTATTTTCCGCGCCAGAGAAAAACGGATTGAAAACCACGCGACAGAAGACTACACTGGTTAAGATACACGTGGATTCAGACCGCCCCGCTGGCCGTCACATACAAAAAGCCCCAGCCGCCGGCGCCCTCGGCGCCCTGTTTTGCTCGCACGTGTCATTCATCACCAAAAGCGGCGCCGACAGCGGGCGGCGCGGCCGCCGATTGGCCGGCTGCCAGCCTGACGTCACCGGTGACGTCACCGCCACTCACCGACCAGGACCTCGACGACGACGGGCAGGTGTGGCTCGCGGCCGGTCTGCAGGCTGGCCACCAGACGGCCGTCGATTGGGTAGAACTGCCGCCAGGCGTCCACCAGTTTCCTGGTCTGCGGCGCGCCCAGCCGGTACGTCTGTCCGGTGAGCACGCCGGCCAGTCCGTAGGGCGCCAGCACGACGGGCAGGCCGGCGCCGTGGCCGTGCGCCGCCGACAGGTGGCCGCGCGTGATGCGGCGCAGCGGCCCATGCTGCCGCAGCGACAGGCTGGCGCACACCGTGCTCTCGCCGTGCACGAAAAACGAGAACGAGAAGCACAGGTTGGCGCTGAAACACAGAGTTCGTCTCGTCAGATGCGGCATTAACGCTAGACTATAATCAAATGGTCGGAGGTCCTGGAGAGGAAACAACTCATGTAAAGACAAATAATTAAGATAGAGTGATATGTGAGCAGGACAGCCCACGTGTGTGTTAATAATCACCTCATGCCAAATCGTCTAAGGTCTAATACACTGACGCCGCGACTAAGCGGATTCCACTGTCCAATTCCGAGACGGTCAGGACGCGCCGGCATCATTATCAGTACAACTACCTGCTGGGCTTATTTTGGGATTTGTCGACGGCAGAGCAGGGCTGGGCGAACCATTTGCCGAGCTTGACGAAGCCGCGGGACAGCAGACATCTGTGGGGCATCGAAACACGGTCAGTACAGGGGCGCAGCCAGCCGGGCCGTCCGCACACCAGTCCGCCACTAACGCGCTCTGGGACATCAGAGCCACACACCGCGTCAGCTATCCCCTAAAACACGCCAAACGGCTGATAACAAACCAGCAAGGATCATACTAACACCGTTGGAGACCCTGCCTTATCAGTCGGGACCGCGCTAAGTCGGACAGATGCAATTGCGCCGTTGTGTGTTCTGTGTGTTGGGGCGCGGGCAGCAGGCCGGGCGGCGGCCGCCCTGAATGGCGGTGTGTTTACATGAGCGGCGCGGCGTCAGACGGCCGGCTCCGACCGGCTGCACTGGCCACGGTGGTGGCGGAGGCCGCTTCACTGCCGCCCAACACTGCAGCATCGATCTACCGCCACCTCCTGGCCAAGCCGCCGCCGAGGTGCATTTGTCCACGCTGAGTGCGGGAATACCGCCGCTGCAGAGTGGCCGCCTGGCGCGCCGGCGACTCTCACACCATAGCAGCCGGACCGAGCGGCCGACTCCCGTTATCGGCCCCCATATCACACGGACGCCGCGTCGCCGCCGCTGAGGCACGCGTCCTTCGTGGACACAGATACCGGGTCATCACACAGCCTCAACACATGGCAGCTTGCCAGCCGAAAACCATGATCGAAGAATTCAACCGTAGGCGTCCGGGCGATAGGCTAGGCAAGCCGGCGGCATTTCCGGATCGCGGCGACTGAATACAGAAGAGCCAGGGCGAGACAATTCATTTTTACGAATAAAATACTAACTCAAAATGACTCTGTGATCATGAGAACAGAAATGCTCTGTCTACATAAGACGATAAGACGCCGTACATGTCGCCCTAACGGTGGCTCCGCAGCCTTGAGTCCCACGATCAAATAATCCGCCGGAGCCAGCGCCGTGTGCCATGGAGAGCGGTGTGTTCGCCTTGTGGGCCGGTGACCGGTGCGGCTGTTGCGTGGTTGCCGGCGGGTCACTGAACCCCGCGGCTGCGGCAGTGACCGGCCGGCGGCAGCGTCTGCACCGCCGGCGCCGGCGACGCCACACATTGGCGCTGCTGCAGGCGGCCGGCGGACGGCGGACGGCGGCCGCGGCACCTGTCGGCGTCCCCGCCAGCCCGCGCGCGCCACAGCCCGCGCGCTTCAAGGTTGTGCCGCCGCCCTGCCGCGTACTCGCGCGCGCGCGCGCGCGGCGGCGGGGCCGGTTGTGGGTGGAGGCGGCACCGACGACGCGCGCCACTCACCGCCCAGGGAAACTATGTCACCGAACGTCAGCGCCACCACTGGAGGCGTCACAGCCGTCCTTGGCTGCCAGCGACCGCCCACGGCAGCCGTGGAACCGGCGTACAAGCATCCCTCCCTCTGCGGAGCCCCCGTCCCGCCGGCCGCGCTGCGCCATGATATGCAACAGGCGCTCCGTTGTACCCGCCGAAGTGGTGCGCTCCCACGGCCGACAGCGGCGCCCCCTCCCCCATCCCCTCCACCGCCAACACCACCCCGGCACCGACCGACGGGCCGGTGAAGAGACGAGCGCCGCCCCCGCCCGCCACACTGGCCGGGATTACCACAGAGGCCACCCGGTGACGTCACTGGCCTGCCGGTGACGTCACCCAGCGCTGAGGTGCCGTGACGCCGGCCGCGCCCGGCCCGGCCCGGGCCGTCGCTTCCGTGAACCGTGCCGGCCCGGCGTCGCCGCGCCGCCGCCGCGCCGGTGCCTCAGTCGGCGGTCGGACTCGGCACCTTACCTCGGCCGACCAGCGGAATGTGACCAACGCACCTCCGCCGCCGCCAGCGTCTGATTGAAACCACATCGACCCATGCATTCCTGGGCGGCCAGCCGGTCAGAGGCCATAATGAAGGATAATGTAGCCGCAGAATCCCACCCAGACAACACACTGGCCCATCCACAGTCGTGATCTCCGCAGATAACCGCTGCGAGCGCGGTGGACACCAAGCGCGGCGCGACCGCGGAAGCAGCGATGAGCCATTATCGAGCGACAGAGGCGCGTGAGCCGGGCCGCCGCAGCGGCGCACGGCGGCGCGTGGCGCGCGCGTTATCATTAGCAGATGATCGACGCCGGTTACGGCGGCGCTCATTGGCTGCGGCGCGGCGGCCGGCGTAGTAAGCGGCGGCCGGCGTCGCATCGTCACCGGATCAATAGCCCGAGAGAGCGCGCCGACGCCGCCGACTAACAAGTGTCAGCGCGCCGCCACTCATTGGCCACACGCGCCCTCACTTTGATAGGTGACGCGGTGTTTCCACCGACGGCGGACGGCGCGGCCCACTCCCCTCTCCCTCCCGCCGTCCCAGCCGCGCCACCGAACAAGCCCTCACAGCAAATCCCAACTCTGGAGTGGAGGGGGCAACAACAGAGCCGACACCAGGGCATTTTCCCTTGTTTCCTTTTCTTTTGTCTCTGACCTATCACCAAATGTTGTTCAGCCAGACTCACCTTTCAATGAACTTATGCAGAGCCTTGAAGAGCAGTGACCGACATTCGTAAGAAAGACCGCTCTCCCAGTTTCCCTCGTCTTGCTCTGAAAACGAGGCAGATCACACGCTCAGTAGGCAGTACACAAGGCATTGCATCAGCCGACACAGCTGCAAAACATCAGGTCATAACATAATCCCCGGACACATCCCAGATACGAATTCAGCCTTCCCAAAGCCCCACATAACACATAACTAATTCAGCCAGTGAATATTTGAATAATTGCTGCTTTGGGTCTAGTAGCACTAACGCAGTCCTGAAACCCACCAAACCTATATCGACCGCCGTATGTATGGCTCCCCAGTTAACCATGCATCCTCTAATGAGAGCGTGCGCGCGGTCAGCTGTGTTTTACACAAGCCGTGACCTATCTGGGCGTGCTCGGTTGAACTGCAGCGGCGCTGTGACGACCGCCAGGTGTGTCGGGGTACGGCTCCGGGCCGGCACCGCCGCCAACACCGCAAAAAGCGGCCGGCCGGCCGACGGCACGGCAGGCACGGGCCGCAGCCTCCCTGCTGCACCAGCCACGCTCGGCCGCCGGCTAAAGCGGCCACTCTCACACCACGCGGCACCACCGGAATGACAATACCAGGTCGCCAGCAAATGCCAATACGCTTTATGACGGATAGGCCAGAACTTTTGTCCGGCTTCATCGTCCTCCTGGATCGACCGACTACCTTGAGGGATCCCAGGAACCCGGTGGATCCACGGGAGCCGGATCTGATTTCACGCCGCTGTTTTGCGACAGCGACGCCGCCCGGTCGGCCGCCGGCGTCATTGACGCCCGGCTCACGGAGGGCCAGATCGCAGCGCGAGCGGCGGCGGCGGCGGCGGCGACGGCCGGTGGACGGCAAGCGCTGGCGGCGTAACCATAGAAACAGATCGATGAATCCGAGCGACCAGGCGCGGCCACTTCTCGCCCGGGTAATCAGTGGGAGCAGCCACGACGACCCCGTGTGACGGCAGCCACTGCGCGGCGGCACGCGCCGTGGCCGCTGGCAGTGACGACGCCGACCAGGTCAATGCTGCCCGCCAAACCTCCGGCTTCTGCCGCCGCCGCCGCCGCCGCGGTGAAATTTCGCGAAGGCGGTCGCTCCGGTGGCGAACGAGAGCCGCGGCGACGCGGCGTGACGCAGCGACAGGCCTTTCACCGGCGGAGTGGGGCTGACGCGCGACCACAGACGACGGCGCGGCCGTCCTCGCCGCCGGCGCCGCCCAGCAGCGCCAGCATCCGCTCAGCTAGCGGCTTACCGTCATTGCATCCTTCCGCTTATCTGCTTATTCTACGGTTAAAGTAGGTTGTAACGCCTACCTCGAAAACATTTATTGAGGCTGAAACATCCTTTAAATGTTTCATGTTTTACATTTCAAGGGGTTTAGATTGGTTTTGTGCTCCTTAACATACCTGTGAGAAGGCTGATTATAAGAATATCAAACAATATAAAATCAATAAAATAACAAAAAAATAATACAATATAAATGTGGGAATATAAACTCTTTATAACACGTTATCGCCTTTTATTGTGATGGATATTGACACTGTTCCAATTTGGGAACTCCCAATAATGTTCATACCTCCATGCCACTGGGTGTTTTTAGTTTAAGCAGAGTTGAAAAGGGAGCCAACTAAACGGTACTAAAGGCCCGCTCCCGCGCACCATATTTTTCCATTCGTTCACGATAATATTTCAGAGTGCACTGCATTCGGTTTTCTGCAAGTCAGTTTGCGACAGATAGCAAGCACAATAAAAAAACTCACGCTCAATACCCCTTGAAAGCGTCGAAGTACTGCAAGTTTTCGATCTGGCCGCATAATCCTTTCATTAGATTTCAATATAAAATTCAATTCAATATTCAAATACGACTCTGCCTTTGGCGATATTTTCCCAATGTCGGCAGAAAGTGCTGCCAATATTTGACCTCTAACACAAACAGTGTTGTACCGTGACGGACTGGCCGCCGGCGTCGGTTTCCATGTAAGGACATTGACGCTGGGCGCCGCTGCGGGACAGTGGTAATCCCCCGGGCACACCGTAGTATCGGTAGAGGCGGTAGTCGCCGGGCGCGCACTACCCGGTCGACCTTCGGATGCAGCACCACATGCGGGTTGCGGCACCACCTCTGAGCAGCACGCAACGGTGCTGCCGCCGCCGCCAGCGGCCCCACAGCCCACACCGACACATGTGCCACAACCCGCCGGGCCGCGCCGCAGCGCCGGTGACAACGCCACAGTCGCGCCGAACACGCGACCTACCTGCACGATTCCACAACAGGTTCCATTCAACACGCTAAACGTCTGCATAAATACATGCGGCCGTAGTAAGGTGTTTCATCGCCGGCACCGATACGGCCGATAGCCATCTCGGTAATCGGCCCAGCAGTTTTCTAGACGATTTGACTGAGCCACGTAATATCCGCTTAGGTTCCATATGATGGCACATTTGGTTAGAATATCGTATTGACTGGACACATCCGGCGGGTACCCAAATGTCTGCCATGTTTCGGCATCGCTGCGGTCAGAGAGAACCGGTTATTGAAGATAACGAAATCTGCCGTGCGGGCCGAAGTTCGTTCCGTTCGCTCGCACATCAACTGAACCACAAAACATCTGCAGGGGCGAGCCAACACCTCCATGGTTAAAGCTATATGTAAACGTTGACATTGTACCGAACAAAAAGTTAATGAACTGAGACTTTGTCAATGCCATAGATGTGATATTTGATGCTAACAATTAAATAGCAAATCAATTCGGAACTTTAAAAAATACGCTGACTTGTTTTAACGTTTCCATATAGCGACATTAGCTGATGAAGAGACGCAAGGCCTTCGTAAGCTTCGAATCAATTTAATAACTGGTGTCATCTTTAGATATAATATCGAATGAATAATACAAAATAATATCTAAGCATTTATCATTGGTATCGTTTTACCCCTAAGATGGGCGCCGATACCAAACCAGAGCAGCTAACCTACCCTTACCCTTATAATGCTAAAATCACAAATTATTACATCAATAGCCGGGGTAGCGATAGCGCCCCCCCTTCGGCTCACAGCGCCTTTTGCGTTGGGCGCTGAGTGAGTTACAACGCGATAGCCGGAAACTTAGACCTGGTTTGAAATTCCAAAATAACGAGCAAACGAGATTGTGCATTGAAAATATAAGCGGTGAGCCCGGTACAAAACTGGTTGTGATTTGCATAGTTGAGGTGACTACCGTAAGTGCGGCATGTCCAGTGCTTAGCAACAAGGCTGCGCCGTAAATGAGAGGCTCTCGGGACCATCAGCAGGTGACACTACTGCGGGTGTCAGGCCACGCGACATGAAGCGCCAGTGGTCCCTGCAGTCAACCATTCCCCTACATACCTGACTGTTGCAGCCGTCACCGTCGGGTGCACCGAGACCAACCTCACGGCGAATTCACCACGCCACGCGCCCAATTAGCCTGCGAGTGTCTGAGCCTGGGCGAGCAGCACTGTCCAACCGTCAAACAATGGCTTTCTGCTGTTGGCTGCAGATCAGTACCCGGGATCCGGAAAAACACCTGCTCAGTTCCTCAAAAGCGTGCATTTAACCTGACGAGATGCGTGATAGCTTCAATCCCGGTTGATAAGTCAATTAAGATAAATTTAGGCCGCACTCAAATCGACCAGAAAAACAGGACAAGCGTGCCGCCTATTCTAATGATGGTGGAAGCTCGGATAGTATATTCGCACCTGCAAACACTGAACAGCCTCCTCCCCACCCTCCATTGGTCAGGAACAACACATCCTATGCTGGCATGGCTCCGTGTATGTTCTATGACTCCGTTTTGGATTTCCAGTGTTGCGTCCGGTGCCTGCTGCGTAGTCGGGGTGGGCCGGACGACAGGCACGCGCCGTCACAGGTAGCGCTCGCCCTGCATCTCGGCGCTCAGCCTTGAACAGCCAAACGTAAACAGGCGAGGCGGCGCTCGGCCAGTGGGTCAAGGCTCGGAACGAGGAAACGTTGCACGGGCGACACGGCGGCCGCCACCCTGTCCGCTCTCGCGCCACGGCTGTAGGCTTTGGATCCACGTCCAGCCAGGGCACAGCACAGTAACACCCAACACAACGCTCCCAAAGAACATTCATTTCTGGCCAGGGATTTTTGCTACATCAATTCAGTAGCACGAATATTTCCCACTTTTACTTCAACACAAAAGAAAGTTGTACTTATGCAAAGCATTCCGACATCCCGCAGGCTTAGTGACGGGATCGAAGGAAAGGAGGTGCCTCATCATTTCGAGGACACCACTGATCTGACAGCTTGCATACGGCACCTCCATTTCGCCCTGTCTCTCTAGCTCCGCAGTGTGTCTACCTTCTCTATTTCACACGACAATTTACACTGGTCTCCACGCCAGCCGGCGGCACGCCTTCAGAGCTGCGGATCGTCTCCATGACCTGGGGTTGCGCATCAGTGCCCTATCGTGCCGACGCCGGTACCGTTTCACAGGACCGGTTACCGAGCCGGGCGCCGAGAGAAGCGGCAGTCCCGGTCCCGGTCCGGCGGGACTACTTCCGACCCAAAGGCGACGGGCCCATCACATCAACGCCACTTCATGGTCTCAATGAGGCTGACAAGTCCACGGTCCTGTCATTTTCGACTACGTTGGCCTGTAGCCGGGATATTTTCACCTATGAAGTCAAGATCAAACCAAAGCTCGAACTAGACCAGTTGGTCTTTACATTCTAGACGGCACTTGAAGCTCCACTTTATCCTGCTTTTTATACAGCCAGAAGAGCATTCAAGAGAACCGGAAGCTTAAGCAGAAACGATCCAAGCAGTAGCAAAGTTTACAGATCGTAACAATAATTATTACGAGATAGAACGGTCCATTTAACTTTCTCCCTCCGAATATATTAATATCATTCTAAAAAGTGGATGTGATCAGTAAGATATCATTAAAGCAATAGTTATGGCGGTTCAGAAAATACAAAAAAACGTCAAAACATTCTTGCTGATTGCCCCACCGTCTTGCTAAGGTGTGACAGTACATCATGCAAATATCGCAGGTATGATATAATACAATATGTGCTGAGAGGTGTGATATATAGTATGACACAACAGAGGATACAATGGGGACTACTAGGGCTCAAGCCCCCTTCCCCCCCAAATTCAGGTAATATCATTAATCATACGGCGGCGTTCGAGGCAATGGCGGCAGAAGCTCAGCTCTCTAGCCCCCAAAATAAAGCCCAATATATATAAGTCCTACTGAATCCAAATGTATCTGCCCTCCTGCTTAATACTTCAGCTGATATTTCGGTGGTCAGTAGTGCAAATTTTCACCTTAATACATACAATGGGCAGGCGATCCAGCAATCAGCGCCCCCCCCCCACACACACACAAAGCCACAATGAAGGAATGAGTGTTAAAGTAAGGCCATAAACCCAATTATCAACACCAGGAACCTAAGCTGACTCGGTAGACGACGCAACGTAATTCCGACAGAATGCTGGTGGTGTCACCTTATCGAGATGAAGACCCTTAAACTGGCCTCATGACCTGGCCCCAGAAATGTAGACCTGAAGTCCGAACATAATTTGCTAAAAAGGTGAGGCATTAGACATACCCAACTCGGAAACGCGGTGGGCCGTCTTTTCCAACAATCTTTGCAGTACTGTATAGGGTACCGGTCGGTGCACCTGTCATCGTAAACTAGTTCGACTAAAAATAGTTTACGGCCTCCTAAATGTTTCATTCACTCGTCGTAAGCCCCAATCCTCCGGAATCAGATCCAGCTAAGATAGCGAGACTACCCTTTCCGAATCAGTGCTGATTGTGGTTGTGAAGAAGCCACAGAGCACATATTTACAGAAATAATTATATAAACAAATATAAATGTTATCACTGCAGAAGTCCTAATACCCTTTTCCTTGGAAGCAATGGCCTAGAGGCTCCATTTGGTCTTAATTCTTGCTCCGGCGCCGCTAGGTCTGCCAAGTTATAAATTATGGGTAATTGAGTTAATTCATTCCATCTTTTTAACGAAACACCTTGCTTCCTGGTCTATGGACGGCATTTGACTCAGCGCAACATGCTACAGCTTGCTTACAGTGCTCACGATTCCGAAAGGCCCAGCTCATCTTATGGGGAAATTCAACGAGAAAGATGGTATTATTTCAGTAAAATTAGGGGCCGTTCATAAATGACCACCTTTTGGAGGGGTTTCTAGACACCCTCCACCCCTCATTTTGCCACTTTATCCGGTCTCACTTCGAATTACAGACAGCCCCATCCTCCTCCGACAAGCTCAACAGTAAAAGAAATCGTTGCCAGAAAAGGTCTACCCGTGCTACGGTATGTCACTTTTCGGCCCAACACTCCCCCGGAACATAATTTATGAACAGCCCAATAAAATGCATCAAAGGCATTCATCGCAATCCGATATGGACTGCACAGAATACAGGTCGTAATTAAAAATATTACGTTATCCAATCCTCTGAGGTGCCGGCACAGACCCAGTTGGGGCCCCAGTTTTTCCCGGTCGGGAGCAGCATCAGGTCCCGCCGCAGGGCCGCCGGAACCAAAAGTAGAACCTCTAATATTGACCTGAGTCTAAAAAAATTGAAGTAGTCCCATATGACTTGTCAGAGGTCATAGGTTAAAACTTATGACTTGATTCCTGTCCAAGATACCGGTACCATTTAAGATACCATGATATTTAGAATAGGGGCTATTCTAAACAGTATCTTAAGAAATGCAGCCTTTTGGCCCTTTACCCTTTTAACCCGGTGCATTTCCAAAGGAGCAGTAATGAGAGGGACCTGTACCTGACCCTAGGTCACCAATTTCGAAAATCCCATCACCAAAACTTGTCGCACTCGTTGGGCCTATTATGATACGCATTTTCGATCAATATATTGAACTTATTCTTAAAGTGCTACTTGAAACATTTTTGAGGTGCTGTCCCTGAGTCTGGCCCGGTGACCTGACTGGGTATGACCTAACCGTAATCTGTTGGTAAAAGCTGCGCAGCTGATCAAGGACAATGCGCACAAAGCATTCACCGTACTCCGCCGCGGAAATTTTAGACACCGTCGAAAAAAACCCGAGGGGGAGCTGTTTAAATACCCACCCCCACTGGGAAAAGGATTAAGATAGGCCACTTTTTACGTAAGAACTGGGGTCCATTTTTGGTCCACAGCCTTTCGGATTATTATCGACTGAGGACTAGTGCCCTTCTAGCTCTGAATACGCGCAGGTCTCTTCTCCTGTCCGAAATAGCTTTGGCGCCCTTTGTTAATGGCCATTATGGACACAAAGCTAGGCTTTTCTTGCAAGTCAGGAACTAAAAACAAGCAGGAAAAAGAAGTGCCCTATCAACTGACGGATGTGTCCCCAAGAGACCTGACAGCGCCTTTATCCTCATTTGGTTGACAGAAAGAACAAAACATACATTGGGTTAAAATGTTATTTGGCATCCTCTAGATTCTAACTTCCATTGTGCTGACCACCCACATGACCAAAATAATATGATGTACTCGTTAGAAAAATTCACTACGTCACCCAAGCCTAGTGGTTACTTACGAAACAGTGAAATTGCGCGCGTCTGATTACCGGCCTTAGACAATATACCACTGCTGACGCCCGTGCCGGTGTGACAGCAGAAGTCAGAAGTATTCCGGCAGAGGGACACGGGTCGAGGCCTCAATGCTAAACATACGTCTGGCGTCAGCTTAAATGTGATTTGCATGACACAATCGCTGCTTTCCTCGGCAGAACCGAAATTCCAGCGGGGACATTCTACATCCAGTGTCTAAGGGCAACGGCCGGCTGTTTGGGTCTAAAACTGGCTTCGTATTTCCTGAAATGCACATCCGCACAGCAGCTGGTTATAGCCCCGGCACTCAAATGACCGTGGCCTTGAGACAAGGTATTCTTTCATCCATTTTATACAAAAATAGTTTCGCTGTGAAGGAGCTTTCAGACAAGTTTCTGCACGTCAATCTCAATGCATGTGTCTACCCTTTTCATTTTAGAAGTTTACTTGGGCTAAGGTCAATCTTATTTATCCAACCGTTCTTAATTGGAATTGACACAGCCTTCACACATTTGTATAGATACCTGATACTGCCCATTTAGTTCAATCCCTGTACTTGAAGCCAAAGGACCAAACATCACGCGACTTGGGTTTTACTTGGAAAATAACTACATGCCGTTTGATATTAAAAAAAAACACAAAACAAAAAGTGTCAAGCACATTTCAATGGCCCAAATGCCTAAAACCACAAAGTCAACATTCAACGACTTACCGGACACCCTTATCGATGAAAACGACCCCGCAAGGCTATCAAATCTCAAAAACCGGTCCCATTTTCCTAAGCAGACAAAGTTTAAACCTATTAAATAAAAGTTATTTTAAAAACCCAAAAAAATATAAAACAAAAATAAAGGACTTTAAAAATCACAATGACCAATCAGAACGTACAGCCACCTCATAGGGCACGACCTTCGACGCAAAAGTTTCGTCATCCTGGGGCTGAAGCGAAAACACTCAAGACCCGAGGTACGAAACGCTGAAACTGAGTAATATGTTTTCCTTTTCTAGGCAAACTAATTCATGTTGTATTTTTAAGGCATTTCAAAATTCGTTCAAATACAAATACAGGAACACAGACATTGCATTACAAAAAACAACACTTTCACCTTAAATAGTTTTCGAAAAGTAAGTGATGGCGAAGGTTCAGCATTTTATCGGAACTGTTAACCTATTTAGTAGAGGCCACAACCTATAAGTGAGTGGCCCCAAAAATTTCCGAAGATACAAAAATAATACAGTTTCGTAATCAGGATTTTCAAATAGCAAAAACCACAATAATAATTTTTTCGCGTATCTCCCTTTAATACCATTCGGTACACAATACCATCGGTACTGGATTTCAAACAAGAGCAACAATGCTTCATTCAAATAAGGATATTGTACTCATGTCAGAAAGATGGGATACGGCCATACACATATTGAAAGCTATCACGCGCCCCGCTGGGGGGGGGGCGAAATTCTGCCCCTTCCTAGTTTTCCCCAGATAGCTCAAATACGAAGAGACGTAGAACAACGAAACTTACAGTACCTTATCCCTGATCAACTTTACACATCTGAACAAATTTTTGAGTTAAGGCCATGTCAGGTCAAGGAGCTATTCAAGGTCAAGTGACCCGACCTCAAAACCTAAAATCACGAGTTTGAAGCGGGGCCCAGGGACCATCAGCGAACCGATCAGTTTGAAACTTCCACAATATGATAAGGTCATTAGGGTCTACAAACCTACTATCTCGGAGTTTTGATATTGTTGACCTAAGGTGGGGTCAATTTTTGGTCGCCCCATTATAAGTCTATGGTGAAAAATAGAATGGGCTCGTTTTCAGTAAATACTGGATAAACAAAGCTGAAAATCCTCAGACCGTCTATTCTTATCACAATCTTGACGAAAAAGTTGAGTTTTTGAGCATCTGACCTCTCAAAGGTCATGTCAGGTCACGGGAGCACAGAGTGATTGTTTTGCCAATAACTTCTCACTGAATTGAGATAAAGCTCCCATTTTGCTTGCATTGTGCTTATATTGTCACGGGGAGTCGATTGATATGCAACATGACCATACCAGGTCACTCTGTGACCCTGACCTAGCTCGAGGTCAGGTCATTTTCGCTATTCGACCTAACAAGGTCATATTATACATCATTCGATTCGTCGCGATGAGAGGAATCCAATGATGCATAAATATTTTTTCTAGCTCCACTGAGGGCAGATCTAGAGAGAGAGAAACGTACACTGCTCTGTTGTAAGCCTATGGAGCCTTTTTTGACCTATACTGACCTCAATATTGACCTGACATAAAAACCCTTCGTATAAAATCTCTTCGTCTTGTCAAAAGCTTTCGAACACCGCCCGTAATTTTCCTTTAGCTTTCGTGGGGAATGAGATACGGAGGGGGCGAAAAACGCCGCCAAGCGGGGCGCGTCATGTCAAGGACCCCAGCGGGGCGCGTGCTATTATACTTCGTTATTGTACTTCGTCAATTTGGTTAAATTGGTTAGTTAAATTTTCATGATAATTTGGAACAACAGAGCACTAAACCATCTAAGCAAACAACAACGCAAGCTACCAGAAGATGTCTTTACATTTATATTTTGTGGAAATATCAGCTCATATTTAACACTTTATAGTTTTTGGCACTTTTTGCCACAAGTTTGCCACAAGGGTTTATGCCAGCTAGTTTAACCGGGCAAAAGCCACTTATTTAATCCATTTTCGGCCGTCTATTGCCAGCCCTGGCGAAGATCCATTGCCATGTTCCACACCACGCGCAATAAATGGCGTTTTGCGAACAGAGAGACCAGCCTTGTTCCACGCAAGTCTACGAATCTTCATGTGCACAAACACGTCCTGAATATCGAGAACAAGTGTTGCGCTGGCTGCAGGGAAATTTACCTTGACACAGTGGTGGGTGTTGCCAGCATGCAGCCAGCACTGCACCTTGGCATTACAGCACCACAGCGTAGAAACGTTCGCCGCAGCCCAGCCACTGCCATAACCTCACATAGTGGGGCAGCAAAGCTTTGCAAATAAAGAAGACCATTCAGCGCCAATCGCAGCACCTCCAATGTACTCACTGCGGTTGATGAGCTGCGGCGCGATAATGTTGCTAAGTTCCGGCTCGTCGCCATACCAGAAGATCCACAGCTCCTTGTAGGTGGTGACAGTGGGCGGGGCGGCGGGCGGCGGCGGCGGCGGCGGCGCGCCCGGCTCCAGAGAGGCCGGCGGCGGCGGCGGCGGCGACTTGGCGTGCTGCACGCGCCGCCACACCGACAGGATGTCGTTGGCCAAGCATTTCGTGAAGGAGAAGATGACGGGATCCTCCAGAGGATCGGACTTCAGCACGTGCTCGATCCTATAGCTCCGCCATTTGATGCCGCACAGGTCGGTCTGCAAAACAAATGGTACACTGGCATTAGGGATGTGATAGTCCGCACCGAACTGCCGGGGGTAATATTGGAAAATACGGGCAAAAAAGGAGACTACGGGGAGACCACACGTGAAACAAGAAATACTGAATGGTAGCACTACAAAGTTTCACAAACTAGCCTTCTTCAACCAAGTGCGAATGTATACCTTTTAACCTATGATACAACAATGTGATGTGACATTAATAATAACATTTTGACAACACATACTTTACTAATACTAAAATGATTTTGTTTTAATATGGGGCCATGAGCACTTTCGGTTTAAGTTATCATACATTCCTTGTCTCAGGCTCAGGCTACCGGTTGCTGATCGGTATCCGACACTTACTTCTTAAAACTATACAGCAAAATTTTCCACTATAAAACATTCATGCCAAGTTAAAAACTGACATTCATTAACCAGCGGGGGGGCGGCTCCTCACACGCCTACACGAAATACTTCTACATCTAAGAACACCCCGTCTACCGGCTGCCTAATATTAGACCTTGATATTTATTAGGTACCACCCTTTTATAAAATTATCACATATTGTCCAATGAATTGTGTCTCATATCCGCGGGAAGCCACAAATCTCTAGAATCACAGTGAAAGACACCAATTCATTCATCCACATATCAGCCGAACATCTTTGTGACCTACCTCGCTCCATGGTATGGAGCTAAGCTGTGAATTCAAGGATTCAATGAATCATCAAACTTTTTTAGTTTGCGTAGATGGCACCAGGCTCTCATCCATATCTGAAGTGTTTGCTGGCAGAGGGCCGAGCAGCCAGTACATTTCGAGATGGGGGCAGTAAATGAGCAAAACAAAAAGCAGATGTTAAGCCATTAATTCAGATAACGGAAACCTCGATGGGCTGTACCCTTTCACAGCGTGCATCAAAGACATGTCCCCATTCCAAAAGACTAAATATTGATTCTGTTGATCCATCAGAGTGACTGAATCTTCAGAAGGTCTTCAATGACGTCACGAATGTAATATCCTAAGTTTGCGTCTATGCTACACTTGCAAACACAATCGATTACCCCTTTGTGTTCATATTTTGGTTGAAGCACTAGCTGATGCAAACCTATCTGAGACTAAGGCAGCAAGCACGGAAAGCTCAAACTGATGACGACTATAATACTGAAGTCGTTTCCAATTACCATTAAACCCGTCTCCCCCCCTCCCGTGCTCCATCAAGACGAGACGTATGAAATCCGGCCAGACCAACGGGATGGTTCCTATGCCCCATACAAAACCCAAGGCTATATCCCTACCCCCAGCCTGAAATCAAACAGAACAATATTGACTTTGAAATCAGATGATCCTCACAAAACTAGGGACTGCCACATACGTTGGCATTATATTTAAAGGAAAACTATCACTCACGAGAGGGAAGGCACTAGAACGCTGTTTAAACATCCATCAAACCCTTTTAGTGCATGACTGGCAGCTATTTATTGTGTTGCAAGCTAATGTGCAGAAACCGTTAGTGTTTATGCACGGTTGTAGGGTTGTGCTGTTTTCCACAGTACCAACATTCGAACCGTTTGCATTGTACGTATGGATTCTCCCTATCACGTACTAAATCGTTTTATAGACTCACACTTAAAAACCCACTGTTAATAACTTTGTCCCCGACACGGCAATTAACAGTTTACTAGATTTGCAAGTGCTCGTTCATAAAGCTATAGAAAAATATATAATACGCAGTCCAATTCTCGACAAAACACCTGGAAAACTAAAAGACACAAGTTGGGTGAGCCTAACCGACATCTAAAAGTGTTTCTAACTTGATACCGTACTTAAAAGTTAGCTTTGAGTTCTTCTCTGCACAAGAAGCCCATCATTATGAAAGTACCAAAAAAACGGAGCGGTAGAAAGATGAATTAAAAACTTACGGTCCCACAGCACACAAAACTTAAAAACGTTCACATGCCCATTAAGACCATCTAAAACAAGATTTTCGCACCCGTAGGCACCCTACAACCACCATCGCTTCAACATGAAAATACCAGCCCTGAAGCTATCATTATGATGAACAATTTCAGAAGCGAGGTGACGAACAAAAAGGAGTTGCTCACGCATTGCTTTCCTCACACACTGTGCACAAAGGATCGGGATCCTCCATCCGATCGAGAAGGCACGTGGAGAAGGATCAGGTGGAGGAAGCATCAGAAGGAATAAGCGTGCCCACTGAAAAGGTGAAGGGGCAAGTTCATCTTCAACCTCCTGCTAAACGGAAACCCACTCCTACAGCAGAAACTGGTCGGATTTGCGCTTCTTGTTCCATACGCACCGGCAATAGAACTACCTGCTGTTACCCAATTTACCTAAATCAGGAATATTTTGTATGAAGAGTGGTCAGGTTCCCCTGCCCATCCCCCCTTGACATGCGTGACAGACGATTTATACTTAAGAAAAACACAAAATCTTTAACTGAGAGGGCGCTTATTTGTTTTGGAGACTGGGGAGGAAAAGGAGGTTATAATGTAGTACAGCAAACTTATATTACACTGTTGGGTATCACAGGACCAACACAGAATGACTTTTAAAGATAATGCTATTGCCATGCTGGATAATATCGACAACATTCGAGAAAGTAGACAGGCAAGAACAACATAGGTTCAAACTTTAACATTCCCAATGAACACCACATAGTTTTCTATATAATCAGCCAAAAGCACTGAAATCGATTTATAGCAATACCCCAAAAATGCAGGCATTGATTTTGAAAGTTAGCATCTCAACATGGCCCTGAAGCCACGAGCAGCGATCGTTAGGATAATTTGTTTATCTTTTACTGTAGTGTCGTTTATTAGTATTCATATATGTCGATGGATTTAATGGTGAAATGGTTCAGAAACTGGCAAAGTTTGGCACACCTCTACCACAGTATCAAAAACTGGCTTCACGCTAAGGTGCTGAGACCAAAATTCATACTGGAAAATGTAGATGGCAGGTGAAGAATGCAAAGTTACAAAATTTTGAAGGTCTTTACAAACCTTTATTCAAACCTTTCATGAGAGTTGAGGAACTCCTCTTCATCAAAATTCCCTTACTTCCTCGCTTACTAAAAAAAATGTTTCCTTTTAATGGGATCATATACACCATGATCATTTAACTTTGCCAAAAAGGCTATGCTTGAAAAGCGAGTGGAAAATTGAGTTAAATGGCATGAAACGAGCGGAAAATAGGAGATATATATATATATATATATATATATATATATATAAAAAAATATAAATAATATATATATATATATATATATAAAAGATTATCTTGGACGCGAGGATGTATATACATAATCAAACAAGCTGTCTATTTAAAAAGTGCACTTACAAATTGTGAACCTCACCATCGGGCCTGATGATAATGTTGTATGTCAAAATATTGTTTCATTTCTGTGCTGTTTTTATCCTAAATAAATAGTTGACATGTGTCCGATCAAGCTCTTTAGCATAATTTTGATCTAACCTTGCCATAAGCAATCCGAACAACAACATTTTTTCGGCACAACCTGCGTGATAAGCTTTGCTACAGATTAAAAGCTTGACTACTGATGTATTGCCAATCTGTGCAATATGATTTTTGGGATAAGGAGTCAGTAGATACATGGCGGACCAGGGTGGAGATATAGTCATGTGCAAATATGTGTTGCATTCCAAAGCCAGGGCCCCATTTCATAAACTGTGTAACTTACACTTATAGTGTAGAAGTAGCATAATGCAGTGTAGAAAGTGAATAACACACCACAATCTTGTTTCAGAAAAATGTTGTGTAATATACAACTATTTGCAAAGTTACGCTGCTCTAAACTATGCTGTACTGAAATACAGTGTAGAATATTAAACACAATCTTGTTTCATATAAAGCAGACAACATGTACGTTGAATATGTAAAACATTCCTGAAAAGCTATGTAGCAGTGTAACTTTCATCAGCCAATGATACAAAACATGAAAAATATTTAATTATTCTGAAATTTTGAATGACAGGTAAAACTTTTGCTGTAAAGGACAAAAAGAGTCATGTATGTAAAATAAACTTGAAGTTCTTCCTTGCATAAGTTTGAAGTGAGAGTTACAAATGTCAAACTGAGCTGATATGATCATGAACTGACTGAGCAGTTCTATGGCCATTTGGTATGGCAACAAATAATGATTGCTCTTGATGCAAATAAACACGAAAGCCGACATTGATTTTTACTTTGACTTTCTGCCGTGATTTTATTTTACAGTCTAGGGAGTGCAGAACCCTAAATAGGCTAACATTGACTCGGTTATATGGAGCCTATGGAGGGTAAAAATTCAATTTAGGGTGGCTGTAACCAACAAAATCCAAGTATCTCCAACGAGGCGAAAATGATAATATAGATACCTAGGTACTGGCATTTAAGTATTCTTTAAAGATGTAGACTCTATTTCCTTCCCAGTTTCACGAAATTATCAGGCTCGCAAGCCTATCCCAGTTCACTCACAGTTAGGAGACACACTTGAGTTCCACTGGATTACACTTGCACAGCAACAACATGCCAGCTAACCGGTCACAGCAAACAAACCGCAAAAAGAGGGTGTTGCCGAAAAATATGCGTCGTATATTTATTACGTCTGCTATTAGCACGCCTTTTTCGGCAGTATTTTAAAAGTTCATGAGAAATTTAATAATCGAGTAAGAGCAAATAAATCCAATAACTTCCTTCAACAAATTTACTAAGAAATATGTATACCCTTTTAATGTTAATAAAGCAGATACAGGCTACATTTCGACGGGATAATTCCATTCTGGAATTGGGGGCAATCCACGCTGCTATCTACGACGCTTGCGGCATGCACCACCTTTATAAAACGTGATTCGAGTACGGCGAACTGCAGGTGGGTGGAAAACACATACATTTCTACAACTTTTAAGAAACGGGGCCCAGGCATCTTCCAGCTTGGAAGCAAGATTGGCACTGGCAAACAATTTCAGCCCAAATAGAACTCCATGACTCAAGTACCCATAAACCGGTGCTTACATATAGGGTGCTCAGTGTTTAACAGCAACAACAAGGTTTCACAATTTTAGGATCAAAAGTTATCATTATTCAGGTAGGCATCACCCATTAAGACCCACACTTCATTTCTATCAATAATTCACCTCAAGATTCAAATAATAGTTTAGGATCAGAAAATTAAAACATTGCCTAGGATGTGTGAATGCTTTCTCCTTTGCGTTTTAACCTTGATCTTGAATTTTGAACCAGAGGCGCAGTGGACGCACATCAAAATGGCTCTGCACACCAGAGATGCTATAACATGTGGTGTGGGATGCTTTTTTACCTTAGGAGGAAGGAGCACATATTTTTATTATCTGGGGTGAATGCTTTATTGATGATCATTTGGTGAGAATCCTGGAGAACATAAAGTCTGGACATTCAAAATTCAAGAAAAAGGTTAAAATGCAAAGGAGAAAGTGCTCACACATCATAGGCATTGCTTTAATTTTCTGGTTCTAAACTATGGCCAAATTTCCTCCATTGCATTTTTCCTATTAATGGAAAAATAAAAATAGGACAAATAATTCCTGTCTGAGAACCACCATACTAAGGCAGAAATGGTGGCTTAAAGTTAGAGCATTCTGTTCTGCAAACCCGATGCAGCATTGCCCAGTTATCATGAATAGACATTGATTTATGAAATTAATCAAATCTCAGCAATTAGGCATAAATCCTATCTGAAAAGAACTTAATGTTTTCTTTAACTGTTTCTGAATATTCAAATCATACATATGTATTTCAGGGTAAACAGACACAAGAGGGCAAAACACAGTTAAAAAAGTTAGTCAAACAGTATGTTGCTTGTCACACTCTGTACGAACAAAGATACATGACCACTGGCATATTTTAACTCATGCAAAGCAAAAAGGTATATATGCATAAATATACGGTTCTATTCATAAACTTATGTTGCCTATAAGGGCCCAACAATGCAGGCATTTTACTTTTTGGGTAGGATCCAAGAGGAGGAATTAACTTTCAGAATAAATACAACCTGCAGCCAGCATAGTTTTTGTATGTAAAATGCAAATTTAAATCCTAAAATTAAAAGTTATCATGGCAAAAGCACACTCACCAGGCTCTTTTGATCATGCACCATTGGCATGTGCTTAGCACAAAACAAAAATTACATAGAAAAAAATAATTCTAGAAAATACAAAGCTGACAACCGCCTGTCATAAGACACATGTCACTCTCTAAGCCAAGTTCACTTCATCCTCACTGTGGCATTCATCTCAATCTTGAATCATGTGTCATGTGATGCCTACAGTGGAAGACATAAATATTAACTAGGGTAAGAAAACAAAGCTACCAATGTTCTATCAAGTAAATTGGAGAACAAAATGTTTGGGTGTATGATAGACTAAAAGCAGGACAAATTTGCCTACCTTGTAGCCAAAATTTCACAACATGACAATATCCATAAAACATTATATATATATATATATATATATATATATATATATATATATGAAATCAAATATTTGTCGCGGGACGTAGAGCGGACCGGGCGGAATGCCATGCTCATTTCTTTTGAGCCTGTAGTCGTACGGTTTTGCTGCGTGGTGTTTTGGAATCTCCTATTGTTTTTACCTCTTAATGTGTTGCTCCCGCGTCTGTGCCCGCCTTGGCATTATTTCAGGGATCCCGCTATAGGGCGGGCACCGATGCAGGACCTACGTGTTGTAGGATGAGTCAAGATATGTGTATAGATTCAAATGATGCTAAAATATTAATTCCAAATTAACCATTGAATTCTGTGTTTGAGACCCTGTTAACAAAAGTTGTGATATCCAAAAGCATTGGCCAGGCAGCATAACTTATTTGTGTTAAGTTATGATATATGATAATCAGAGAAATGAAGACTCAATGCCTGTGGGGTCTGTTGTTGTCAAGCTCAATTACTTTTGTAGTTTTAGCTCCGTTCTGGGTTGGGCTATCATATTCCTGTAGTGCCCAGTAGGTGTCAAATCGTGATTTAAACTGGTTAATCGCCGTAGACCAAATCACTGCAGCTGGAAGTGAGTTCCAGTCTCTCACTTCCCTTACACTAAAGCAATTCTGGCAGACTCTGGACACTACTATAGGTTTTGAGGGCTTCCAGGAGTGATCTTGAGTACATGTGTGGGTCACCATTGTGAAAAACTGCTTAGGATCTAGGTTGATATATCCCCGTAAGATCTGGAAAAGTTGCATCTTATCTCCTCTCCGACGACAAACTTGTGCATAAATATAGTGCATCTCGCATTGCTAGTACATTGAAAATACCCATTTTCCTTTGCACAGCAGAGCAAAGATCTTTCAAAGCTATGTATTTTATAAAATGGGGCTAAGCTTAATATGAAATCATACTTTAGACCAGAAAAAATTGTGTGAGCTGTTGGTTGGCCTGGAAGCTGTGTAAGTTGACCTATTGCAAGAGAAGCAGCACAAAATTTAAAGTAAGCTTAACATTCTGCTCCAAGGCTGAGACTTAAACAAATATGTTATGCCTGTAATGTGGTGTGGTACAGTGTTTTGGTTGTTTATTAGGATGGTACCAAATAAGTTAGATTTTCCAGGCTGATAAGCCATTGAAGAATCCAGGGAAACAAAAAAGGAACTTTGGTCCCAACCTCTCAATTTTGTGAACGTTTTCCTCCAAAATGTTCCAATCATCCATTGGTGGCATATCAAATGCAGAAAAAGAGGACTTCTCTACTTTAAACTAGTTCTGTTAACAATGATCAATGTTCCTGAACTAAATTACAGCCTGCACTCATTTTGAGAAGAGCTTCATCCCCAAACTAAAGTGGTCCTACATGCCATCAGACTAAGGACTATCTATCCCTCCTCCCTCTCCAATATTTCCCAAAACATATGATCTAGTTCATCTTGGGTGAATTATCAAGGTCATGCTAAGTGACCTCCATTAAGCACATAGAGGTAAATGCTAAAAATAGAATAAGTGGCTCAATCTATATGGCAAACCCGCAACCAGGATTGAACTGTGGATACACAGAGTCCTTCAAGTGTTATTTCAAAGTGCTATTATCTGACCATGATATTTCATCATCTGGCTCCATGGTATATCCTGATCAACACTCTGATCTGGATTGAAATTTGTCTATGGAAACTCAGTTAAGGTTGATTTGACCTGTTAGGTACTGTTAGACCAATATGAGACAATGAGGTCAGTATAGACAATACTTCATACCTCACATGATTTTAAAAATCAACCATCAGAGGGTGAGTTAACTACAAATCTATACCTGCCCTTACCAAACATCATCAAGGGTCACTTAGCTTATCAATTTGTTTTGGATGAAATATCAAGACAAATATGGACCAAAGAATAAAAAAACACTTTTTGAGATAATGAAAGCCCAGTAAGTTCAACCCACCAACTGGTAAAAGCCAGAATCACCAAGAGTAAGGGACCCTCATCATGAAGAAGCAAAGGCCAGAATTCAGTGCCAAACCACTAAAAATTTGAAATAAAAATGTCAATGCACGACAGAAGAATCAGGTCGCAGTAAAATCTACAGATAACAAATCCAAAGATTCAAAATAAATATGTAAACAGACTCGATTCCAGAAAGATATTGAAAACAGCTGCATTACAAAACCATG
The DNA here is from genome assembly GCA_034440635.1 of Lepas anatifera. NCBI lineage: Eukaryota > Metazoa > Arthropoda > Thecostraca > Lepadidae > Lepas > Lepas anatifera. Next base: position 23,627 of record JAOTON010001931.1, on the reverse strand, counting down.
CCTGTTCATCCCCACAGAGACCGAACTCTGAAACGTTGACACAATCCCAAATATGCACTTTATTGATGCTGTCAACGCAAACATTCAACTTTCCCTTGCTCTTAATGGAGTAAATAGCAATTTTACAAACAAGTTTTTCTTTGAGAAACCCTCACAAACAGCACGGATGTAGAGGTGAAGACAATTTGCCCCAAATATGAAACAAGTCTACTAACAGTATTAACCCTCCAATATCAGCATTTTAAATTAGATGATCCAGCCTGATCTAAATAATAATACAAAATAAGCATAATCAAAATGTCCCTCCACATTAGTACATGCGTTTTATTGGTAACTTTTCACAATGAAAAGCACGTGAAACGCGCGGTAATTCCCATAACATCCAGCAATATCTCACCAAAGCGAAGAAGTTTGTATGGCAGTCTTCTAAGCTCGCTCCGTTGACGTGTGAATTAGAATTAGTCATATCATCATATCCACAAACTCTCCATTCCCAAAGGACAAGGCCATTTACTATATATAAATCTCACGAAACAGAAACACAATTCACGTCCATTTGTGACACTTTTCACCGCAAACGTAATGGCGGACGAGACACAATCCAGCAGTGAAATTACTACGTGCTGATTGGCTGAGCTTCGATGGAGTTTTGCAGAGTGTTGTAAAAAATTATTTTGCAACTATATGTTTACTTATTTACTATATTCTTCTTACAGTACTTTTTATAAATTTCTTCGAGATCACCATCGTACATTTATTTATTACCACAAAATATAATTTCAAAATTGATTGGTTCCAGCCATTCAGTGGCGCAACAAGGATTTCACTTTGGGGGGCCAGGTCCTGAGAGTGCGTGTTCCCCTATGTGTGTCCTTTCCCACATACCTTAAGTCTGCATAATTATGCAGTGTTATAATACAAGCACTTATCTTGGGGTGTGCCCCTTCTATTTTCTACTGAGCTTTTTACGGTTCTAGATTGAACGCTGATTTATTTTAGCTCCAATGTAAGAATGTATGTTTTATCTTTAGAAATGCATCCACCCTTAGATGGCCATAGTCAATCTTCGTCTGTGACCACTCCGGCCGGTTTTTCAATGGGAAAAACCAAAGGCGTCACCACCAAATTTTTAAAGGGGGATGGTTGAACCTAGATTAGTAGCGACCGGGGAAGCCAAATTCTAAATATTTTAGGTACATATAAGAACATACGCGGATTCAGAGGGAGCAAAGGAGGGCACGTGCCCCCCCCCATCTACCTTCGGCGCCCCCTGAAATGGTCACGGGCCCCCTGAAAGGTTGATGGTGCCCCCTGAAATGTTGCTTCCCACCCCCTCCCTCCTGTGTACGAAGATCAGCGCTTACCGATAGGATTTTGCTCCCACGTGACAGGTTTTACCGGTCAAAAGTGGCGTCCCCTTGGTCTGAATGGCGGCCCCCGGGAAGGTGCCCCCCGATCGGTAATCCATCCGCCTAAGATATAAAGCAATATATATCTTATCTAATATATCTAATATATATATATTTATCTTATCTTATCTAATATATACCTAGACGACGATTCACTTAACACATTTAGGTAGATTCACACTGCCAATAGGGGCAAAATGCAAAATAATAAGTCAAAGCCCAAAATTTTGGGACATCCCCCCCTGATTCGCAAACATGGAACATGTGCCCCCATCCCCTCGCTTTTGACGCCCTTGGTGTAAAACCTGTTCATAATAATAATTTTTGGGGCTTATCGAGCAAACTGCAGGGTCATATGGCGTCGCAACTCTCCCTGTTGGAAGGGTTTCTCGGGAGCCAGCTTGCTCCTTGTTCAGGAAGCCGCCGGGCCTTGTGTTCAATTCATGTAGCCAAATATAAAGTCTGTTGCATTGAGATAAACTGCTTCTCTATACCTGCGTTGGGAAATCGTGTCACATTTAAATGCCTTATTCTGTCATGCCTCTTCCGGATTACTAGACATTGAATAGAAGTTCTCACTAAAAATAAAAATGAGACACTGGAGGGACCTCCCAGACCAGCTCAGCGGGCCAGACACCAACTCTTGTCGACCTCGATGATCACAAGTCTCGGTCTCGGTATCGGGGTTGGTCTCGGGATCCTGAGACCAACTCTGGAGGACGCCGAGACAAACTATTTAGATCCCCTCAAGACCACCTCTAGGGCCTCTAAGACAAATTATTGGGGCCCCCAAGACCACCTCCTGGGGGCCGTCCGAAACCAGTATTTGGGGGCCCGAGACCAAGTGCAGCGTGAACCCTGAGCCCAACTCTTGGGGTTCCCGGAGGCCAACTCTAGGGACCCCGAGACCAAAATAGATATGATGCAATCCCGAGCCCATTCTATAGCGGAATCACTATTAGCGCATATATCATGCCTCATTTCGATTACTATCATGTAATCTATGATGAAGTTTTAACGACTGGGGATTGTCTAAGGCTCGAAAGGCTACAAAACAGGGCGGCAAGGTTTGGTACCGGGACACTTCCAAGAACGTGTCAGAAAAATTAAGATCAGATCTGGATTTGAATAGTCTCAAGATTCAACGAAAAACACAAACTTCAGTTTTCGTACAAACTGCTCCTCGACAATATTTTGCGGTATAAAAAAACTCTTCCTAACAATCGGTATCGAAATACTGATAAAGAATTACCTACGCAACCCCAGCCAAAGAACGCAGCTAGCGACTAAACATCTAGCTTCAAAAACTCTTGCTTGCCAAATGCGATACAGCCATACTAGAGCTTTCAGAACAAATAAGAAACCTTCAATCGAATAAATCATTTAACACTCGCCCTGGTGCGGGAGGGGTGTTTGAACACCCGCTAGTGTTTCTCCGGCGACACGAAAAAACGGCGGTGCGAAGTGCCGCTGTACTTGGCACACTTTATCCTTGATCAATTCCGGAAATTCCCCCAAAATTTTTAGGTTGGGTCATTTCAGGTCAGGTCACCAGTGCAGGTCAAGTGACATCACCTCCAAAAATGTTTAAGGTGGTATAAGTAAGAAATCGGTGAATCTATCGGATTGAAACTTACACCATATAATGGGCCCACCGAGTGCTACAGAAATATAATCCGGGGTTTTTCATATCGATGACCTAGATTCAGGTACGGATCATGACCTTTTTTATTAAAATTCATGGAAAAACAGAAATGGGACTGTATTTCTGTAGATACAGCGGATAATACTTTCATATCTCCAAATCGTAGTATCCTGGGTCCCTTTCCAGGTTGACTTGCAATTTTTGACCTGTGACCTCTGAGAGGTCATCTGGGACAACTTAAACAGTTTTCAGACTTATGTAGTTCAATAACTTTGCATGAACTGATGATACAGCTTTTATTTTGATATCACTGCGTTAAGATTGCTATTGCGAGCCAATTGATATGCATATTGACTATGCTAGGTCAAAAGTGACCTTGACCTGACTTGAGGTCAGGCCATTTTTGTTTTTGATATATTATGATCATATTATACATTATTCAATTTTCCGTGACGAGAGGAAGCTAATGATGCCTATTACATGATTCTAACTTAAATCTCTCAGACGCTAGGGCCAAAAATCTTTACTCAAAATGCTACCTTCTTTGACCTGTCATGACCTCAATATTGACGTGAGCCAAAAAGTGACTGATGTAGTTTCTTAATAAATTTGTTTGAGCTATCCAACATTATTTGTGTTTTTCGTTATCCCGCATAGAGGCTAAGTTCGCGGGAGTGGGGGGTTTTCAAAACACCCCCAACAGGGCGAAGGTGGGTCGGAGGCCCTAGCAGGGCAGGGGTTAAGAAATTCCTTTTTGAACATTTATCTACGAAACAGCCTCCAAAGAGCTGCATGTGTGGTAAGATAATCCTCAACTCTCTTTTGACCCAGCTTAGAGTCGATATGTCACAATTAAATAGCCACTCTCACCAAATCCTTCCATCAGATGCCTCGTTCTACAGCTGCAGCCATCTAAACGAAAAAAAACATTTTCTTATCCATTGCTCTAAGTATGCTGTACAGGGAAACGTTCTCCAACGAATCATTTCCCTCATAATAGAAGCGGATGTTTCCAATTTTTCAACTAAAAATCCATTTTGGTATCAAGGGAGAAATAAACACAGAACATTAATTCGGCAAAAGCGAAAACAACTTCACAGTTTCTATCGAACACTAAAATATTTTGGTGTTGATGATCCCAACACTTCATTTCTAGGACGCCGACGCCGCTGTGGGCACCTTCGTATCCTGCTGTCATGAGAGACGACCGGCTGTGACCAACGGGCAGTCCGACTGTGCCATAAGTCAAGGCACTGCCGTCGAGAGGTGCCGTGATTTAAGCGTCATGCGCTTTTGCACCGATCGACTTTTTATTATTGATGATTGCGCTGCCGTTCGAATGAAACACACGTATGTATGTATGTATGTATCTCTTGGGACCCCGAGACCAACTCGGTGGGCACTCGAGACCAAATGTGCCCCCCCGAGACTAACCCTAAGCCCCCGAGAGCAGCTCTGGGGGCCTTTAAAATCTGTCCTCTAAATCTTGTACCTACCTCCCCCATGTTACTTAACGTGCCCGTAATTTGCTGTGTGTATCCCCAATAGGTTTTAGTGTATGGCCATATGCCTAAGGTGTGCCCCAGATCCTGTGTGCCCTCTCCTACAATTTCCCGGTAGATATGTAGGCATGCCAAATAGTCTATGTGTGCATCCAATATCAAAGGTGTGCCCCCCTGATTCTTTTTGTTATAGCAACAAATCTTTTTAGCTTTTAACGCGTAAAAATTCCAGATTTTATTATCTGGATATATATATATATATATATATATATATATATATATATATATATATATATATATATACTGCTTTTGCTTTTTGGTCCAAGGTGTACCCTTTGTGGCCACCCTTAAAATTTCCGAGGAGCCATGGCTCCCTGGACCCCCTTAGTTCCACTACTGCAGTCACTCCTGTGCTCTAATCCTATAACTATTTATCATTCGGTTGTACATGCTTTAGAAAGAAGCATAGCTGAAACCTCTCGAAAAATATATTTCTTGTGAAAGGAAATTCGGCACCTTCATTGCAGGTTCAGCTGAAATAGCAGCATTGGAGCACATGTCCAAAATATTTTGGCTTAACTCTTTGATTGGCGTCAAACTCACCGTCTGTAGAAAATTGATTGTGTGATCAGATCAGAGCCTGACCTTATCAGTCTCACTCACTCACTCTCCAATCATGGGCAGGCATCAAGCTCTTCCAGGTACAGTTGCGTGATCAAGAGGATCCTTGAGGGCGGTGAACCCCCCCTCCATGGACTGACCTTATGCACTGCAAAGCACGAACGTTGGTCTCGGGGTTGGAGGGCAGAGCTGATTTCAGGGGGCCCCAAGCTTCGGTACCGAGCATCGAGCTCCGGTGCATCAGTTTCAGTGGAGCCCGAGAATTAGTCTCGAGGGCCCTCTAAACTTTGAATAGGAGGTCCCTCAAGTTTAATCTCGGGTGCTGCGAGCTTGCTCTCAGGGGGGGGGGCGAGCTTCGGTATCGATAGTCTCCCAAGCATCTGTCTCGGGGCTTGATAATTGATTGATTGATTGACCAAAATTGATCTCAGGAGTCCCCGAAACTTGGATTAGGAGACCTCTTGAGCTTGATCTAAGGGGCCCTCGAGCTTGGTCTTGGAGGCTCAGAGCCTGGACTAAGGCACCTCCCCTCATCGAGGCCATTTGAGTGGCCTGATCGTAATGAACGTTCATTTGAAACAAGTTCCGCCTTGGGCACCATTCTAGAACGTTTTACAGCAAAAAGAAATCGAAAGGTAAGCCTGCTGAAGTGCTTTCAGACTGTCGCCTGCTCGTCATCGATACTTGTACAGAATCAATGTTGTTTTATGTGCTACAAGTTCCCTTGATATTCCTGGCATATAGGTGTATTTATATGCATTGGCTTAAAAACGAATTATTGCAATTCAGAATGTGATTTTTCACAAGGGACTGAAGATGCTGAATCATAGGCGGATCCGGAATTTCCGATCGGGGGGGCACCTTCACAGGGCGCCATCCGGACCAGGGGGCGCCGCTTTTGACCGGCAAAACCTATCAGGTGGGCACAAAATCCTATAAGTGGGCGCCGATTTTCGCATCCTGGAGGGGGGAGGGAGTGGGAAGCGACATTTCAGGGGGCGCCATTGACCTTTCAGGGGGTGGATGCTGTGACAATTTCAGGGGGCGCCGAGAGTCGATCGGGGGCGGGGCACATGCCCCCTTTGCCCACTCCCCTGGATCGGCCTATGCACCCCAGTCTGAATTCTTTTCAACAGGCTTATTCTGAACCTCTTCCAGTCAATCAAACCTGGGTCCCAATATCTGAAAACAACCACCACAATTCATGGAAAATATGACTGAGCGTAAAACCGGGCAAAACTTTCGCAGCTTAGAGCGGTCTGGAGAAAACTGCAGCCGATTTCTTCAAAACACTGTGTATTTGCGATTTTTCCCGAGTTGCCCCCCCCATAAACGGCGCTCCTGCGTCTGATAGAGGTCCGGATGGTACCATAACGTGAAAAATCGTGTCGAATCTCTGTACTGTCGGGACACTGAATGCTGGAAATTTGTATCGGAGCTTCAGCCATTTTGGAGATCGCCAGCATCTCATCCTATACATTAAAATTTTTAACGTAGTCTGCCTGCCCTATACAAATGGGCTTGTACACGGCCTAGGATACACATTTAAACTCCCCTTAACCTTCAGTCATAGGTGTAAGAACAGGGGCAGGGCAATGGTCTATAGCCCCTCCAGTGTTTCAAATCTTAGCCATTGACCCTATGGCGTAGGAAATAAACGACTTCAAAATACAGATCACCCCCCTCACCACCCGATGAACTGGCCGTTTCTGCACATATTCCCTAAGGCATGACTAGGTTTTATCAGTCGTTGTCTGGACATAGCTTACCACTAATGTAGCAAAATTATCCATGTTTCAGTTGATAGCATCTTATGTTATTTCCAACTTATCTATTCATAATTTTCAATGTATATACAATGTATATTACGATTTTTGTAGACTGTTTGAAGGGGCAAGAGCCAATTGACTCCGCGCCAGTGACACCTCTCAAACATCAAACACTTATCAACCACCCCTCCCTGAGATATCTCCTGTTTCCCCGTGGTGTAAGTCACAAATGAGTTTAGCCCGAAGCTTTGCCGATTAAATGCGCTGTGAGTATGAAAGTAAGCGTCTCACCCGTAAAGTATAGAATAGTGCTATGAAAAGCACCTAGTCATGAGTTAACATTCCGAAAACGAATGTTTCAAAGCCCGTTGCACAGCTCTGTCCTGTAGTTAGGCTGCACCGCCATGCAGTCTCCGAAATGGAAACTGTGCCGCACTACATATCCTGTACTGCTATGCTGTGCCGCTGAGCACATTGGGTCTGGCCGGCCGCAGCTGTTTTAACACGCGCATTGACGGGGGTCTGAGCCACCTTCGCATTGACGGGGGGGGCGGGTACCCGCCCCTAAGATCTCGAGAACCACGGTAGGTAGCGAAAAACGGTAAACGGCGTTGGGCTGCCCATCCACTTCTCCATCGAAAACATTTGAACCATTTTTTGTCAGGTCACATTTAAGGTCACGAGAGGTCAAAACATGCCCGTCATAGGGATAACATGTAAAATTCAGTTTTTCGGGCATTACATCTGAACAAGTAAAGATAGAGCAAAACGATTTGAACTATATGAATCCTCTTAGCAGGCCGAATCGAATGATATATAATTTGACCTTGCTAGGTCAAATCAAGGATTTGACCTGACCTGAGGTCAGGTCAGGGTCAAATTATATAAAATGCATATCATTAGAACCGCAAAGCCCCGGCAAGTCTAATGCAGCTAAAATAAATGCTCTATCACCATCCGTTACTAAGTTATTCCGTAAAAACAATTTTTCCCATGTGTTTCCAATGGAGAGGTCATGCCTCGTACCTGACCTTAGGTCATCGATATCAAAAATACCGGAACATATGTTAGAGAACTCGGTGGGGCCATTATGTGATATGAGTTTCAATCGGATAAGTTCACCCTGCTCCGACTTATGCTATCTTAAACTTTTTTTTGAGGTCGGGTCACTTGACCTGTACTGGTGACCTGACCTGAGATGACCTAACCTTAAAATTTTGACAGAAGTTGTAAAAAGATGAGGGAAAAGGTACACCAAGTACGGCGGCGCTACGCGCCGCCGTTTTTCTACTGTCTCCGAAAAGCCCGAGGGGGGCGGGTACCCGCCCCCGTCAATGCGCGTGTTAACCTTGTCAGAGCTTCATATCCGAGAAAGTGTGTTTTTGTCCTGATGACATCTAATATATTCTTTGAAATTATATTTTTGTTACAAAGCCGGGCGGTGCACTGCTTAAGACCGCTACTTACCTACTCCGACACTTGCCGACTCTCTCAATGGTAGTAGCGGTAGCGGTGTTGGCGACGCCGTATAAGCCTGGTAGTTGGTGCGTCGTCAAAGCTACACAATCATTAAAATAAAATTAAACCCCGTCGGGTGTACTCAGTCCCCATTTGCACAGCACAATGTATGCATTCAGTAGATCCAGAGATTAAAGCACTGACTTCCTTCCCATCGGGTGTCCTCAGCCTCCATCTATCGAGTGAGAAGGCAGAGATGAAATACGCGGATACTTCTTTGTATTATAATATTTTTATTTGTTCAAGTTATTACAGTTCCAGCTTTTGGAGTCGGAGCCTCACTAAGATCAAGAGACTTGTCACCTAAACTTTAACTCCACCTTCCGAATAAGCAACTCCGACAATGATGGGTCGATATAGAAGTCAATGTTTAACGTTCCACAAAGCACAGGGACGGCTGCATCGCTCAGGTCACCCTCTCACCAGTCAGTTGCCAGCTGACCTACGTCGGTTAAATACTGAGCGCCGGAGCGGGTCAGGGGATCCGATCCCAAACCTTCACCAGTGCGCTGTAACTGTGTGGTTTTCCGAGCGGAACGGAGCCCAACGCTCCGACAACTGAGCTACCGGGGCGACATCTTCCATGCCAATGTGCCAGCGTCTTCAATGTAGACCCAAAATGATGAAATTTTGGCCGATTTTCTTCAAAAACACTATGTTTTTACGATTTTTTCGAGCTCCCCCCCAAACAGCCCCTGCGTCCGCCAGTGGTCCAGATGGTACCACAACGTGAACAAATAGTGTCGAATCTCTGTACTGTCGGCACACGGAATGTAGGAAATTTGTGTCGGAGCTTCAGCTGCTTCGGAGATCGCGAGCATCTCATCCTATACATTTAATTTTTTAACGTAGTCTGCCTGCCCTATACAAATGGGCTTGTACATGGCCTATGATGCACATTTAACCTTCAGTCATAGGTGTAAGAACAGGGGGAGGGCAATGATCTATGGCCCCTCCAGTTGTCAAAATATTAGCCATTGACCCTATGGCGTAGGAAATAAGCGACTTCTAAATACAGATCAACCCCTCCCCCTCCCAACCCAATGAACTGGCCGTTTTTGCACATATTCCCTAAGCCATGACTAGGTTTTATCAGTCGTTGTCTGGATATAGCTTACCACTGATATAGCAAAATTATCAATGTTTCGGTTGAAAACATTTTATGTTATTTCCAACTGATCTATTCATGATTTTCAATGTATATCCGATGTATATTAACACGCGCATTGACGGGGGCGGGTACCCGCCCCCTTCGGGTTTTTCGGAGATAGGAGAAAAACGGCGGCGCGTAGCGCCGCCGTACTTGGTATACCTTTTCCCTCATCATTTTTACAACTTCTGTGAACATTTTAAGGTTAGGTCATCTCAGGTTAGGTCACCAGTACAGGTCAAGTGACCCGACCACAAAAAAAGTTTAAGATAGCATAAGTCGGAACAGGGTGAACTTATCCGATTGAAACTCATATCACATAATGGCCCCACCGAGTTCTCTAAAATATGCTCCGGTATTTTTTTATATCCATGACCTAAGGTCAGGTACGAGGCATGACCTCTCCATTGGAAATACATGGGAAAAATGTTTTTTACGGAATAACTCAGTAACGGATGGTGATACAGCATTTATTTTAGCTGCATTAGACTCGCCTGGGCTTTGCAGTTCTAATTATATGCATTTTATATAATTTGACCCTGACTTGACCTCAGGTCAGGTCAAATCCTTGATTTGACCTAGCAAGGTCAAATTATATATCATTCGATTTGGCTTGCTAAGAGGATTCATATAGTTCAAGTCGTTTTGCTCCATCTTTATTTGTTCAGATGTAATAGCCGAAAAACTGAAATTACATGTTATCCCTATGACGGGCATGTTTTGACCTCTCGTGACCTTAAATGTGACCTGACAAAAAAATGGTACAGATGTTTTCGATGGAGAAGTGGATGGGCAGCCCAATGCCGTTTACTGTTTTTCGCTACCTACCGTGGTTCTCGAGATCTTAGGGGGGCGGGTACCCGCCCCCGTCAATGCGAAGGTGGCTCAGACCCCCGTCAGTGCGCGTGTTAAAATTTTTGTAGACAGTTTGAAGGGGCAAGAGCCAAGTGACTCCGTGCCAGTGACACCTCTCAAACTGGTTGCGAACCAAAGTACGTAAGGAAGGAGTTCGTATGCCTAAAGTACGTACGCCAAAGTACGTATGGCTAAAGTACGTATAGATAAAGTACGTACGTGGATAATAATCGTAATGGAAAAAGTTCGTATGGAAAAAGTTCGTACGGGTTAAAGTACGTAGGGGTAAAATGTTCCTAATGTAAAAAGTTCGTATGGATAAAATTCGTACGGTTTAAAGTACGTAGGGGTAAAATGTTCGTAATGTAAAGAATTCGTATGGATAAAGTTTGTACGGTTTAAAGGACGTATGAGTAAAATGTTCGTAATGTAAAAAGTTCGTATGGAAAAGTTTGTACGGGATAAAGTACGTAGGATAAAAATGTTCGCAAGGATAACATGTTTCGTAATGACACAAATTCGTACGAGTAAAACTCATGGAGGTAAAATATTCGCCATGAAAAAATCGCATGGAAAATTACATGGCACGAAGTACAGAGGTAATCATCACCTGCCCACATCTCGCCGGGCTTTCAAATAGCTTGAGCGCAGTGGCGGATATCTATGACCACTGGCCAGGGGCGTCGCCACCGGGGGCCTCGGGGACCGGACTCTCCCGCTCCTGGAAAGTGGCGGGGAGGGGCCAGTCCCCCGCTTTTGGTCGGGAATACTATTAAAAATGCCACGTTAGAGTGAACATAGGTATTCATCACGAACCCCAGCCCCCTCCCCCCTGGGGCCGGCCCTCCCACCCGAAAATCTGTGGCGACGCCCCTGTCTATGATCGCATTTCAGGTGGCCTAGGGGCTTGAGCCTCCCCCTTTTATGCATTTATTATGTATGTACATTTGCTTACGTATTTTTACATAGGTACGCACTTTTGCGTACGTGTTTTTGGCATACGAGTTTTATACCCTACGTACATTTGCTTTCGAACTTTTGCGTATGTACTTTTGCGTACGTTCTTTTGGCATACGATTTTTATACCCTACTTACATTTGCTTACGAACTTTTGTGTACGTATTTTTGCGTAGGGTAGAGTGGGGTAACGCGCCCACATGGGTAAGACGCCTACTAGCATCTGCAGACTGACGTAGGAACTGGAGCCTACATCTATTATTTTTTCTGTTTGCGATCTTTCTGATCTGGTCCTGAGCGTGTTTGGGCGCACCTGGTCTGCTCCAGTAATTTTCAGCAAACATTTGTTGTTTTTGCCCCTCTGGATATAAAAACAAGCTATTTCAAAGTTGCGATTGTACTGTATGCGATTTAGATGCACTCACGGCAATTTGTGAGGTTGAAACGATTTACGGACCAAAGTTCGTATGGCTAAAGTACGTATAGATAAACTTCGTACGCAAAAGTTCGTAAGCAAATGTACGTAGGGTATAAAACTCGTATGCCAAAAGTACGTACGCGAAAGTACGTACGCAAAAGTTCGTAAGCAAATGTACGTAGGGTATAAAACTCGTATGCCAAAAGTACGTACGCAAAAGTACGTACGCAAAAGTTCGTAAGCAAATGTACGTAGGGTATAAAATTCGTATGCCAAAAGTACGTACGCAAAAATACGTACGCAAAAGTTCGTAAGCGAATGTACGTAGGGTATAAAACTCGTATGCCAAAAGTACGTACGCAAAAGTTCGTAAGAAAATTTACGTAGGGTACCTCTAAAACACGTACGCCAAAAAGTACGTACGCAAAAGTACGTATGCAAAAATACGTAAGCAAATGTACGTAGGGTATAAAACTTGTATGCCAAAAGTACGTAAGCAAATGTATGTACGTAGGGTACAAAGTTTGTATTTCAAAAGTATGGCTCTAAATTTGAATAAGTTGTCACTTTTGCTCAACCACATTGGCGGACGCAGGGGGGATTCCGGCCATGCACCCCCCCCCAACTACCTTTGTCTAGAAATGTCACTAAAGATGCCAAAGCTAAGTCGTCATGGAGTTTCATCACCAGCCCCAGCCCTCAAATCCGTGCGACGCCCGGACTTTTATTACGCCCGCGCTGGTTTCCGCGGAAATCGGCGCGTAAGCAGCGGCGGATCCAAAGGGCTAAGGGGCTCAAACTCCCACCCCCCCCGATAGGCCCTGGACCACATAATAAATGCATAGGCTGGAATATGTTCAAGGCAGGTAATTGTGGGGGGGGCTCAAGCCTTCTAGGCCCCCTGAAAGGTGGTCATAGACAGGTGCGTCGCCACAGATTTTCGGGTGAGAGGCCCGGCGCTAGGGCTGGGGCTCGTGATGAAGCCCTATGTTCACTGAAACGTGGCATTTTCAATAGTATTTCCATCCAAAAGCGGGGGCTGGCCCCTCCCCGCCACTTTCCGAGAGCGGGAGGGCCCGGTCCGCCAGGACCCCCGGTGGCGACGCCCCTGGCCAATGGTCATAGGTATCCGCCACTGCGCTCAAGCTATTTGAAAGCCCGGCGAGATGCGGGAGGTGATTCATTACCTTAACCCGGCACCGCCATTACGAACATTTTACCCCTACGTACGTTAACCCGTACGAACTTTTTACATTACGATCATTTTACCCCTACGTACTTTAACCCGTACGAACTTTTTCCATACGAACTTTTTCCATTACGATTATTATACACGTACGTACTTTATCTATACGTGCTTTAGCCATACGTACTTTTGCGTACGTACTTTAGGCATACGAACTTCTTCCTTACGTACTTTGGTCCGCAACCCACTCGGATTTACCCCTACGTACTTTGACCCGTACGAACTTTTTCCGTCCGGACTTTTTCCATTACGATTATTATACACGTACGTACTTTATCTATACGTACTTTAGCCATACGTACTTTAACCCGTACGAGCTTTTTACATTACGAACATTTTACCCCTACGTACTTTAACCCCTACGAACTTTCTCTATACGAACTTTTTGCATTACGAACATTTTACCCCTACGTACTTTAACCCGTACGAACTTTTTCCATACGAACTTTTCCATTACGAACATTTTACCCCTACGTACTTTAAACCGTACGAACTTTTTCCATACGAACTTTTTCCATTACGATTATTATACACGTACGTACTTTATCTATACGTACTTTAGCCATACGTACTTTTGCGTACGTACTTTAGGCATACGAACTTCTTCCTTACGTACTTTGGTCCGCAACCCGGTTGAAACAGCGAGTTTGTGCCACATTTTGACAGCCACTATGCGGCATGGAAACGCCGCAGAATTGAGTAATATTTGTTGCGACGCTGCCGTTGCTACGTGGGTAAGACGCACATGTGTAGTGCGGGGTAAGACGCCCCAGGCGCCTTACCCCAATATTTGGTAGGCGTTTTACCCCAATGGATGGGTGTGTCCTTAGGATAGGTAGGACATGGAGGTAGGACTGCTATTACTATTACCACCATCACGACCACTACTGGTCGTAATGGCGAAGTACGTTGGGTTAGAAACAAATCACCGTGACAGAAGACATTGAGTTTCAAATATTAGTTCCTATAGCAAACAGGAAAGTTTTCGCGTTTGCTCTCATTTGGTCATCTTGAGGGGTGGTCTTAAATCACTGATGGATCCAAAGGGGCTAAAGGGGCCGTGGCCCACTCCAAAGCCTAAAAGTATATTTTCCCCCTCAAGGCCAAATTTTGGCCGTTTTTTCGTAAAAATACTGCGTTTTAGAGATTTCTTCTCAATTTACTCCCCCCGAAACGTTGGTTTGGACCCTACAAAAGCTGCTCCTGGATCCGCCGATGTATTAAATACCTACCTTCGTCATGGATCTGTTCGAAGCACTGTTTGCATATGGCGATCCCGAACCATCATCGTCGTTAACTACATTTTCCAGATTACACATTTCCATCCTAATCTTACCTTGACATCCTGTTCCAGAATATGGAAAGACGTACCGAAGAAGAATCACTTGCGGGCAGAATGAACCGGAGGCGCTTTAATGTGCTTTGTGCCCCTAAAATATGTTGGGGCTCTATCTTAAATTGCTTTTGCGTTTTCCGTTGATAGGTAAAAAGCCTACCTGCTTATTTTTGCTGTGTCGGGCTTTAATGCCTCGAATAACTTGCCCACTTTGTCACAACATTATCGTAAAGCGTAATCACAACAATGTTCCCACTTGTTCATATAACGAGATACAGTATGCGCTGGGTGTTATATGACGGCGTTTTACCCTGGCTAGGGCGTTTTACCCCGCTATCGGGGCAAAACGCCTTTTACATGGTCTCAAGAAAAAACAAATTTCGCACACTTCGCATAGTTCTAGAGTCCCAAATTTCTATCCGAGTGCAGACAAAAAGATCACAGAACTTAACGAAGAAAACATGACGCAATTCCATCCAGGCAGGATTGGTACAGACACATTCTCCCTTAACGTATGCGTCTTACCCCACTCTACCCTACGTACTTTTGGCATACGAGTTTTATACCCTACGTACATTTGCTTACGAACTTTTGCGTACGAAGTTTATCTATACGTACTTTAGCCATACGAACTTTGGTCCGTAAATCCTCTCAAACACCAAACACCTATCAAACACCCCTCCCTGAGATATCTCCTGTTTCCCCGTGGTGTAATTCACAAATGAGCTTAGCCCGAAGCTTTTCCGATTAAATGCGCTGTGAGTATGAATTTAAACGTCTTACCCGTAAAATAGTTCTATGAAAAGCACCTACTCATGAGTTAAACATTCCGAAAACGAATGTTTCAAAGCCCGTTGCACAGCTCTGTCCTGTAGTTAGGCTGCACCAGGGGTTGCGCTCCGGCTTTTTAGCATAGGCCAAAAATGGCAACCTCAAATCTGGCATTCACCATGGTAATGACGTCAGCGATCGCCTAGAGCTTCTTAGCACCGCATTGTCGCTGGGAATATATTTATTTAAAGGGACATTGTCGCAAAAATTTTTATTGTGGTTTCTTAATATTTGAAAAATCCTGATTCTGGTACCGTCAATTGTTTCTTTATCTTCAGCTAAATTTTTGGAGGCCACTCAACAATTATTCAAATTTGTTAACAATATCAATAATAGGTTGTAACCTGCTCTTCATCTCTATTCTATCAATCAAAGTTTTAAGTTCTATAAATGATTTTTTGGGGGTAGAAAATGTTTTTATGCTGTATTCGTATTCAATTTATTTTTATTAACCCTTAAAAAATACAAATATTAGATTAAATTGTCCAAAACATTCGGCTTGAGAAAACTAATCAGGAAAGTTTTAAAATCGGGCATGTGTCGTACAGCGGGGATGGTATAGTGGCCTCCATTCCCGACTCTCACACGGGTAATACGGGTTCGAATCTAGGTCGTGGAAGTTTTTACTGTAAAAACAATTTTTCTGATTTTCTTCTTGTTTGTTCATGCGTACTAATGGATGAAGCATAGCTGGATCCATGATTGCCGATCGGGGGGTAACTTCCGGGAAGGGCACCATCCGGACCAGGGGGGCCACCTTTGATCCTATCAGTGTGCGCCGATTTTCGCATCCTGGGGAGGGGATGGGACGCGACATTTTAGGGTTCACCGAGAGTTGATCAGAGAGGGGAGGGGGCACGTGCCCCCTTTGCCCTCCTGGATCCTCCTATGGGATGAAGTAAATATTCTAAGGACAATTTCTTCTGGTTATCCCTCCGTCCGGGTAGTTGAGGGAAAGGGAATATTAGCCCCAAATATTTTTCTAATCTGACCGGCGTGCCAAACTGGAACCGGCTTGTCTCCAGCTCCCTGCAATGGTTCTCAATTCGTCAGATTTCCCTCTATTGGAGACTACTTCCCCTGTTTTCTGACCAGCGGGACACGCTGTTCGCCGTTCGAAAATGTCTTTTTGTGTCCTTTGCTGAAGGCCATTCTTGAAGGCTGACCGGTTTTCGTGCAAACCAAGAACCAGAAACCGGCCCAATAAAAAGCAGGGGTGGCTCTTCGAGATTATATGTGTTAATCTCGAGATTAATGTGTCTCGAGATTAATTAATCGTTTAACCTCGCCCCACCGGGGCCATCGATGGCCCCCCTTAGGTTTTTCCAGGATAGCAGAAAGACGATGAGGCGCAGCACCGTGGTTGAGGGCTCTACCTCTCACTGCATCATTTTCCCACCATCCCTGAAATTTTTTACCGCGGGTCACCCAAGGTCAGGTCACCAGACGAGTTCAACCAAGGTCACCTCACTTCAGCTTTAGAGCTCTGTAAGAGCTACATTTCGGAGTCGATCAATTTGAAACTTTCTACACTTTAATACCCCTCCAGGGTCTACAAGGTGTATATCCGGGATTTTTCGATTTCGTGCCCTGAGGTCAGGTCACGAGGTGACCTCTCCCATTGAAAAAGCATGGGAAAAGCTGTCTTATGATCTTAAAGTCACAAAAACGATTGAAAATGCTCAGCTTGATCAGAAAAGCGTTTTTGGACACCCTTTCACAGGTTCCAGGGGCCATATTTGCCCTTTGACATCCCCAAGGTCATCCAAGGTCACCAGGGGTCAAAAACAGTATTTTGACAATAACTTTGACCTGTATAAGCTAGAGCGCTGAAACAAACACCATCGTGTTTGTCTCGTCATTGGCTTTCATTTGATATACGGCAAGGTCACTTTCTGACCTTTCGTGACCTCAGGTCATACTAGGTCACGAGGTGACCTCTGGAGGTCAAACTACTGGCGGGAGGTCTTTACGTTTCCATAGCAGAAAAAGTACTGGCAATTTCCTATCAAATGTACTTTCCCACACCTCAATAGCTCTAAGGGCATAAGAGTTATGCCCAGTTTGCTTAGGCATTGCATATTTGAGTGAAAATAGCCGATCTTGACCTAATTTGACCTCTGGAGGTCAAACCATTGACCTGAACACTAAAACATGTGAAGTAATTTCTTACTGAATTCACGTGAGCTTTCTAGTGCACTTTGCAGATTTGCGCTAACGCCCATATTTTCGGAGTTAGAGGGGGCCATCGATGGCCCCCCGGTGGGGCGAAGGTGGCGCCGGACCCCGGTGGGGCGCGGGTTAACACGCGCATTGACGGGAGGCGGGTACCCGCCCCCCGTCTGGTTTTTCGGACAGAACATAAAAACGGCGGCGCGTAGCGCCGCCGCACTTGTATCCATTCACGTATATTAACAGTAAAAACGCAGTACATGGTAAAACATACACTCCTAACACTAGGCAAAGAAAACTAGGCAGGGCGCCGCCACGGAATTTAAGCCATCACACATTTATTAGGTAGGTACTTAACACACTCGGGTTAAAAATAAACTCGGGTTAAAAAACTTGACATGCCCTCTCTCATCATTTTTACAACTTTTGTCAAAATTTTAAGGTTAGGTCATCTCAGGTCATGTCACCAGTACAGGTCAAGTGACCTGACCTCAAAGTTTAAGACAACATAAGTCGGAACAAAGTGAACTCATCCGATTGAAGTGACCTGACAAAATGGTTAAAATATTTCGATGGAGAAGCGTATGGGCTACCCAAAGCCGTTTACCATTTTTCACTACCTACCGTGGTTCTGGAGGTTTTAGGGGGTACCCGTGCCCCCTGTCAAAGCGAAGGTGGCTCAGAGCCCCGTCAATGCGCGTGTTAATCTGGTAAAACAACGAGATAAAACGTTAATCCGTACGAGATAAAACGTGTTCGAGATTAAATGTGGCGGTCTCCCAGGGTGGACCACCCTGAAAGACCACCTGGGCCTTTCACGGCAGGAGAGTGTGGAGGTGGAGCGCCTGCGCATTGGCCACTCCCTTCTCCTGTGCAGCTACCGAAAGAGGATCGGCCTGAACCCGGAGGCCACGTTACAGGAATGCGACGATGGAGAGGACGAGATCCTCCACCACCTTCTGACCCGGTGCCCTGCGTGCGCTGACCTGCGCTGGGACATATTTGGACGGGACGACCCGCCCATCCGGGAAGCGCTGGCGGACCCACGACGGCTGGCGATGTTCCTGCGGCGGTTGGGGCGCCTGCAGGGGCGCCCCCTCCCATATGGCCGGAACACTCAATCAATCAATCAGATTAAATGTGTCCGTCGACATCTAAATCTTTGATATAATTGTAATTCTTTGGTCTCCGGAGAATATAAAAACACGTAGTCTAGAGAACCAGAGAATAGCTGAATGTGATACGGAAGAATAACTCTTGATATGCGTCAGAACTGGGGGAACCAGAGAGCAGCCACCACGATCCTTGGATGAACTAACAAAAGTGTGGAACGCACCACGAACCCAAACCTGATCACTTTTTGTTTCAGGGGGAACGTTTGTTGTGTGTTGCAGGTTGGAGATGGACTGGCCACCTCACTCCTCTGTCCGTGGTGGTAGCTCTTTCTAATTTTTTTCGTATATAGATATACAAGATTTAAGAATACATTGTTTTTTACTTCAAGTAGAGTTAGTTTCTGATCAGGGCACATCAAGAAAATATACCTCAAAAATTATAGCCTGGAACAGTTCGTATTAAATAAAAAGGATTCTATAATTAATCTTAACATTGGTAGTCACAGAGTCTAAACCTAAGAAGACGCATCGCAGCTTTAAGACAAGCAAGCTGTTAGCCTCATGAGTGACATTTGTTTATGAAAATGATAAGCGTTTATTTTTAATACTTCGGAGTTCGGAAACGGTCCTTTCTCATAATAGAACAAACAATTCCAGAAGCACTTCATATAACATCATATCATTACATAAAATAGTATATTACCGTTATTTTTATTAGATTGTTTATTAGATTATCTACCTTGATAAGATATTTCATGACCAGCCTCCTCGAATCATAGTTCCAAAATGGGGCTAATACACTGATAAATATTCAGGTACATCCCTTCACCAAAATTCTCATAATATAATAGGTGAACACATACATTTTTAGTCAGAGTGCTAGGATAACCTCGAATCGAGTTCCAATATTTGAATATTCCAGTACTGAATTGCATTTTTCCAGCATTCGATTTCCAAATCAGATCTAAATTTCAAGCCTTGGTCACACTATGACCAAAAGTTTTCGCTTATTGTATTATGAGGATTCTGACGAGGGGCTGTGCCCGAATATATGAGCACAGTGTGATCACAGGCTCCATTTTGCGTCAAGAATTCGAGAGGCAAAGCCATGAAACATCTTACCAATTTATAATCATGCTCCTCGGCTACGCAATGCGAAATTCATCTACTTTTTAAAAACCAACAGATATCAGTTGATCAATGAGGCTTATATTCAATCTCACAAAAACATGAGAAAATATAACCTACCAGGAAATTACAAGCGAGTGATAACCCTCGGCAGGTGAGAAACGCGTGCAACAATCAGGTCTGCGAGTCCCTAACGAGCAGTCTTCCGAGTGCAACGTGGACTAGAGGATATAACTCAGTACGTCAGTGACGGATCCAGGCCAATGTTTTTTTGTGGGGGGAGGGGAGGACAGGGTCCAAAATCGTGAATACACATTTTTTAAAGGTCGGTGAAAATCGCAGAGTTTGGGAGGAAAGTAAATTTTCCCTGAACCCACCAGTGGGTATGCAGCTCCTAGCTTCCAATCCTTGAAGTGCACTCTAGGAAGGCTGGGAGCGAACCAAATACTGAGTGTACATCAAAAGCATAACAGATTTTGCATCTGTCCACAATAAGTGCTACACGGTTTGATAAAATGTTCACCGCAATAGTCTGAGCACAGAGGTGTCACTTATTATTTTCGCCGACTTTCGCACGTACGACCACCAACAAAATCTGACCACTTGATTTTTTACTATAAAGACCCTTTGCATTACTAGTTTTCTTACCTTTAGGCTAAAAATACTTTTAATGGCATGTTTTACTGAGGTCCTCAGAGGATTTGCCTTAATATACCGCGATAAACACAACTTACGCACATACATGAACGTATACTGCGGGCACACAGGCTGACGACCGAGGTGCACTCAGGCAGGTTCGTGTTCAATGCAAAAACCCGCTGGCTGTGGTAATCTGCCAACTCTGGGATTCCATTGCTCGCTTTCCTCTGAAGCTTGTCTTCCAGCAGCAGGCGTAATTTGCGATAGTCACTGTCGAGGGGCAGCACCTGATTATTTCTGTTTTGCGTTCAGCTTGCTGGGGTAGGCTCTTCTTAAATTAGAAGATATTTTCACAGCAGGAACAAATGGGACCAAATAAATGGTACCAATAAAATATCACAAGCCTCATTAATGAAAGCGAAACAAGATATCACTGAATCTTGTTTTAAAAATATGCAATATATATATATATATATATATATATATATATATATATATATATATATATATTCAAGAACAAAGACATCCCCAAAGACGATCTATAGTCTAGATCATGGGTTTCTTCAAAAAAATTTTTAAAAAATTTTAAATTTTTTTTTTTTTTTTTTTTTTTTTTATTTTTTTTTTTTTTGTGGAGGGGTCAGGGGTGGAACCATGCAAATTCATGTTTTTTTTTATAAATTATGCAATACATTATTTCCAACACTGGCCCACAATAGGAAACAAATATTCCAAATTTCAGGTCTGATGGGAGAATCGGTCTGATTGGGTTCTATCCCATTCAAACTAACAAGCAAAATGATCATACAGAAGCTGTTGGTCTATTGGGACGATAGCTTGATGATACACAGCAGCTACTTAAAAAAGACAGGTTTTCTTAGTAAACAAATTTTCTCTTTGAAGCGACCCGCCTATAATCTTTCATATATTCTTCCAGGAAAGAACACAAAAAATTGCATCACCTCAAGACTGCTCCTCCTGACATTCCTACAAGACTATCCATACTCTTTGTTCACAATTATATTGTTGTATTGGGTACACTCCTAGTGTTTCAAATCATAATTCATCTTATCCTAGTTTTCCATCAGTTCATTTTTAATATCAATTCATAAAAAGTATGCAGATGAGCATTTTCTAGGGGCAGATGGATGAATTCATCTGCAGATGGGCATGAATGCAGATGACACTTTCCGAGGGCAGTATGAATGGCTTGATGCTACAGTCACTTCCTCATGTCTGGAAACAAACAGTAGCACTTGAAATATGAGTAAATCGGATCTGATAAGTAGATAGGAGTACACTTGACTACTATGTACTGTATGGTGACCAAAATAAATAATGGAAAATCTGTTTAAATCTGTAAAATTAATCAAAAAAATTATTCTTAATATAATTTAAAAGAAGTGTAAGCTTAAGCAGCAAATGCACTTAGCATGCACATATTGTGCATAGAGCCAGTATTTCGGTAACTTAGGGTAGAAATTTGTAATTTAAACTTACAAGTTTCAATATAGACTTTTACCTAGAGTGCACAAATACTGTTAAATATAAAGTTCAGGACCAAAAACGAGGGAATATGGGCACTTCTAAAAATAATATGCTTAAATAATCATTGGGGAATTGCCATCACCAAATGATTTTCACCCATTTTGCGCTGCCACACAAGTTCACCTGTGGAATAATAAACACGAGGACTTTTTGGCATTGATACTGCTCTATAAGCCTGGTCCGGCCTGCCAGCACAGCCTTGTCCGCGAGCCCTCGGAGCCTCTCCTCTAGAAAAGAAATACCACAACTGTCTCTAGTATGTGCTATGGCTAATCAGACAAAAATGAACTAGAATACTTATCTACCAATCACAAAAAGTGCAAAGCTACCACTGTTGTGCTGTTACTGTTTTTCCAGCAGCACCACAGCAGGTAGCGCCATAGCCTTGTTAAATCTAAGATTGGTTCTCAGATTGGTTCTCAGGGAGAGGCTGGCAGCTAGCCACAGTGACATAGACTCAACCCAGTGTGCAAAGTATGGCATTTTCAACGCAGGATCCTCGGCTCAGGGTGAGTGCCCTAGGTGACAAGAGTGGCAGTGGCGTGAGTTCGTCAACCCAGTGGAATTTCTCCCAGACTGGTGTAAGGGAAGGTGACAATGAAAACTAAACAAATAATGGCTTGAATGGTCATAAAGACATTAGGAGGGGACCTTATAATAGTATGAATCTAACTAGCATAAGAAAAACGCATTGTAATAGTGTGTATGCATTTTTCTCATATAAGGCAAAATATGTGAATAAGTCTGAAGGTGCAATGATTTAAAGACAGTGATCATCTATCTGCTTTGCACGTACTTTCATGTGATCAATTCAAATATTGCTCGCTGATTGGTGTTGACAGACGAACGATGCCACAGCTATAACAGTGGGCCAAAATGAATAGTTATCAATTAAGCATACAATTTGCTTTTTGGCAACTTCATGAACCTAATTAATGCAGAACAGAAACATTAAATGCATTGCCCATACTTGATAGGGATTAGTGTTTGACCAACTCACTACACTCACTAAGCATAAAACCCTCACAAGCATTGGTGGCTGTGCAAAGATGAATGGCGAAAATTCAAATTGTTTCATTAACTTTTCACGCATAGATTTTTTACCTCTAAGAAAATCTCAATTGACCACATCAAAGGCTCAAAATATTCTACGTGCAGATTACCGACCAATGTTGATTCACGAGACTGGAGAGGCGACAATCTCCTTGAACCGAAAAAAACCACCCAAAGCTTTCTTCATGCCTCAAAGGAGGCTCTTCTGGATCGCGCTACCCGTATCTTTTATTGTATCATTTTAGCTGCAATGCAATCATGCAATAACGAACAATTATTAATTATAATCTTTAGGGTATTCGGGCCTGACCGCAGCGCTCATTAGTGTTATAGAATTAGCATTTATATCGTCGCGTTTGCCATGGTTTTTGAAATGGTGAATATCGATAGTTCATCGGTAGCTATAATGACATCACATTGATGTAAGATAAGCCCACGTGACCAGATCCTATAAGGACAAACTATTTGATTGGTTGATGGTATTTCTTAAAGTCCTATATATTTTTCTTCTTCAAAAGCATTTTGGAAATATATTTTTATAGAATAATTTTTGATGTTATAGGTTTTAGCTACTGAACAGCTCTTTTTAAAGAAATGTTTGACATTTTTTTCATATAAATTGATAGCTATAGCCATGTCTACGTCACTTTATCGTTACCATAAGGACTCGGTAAAGTCGTCTATAAATGTTGACTTTGAGGCCGATTTTCAGGCA